>OZ038391.1:19449427-20049427 GCA_964036045.1 Eutreptiella sp. 'Long Island Sound 2002'
GCACTTATTTGACCCCTACACACATTGATTTCTACCGTGGCAGCACTTATTTGACCCCTACACACACTGATTTCCACCGTGGCAGCACTTATTTGGCCCCTACACACACTGATTTCTACCGTGGCAGCACTTATTTGACCCCTACACACATTGATTTCTACCGTGGCAGCACTTATTTGACCCCTACACACAGTGATTTCTACCGTGGCAGCACTTATTTGACCCCTACACACAGTGATTTCTACCGTGGCAGCACTTATTTGACCCCTACACACGGTGATTTCTACCGTGGCAGCACTTATTTGACCCCTACACCCAGTGATTTCTACCGTGGCAGCACTTATTTGACCCCTACACACAGTGATTTCTAGCGTGGCAGCACTTATTTGACCCCTACACACAGTGATTTCTACCGTGGCAGCACTTATTTGACCCCTGCACACAGTGATTTCTACCGTGGCAGCACCTGTTTGACCCCTACACACAGTGATTTCTACCGTGGCAGCACTTATTTGACCCCTACACACATTGATTTCTACCGTGGCAGCACTTATTTGACCCCTACACACAGTGATTTCTACCGTGGCAGCACTTATTTGACCCCTACACACAGTGATTTCTACCGTGGCAGCACTTATTTGACCGCTACACACAGTGATTTGTACCGTGGCAGCACTTATTTGACCCCTACACACAGTGATTTCTACCGTGGCAGCACTTATTTGACCCCTACACACAGTGATTTCTACCGTGGCAGCACCTATTTGACCCCTACACACAGTGATTTCTACCGTGGCAGCACTTATTTGACCCCTACACCCAGTGATTTCTACCGTGGCAGCACTTATTTGACCCCTACACACAGTGATTTCTACCGTGGCAGCACTTATTTGACCCCTGCACACAGTGATTTCTACCGTGGCAGCACCTGTTTGACCCCTACACACAGTGATTTCTACCGTGGCAGCACTTATTTGACCCCTACACACAGTGATTTCTACCGTGGCAGCACTTATTTGACCCCTACACACAGTGATTTCTACCGTGGCAGCACTTATTTGCCCCCTACACACAGTGATTTCTACCCTGGCAGCACTTATTTGACCCCTACACACAGTGATTTCTACCGTGGCAGCACTTATTTGACCCCTACACACAGTGATTTCTACCGTGGCAGCACTTATTTGACCCCTGCACACAGTGATTTCTACCGTGGCAGCACCTGTTTGACCCCTACACACACTGATTTCTACCGTGGCAGCACTTATTTGACCCCTACACACATTGATTTCTACCGTGGCAGCACTTATTTGACCCCTACACACAGTGATTTCTACCGTGGCAGCACTTATTTGACCCCTACACACAGTGATTTCTACCGTGGCAGCACTTATTTGACCGCTACACACACTGATTTCTACCCTGGCAGCACTTATTTGACCCCTACACACAGTGATTTCTACCGTGGCAGCACTTATTTGACCCCTACACACAGTGATTTCTACCGTGGCAGCACTTATTTGACCCCTACACACAGTGATTTCTACCGTGGCAGCACTTATTTGACCCCTACACACAGTGATTTCTACCGTGGCAGCACTTATTTGACCCCTACACACAGTGATTTCTACCGTGGCAGCACCTGTTTGACCCCTACACACATTGATTTCTACCGTGGCAGCACTTATTTGACCCCTACACACACTGATTTCTACCGTGGCAGCACTTATTTGACCCCTACACACAGTGATTTCTACCGTGACAGCACTTATTTGACCCCTACACACAGTGATTTCTACCGTGGCAGCACCTATTTGACCCCTACACACATTGATTTCTACCGTGGCAGCACTTATTTGACCCCTACACACACTGATTTCTACCGTGGCAGCACTTTTTTGACTCCTACACACACTGATTTCTACCGTGGCAGCACTTATTTGACCCCTACACACAGTGATTTCTACCGTGGCAGCACTTATCTGACCCCTACACACAGTGATTTCTACCGTGGCAGCACCGATTTGACCCCTACACACAGTGATTTCTACCGTGGCAGCACTTATTTGACCCCTACACACACTGATTTCTAAAGGGGCAGCACCTATTTGACCAATTCCCACAGTGATTTCTACCGTGGCAACACCTATTTGACCCCTACACACAGTGATTTCTACCGTGGCAGCACTTATCTGACCCCTACGCACACTGATTTCTACCGTGGCAGCACCTTTTTGACCCCTACACCCAGTGATTTCTACCGTGGCAGCACTTATTTGACCCCTACACACAGTGATTTCTACCGTGGCAGCACTTATTTGACCCCTACACACAGTGATTTCTACCGTGGCAGCACTTATTTGACCCCTTCACACAGTGATTTCTCCCGTGGCAGCACTTATTTGACCCCTACACACAGTGATTTCTACCGTGGCAGCACTTATTTGACCCCTACACACAGTGATTTCTACCGTGGCAGCACCTGTTTGACCCCTACACACAGTGATTTCTACCGTGGCCGCACTTATTTGATCCCTACACACAGTGATTTCTACCGTGGCAGCACTTATTTGACCCCTGCACACAGTGATTTCTACCGTGGCAGCACCTGTTTGACCCCTACACACAGTGATTTCTACCGTGGCAGCACTTATCTGACCCCTACACACACTGATTTCTACCGTGGCAGCACTTATTTGACCCCTACACACATTGATTTCTACCGTGGCAGCACTTATTTGACCCCTACACACAGTGATTTCTACCGTGGCAGCACTTATTTGACCCCTACACACAGTGATTTCTACCGTGGCAGCACTTATTTGACCGCTACACACACTGATTTCTACCCTGGCAGCACTTAATTGACCCCTACACACAGTGATTTCTACCGTGGCAGCACTTATTTGACCCCTACACACAGTGATTTCTACCGTGGCAGCACTTATTTGACCCCTACACACAGTGATTTCTACCGCGGCAGCACTTATTTGACCCCTACACACAGTGATTTCTACCGTGGCAGCACTTATTTGACCCCTACACACAGTGATTTCTACCGTGGCAGCACCTGTTTGACCCCTACACACATTGATTTCTACCGTGGCAGCACTTATTTGACCCCTACACACACTGATTTCTACCGTGGCAGCACTTATTTGACCCCTACACACAGTGATTTCTACCGTGGCAGCACTTATTTGACCCCTACACACAGTGATTTCTACCGTGGCAGCACCTATTTGACCCCTACACACATTGATTTCTACCGTGGCAGCACTTATTTGACCCCTACACACACTGATTTCTAAAGGGGCAGCACCTTTTTGACCCCTACACACAGCGATTTCTACCGTGGCAGCA
Organism: Eutreptiella sp. 'Long Island Sound 2002'; assembly: GCA_964036045.1. Taxonomy (NCBI): domain Eukaryota; phylum Euglenozoa; class Euglenophyceae; order Eutreptiales; family Eutreptiaceae; genus Eutreptiella; species Eutreptiella sp. 'Long Island Sound 2002'. The sequence continues at coordinate 19,452,791 of OZ038391.1, forward strand.
CTTATCTGACCCCTACACACAGTGATTTCTACCGTGGCAGCACCTATTTGACCCCTACACACAGTGATTTCTACCGTGGCAGCACTTATTTGACCCCTACACACACTGATTTCTAAAGGGGCAGCACCTATTTGACCAATTCCCACAGTGATTTCTACCGTGGCAACACCTATTTGACCCCTACACACAGTGATTTCTACCGTGGCAGCACTTATCTGACCCCTACGCACACTGATTTCTACCGTGGCAGCACCTTTTTGACCCCTACAGCCAGTGATTTCTACCGTGGCAGCACTTATTTGACCCCTACACACAGTGATTTCTACCGTGGCAGCACTTATTTGACCCCTACACACAGTGATTTCTACCGTGGCAGCACTTATTTGACCCCTTCACACAGTGATTTCTCCCGTGGCAGCACTTATTTGACCCCTACACACAGTGATTTCTACCGTGGCAGCACTTATTTGACCCCTACACACAGTGATTTCTACCGTGGCAGCACCGGTTTGACCCCTACACACAGTGATTTCTACCGTGGCCGCACTTATTTGACCCCTACACACAGTGATTTCTACCGTGGCAGCACTTATTTGACCCCTTCACACAGTGATTTCTACCGTGGCAGCACTTATTTGACCCCTACACACACTGATTTCTACCGTGGCAGCACTTATTTGACCCCTACACACAGTGATTTCTACCGTGGCAGCACTTATTTGACCCCTACACACAGTGATTTCTACCGTGGCAGCACCTATTTGACCCCTACACACACCGATTTCTAAAGGGGCAGCACCTATTTGACCAATTCCCACAGTGATTTCTACCGTGGCAGCACTTATTTGACCCCTACACACAGTGATTTCTACCGTGGCAGCACTTATTTCACCCCTTCACACAGTGATTTCTACCGTGGCAGCACCTATTTGACCCCTACACACACTGATTTCTAAAGGGGCAGCACCTATTTGACCAATTCCCACAGTGATTTCTACCGTGGCAGCACTTATCTGACCCCTACGCACACTGATTTCTACCGTGGCAGCACCTATTTGACCCCTACACCCAGTGATTTCTACCGTGGCAGCACTTATTTGACCCCTACACACAGTGATTTCTACCGTGGCAGCACTTATTTGACCCCTACACACAGTGATTTCTACCGTGGCAGCACTTATTTGACCCCTTCACACAGTGATTTCTACCGTGGCAGCACTTATTTGACCCCTACACACACTGATTTCTACCGTGGCAGCACTTATTTGACCCCTACACACAGTGATTTCTACCGTGGCAGCACCTGTTTGACCCCTACACACAGTGAATTCTACCGTGGCCGCACTTATTTGACCCCTACACACAGTGATTTCTACCGTGGCAGCACTTATTTGACCCCTTCACACGGTGATTTCTACCGTGGCAGCACTTATTTGACCCCTACACACAGTGATTTCTACCGTGGCAGCACTTATTTCACCCCTTCACACAGTGATTTCTACCGTGGCAGCACTTATCTGACCCCTACACACACTGATTTCTAAAGGGGCAGCACCTATTTGACCAATTCCCACAGTGATTTCTACCGTGGCAGCACTTATTTGACCCCTACACACAGTGATTTCTACCGTGGCAGCAACTATTTGACCCCTACACACAGTGATTTCTACCGTGGCAGCACTTATTTGACCCCTACACACACTGATTTCTAAAGGGGCAGCACCTATTTGACCAATTCCCACAGTGATTTCTACCGTGGCAGCACACGTTTGACCCCTACACACAGTGATTTCTACCGTGGCAGCACTTATTTGACCCCTACACACAGTGATTTCTACCGTGGCAGCACTTATTTGCCCCCTACACACATTGATTTCTACCGTGGCAGCACTGATTTGACCCCTACACACAGTGATTTCTACCGTGGCAGCACTTATCTGACCCCTACACACAGTGATTTCTACCGTGGCAGCACCTATTTGACCCCTACACCCAGTGATTTCTACCGTGGCAGCACTTATTTGCCCCCTACACACAGTGATTTCTACCATGGCAGCACTTATCTGACCCCTACACACACTGATTTCTACCGTGGCAGCACCTATTTGACCCCTACACACAGTGATTTCTACCGTGGCAGCACTTATTTGACCCCTACACACAGTGATTTCTACCGTGGCAGCACTTATTTGACCCCTACACACAGTGATTTCTACCGTGGCCGCACCTATTTGACCCCTACACACAGTGATTTCTACCGTGGCAGCACTTATTTGACCCCTACACACAGTGATTTCTACCGTGGCAGCACTTATTTGACCCCTACACACACTGATTTCTACCGTGGCAGCACTTATTTGACCCCTACACACGGTGATTTCTACCGTGGCAGCACCTATTTGACCCCTACACACATTGATTTCTACCGTGGCAGCACTTATTTGACCCCTACACACACTGATTTCTAAAGGGGCAGCACCTTTTTGACCCCTACACACAGCGATTTATACCGTGGCAGCACTTATCTGACCCCTACACACAGTGATTTCTACCGTGGCAGCACCTATTTGACCCCTACACACAGTGATTTCTACCGTGGCAGCACTTATTTGACCCCTACACACACTGATTTCTAAAGTGGCAGCACCTATTTGACCAATTCCCACAGTGATTTCTACCGTGGCAACACCTATTTGACCCCTACACACAGTGATTTCTACCGTGGCAGCACTTATCTGACCCCTACGCACACTGATTTCTACCGTGGCAGCACCTATTTGACCCCTACACCCAGTGATTTCTACCGTGGCAGCACTTATTTGACCCCTACACACAGTGATTTCTACCGTGGCAGCACTTATCTGACCCCTACACACAGTGATTTCTACCGTGGCAGCACTTATTTGACCCCTACACACAGTGATTTCTACCGTGGCAGCACCTGTTTGACCCCTACACACAGTGATTTCTACCGTGGCAGCACTTATTTGACCCCTACACACAGTGATTTCTACCGTGGCAGCACTTATTTGACCCCTACACACAGTGATTTCTACCGTGGCAGCACTTATTTGACCCCTACACACAGTGATTTCTACCGTGGCAACACCTATTTGACCCCTACACACAGTGATTTCTACCGTGGCAGCACTTATCTGACCCCTACGCACACTGATTTCTACCGTGGCAGCACCTATTTGACCCCTACACCCAGTGATTTCTACCGTGGCAGCACTTATTTGACCCCTACACACAGTGATCCCTACCGTGGCAGCACTTATTTGACCCCTACACACAGTGATTTCTACCGTGGCAGCACTTATTTGACCCCTTCACACAGTGATTTCTACCGTGGCAGCACTTATTTGACCCCTACACACAGTGATTTCTACCGTGGCAGCACTTATTTGACCCCTACACACAGTGATTTCTACCGTGGCAGCATCTGTTTGACCCCTACACACAGTGATTTCTACCGTGGCCGCACTTATTTGACCCCTACACACAGTGATTTCTACCGTGGCAGCACTTATTTGACCCCTTCACACGGTGATTTCTACCGTGGCAGCACTTATTTGACCCCTACACACAGTGATTTCTACCGTGGCAGCACTTATTTCACCCCTTCACACAGTGATTTCTACCGTGGCAGCACCTATTTGACCCCTACACACACTGATTTCTAAAGGGGCAGCACCTATTTGACCAATTCCCACAGTGATTTCTACCGTGGCAGCACTTATTTGACCCCTACACACAGTGATTTCTACCGTGGCAGCACTTATTTCACCCCTTCACACAGTGATTTCTACCGTGGCAGCACCTATTTGACCCCTACACACACTGATTTCTAAAGGGGCAGCACCTATTTGACCAATTCCCACAGTGATTTCTACCGTGGCAGCACTTATCTGACCCCTACGCACACTGATTTCTACCGTGGCAGCACCTATTTGACCCCTACACCCAGTGATTTCTACCGTGACAGCACTTATTTGACCCCTACACACAGTGAATTCTACCGTGGCCGCACTTATTTGACCCCTACACACAGTGATTTCTACCGTGGCAGCACTTATTTGACCCCTTCACACGGTGATTTCTACCGTGGCAGCACTAATTTGACCCCTACACACAGTGATTTCTACCGTGGCAGCAACTATTTGACCCCTACACACAGGGATTTCTACCGTGGCAGCACCTATTTGACCCCTACACACACTGATTTCTAAAGGGGCAGCACACTTATTTCACCCCTTCACACAGTGATTTCTACCGTGGCAGCACCTATTTGACCCCTACACACACTGATTTCTAAAGGGGCAGCACCTATTTGACCAATTTTCACAGTGATTTCTACCGTGGCAGCACTTATTTGACCCCTACACACAGTGATTTCTACCGTGGCCGCACTTATTTGACCCCTACACACAGTGATTTATACCGTGGCAGCACTTATTTGACCCCTTCACACGGTGATTTCTACCGTGGCAGCACTTATTTGACCCCTACACACAGTGATTTCTACCGTGGCAGCACTTATTTCACCCCTTCACACAGTGATTTCTACCGTGGCAGCACCTATTTGACCCCTACACACACTGATTTCTAAAGGGGCAGCACCTATTTGACCAATTCCCACTGTGATTTCTACCGTGGCAGCACTTATTTGACCCCTACACACAGTGATTTCTACCGTGGCAGCACTTATTTCACCCCTTCACACAGTGATTTCTACCGTGGCAGCACCTATTTGACCCCTACACACACTGATTTCTAAAGGGGCAGCACCTATTTGACCAATTCCCACAGTGATTTCTACCGTGGCAGCACTTATCTGACCCCTACGCACACTGATTTCTACCGTGGCAGCACCTATTTGACCCCTACACCCAGTGATTTCTACCGTGACAGCACTTATTTGACCCCTACACACAGTGAATTCTACCGTGGCCGCACTTATTTGACCCCTACACACAGTGATTTCTACCGTGGCAGCACTTATTTGACCCCTTCACACGGTGATTTCTACCGTGGCAGCACTTATTTGACCCCTACACACAGTGATTTCTACCGTGGCAGCAACTATTTGACCCCTACACACAGGGATTTCTACCGTGGCAGCACCTATTTGACCCCTACACACACTGATTTCTAAAGGGGCAGCACCTATTTGACCAATTCCCACAGTGATTTCTACCGTGGCAGCACACGTTTGACCCCTACACACAGTGATTTCTACCGTGGCAGCACTTATTTGACCCCTACACACAGTGATTTCTACCGTGGCAGCACTTATTTGCCCCCTACACACATTGATTTCTACCGTGGCAGCACTGATTTGACCCCTACACCCAGTGATTTCTACCGTGGCAGCACTTATTTGCCCCCTACACACAGTGATTTCTACCATGGCAGCACTTATCTGACCCCTACACACACTGATTTCTACCGTGGCAGCACCTATTTGACCCCTACACACACTGATTTCTACCGTGGCAGCACTTATTTGACCCCTACACACAGTGATTTCTACCGTGGCAGCACTTATTTGACCCCTACACACAGTGATTTCTACCGTGGCCGCACCTATTTGACCCCTACACACAGTGATTTCTACCGTGGCAGCACTTATTTGACCACTACACACAGTGATTTCTACCGTGGCAGCACTTATTTGACCCCTACACACACTGATTTCTACCGTGGCAGCACTTATTTGACCCCTACACACGGTGATTTCTACCGTGGCAGCACCTATTTGACCCCTACACACATTGATTTCTACCGTGGCAGCACTTATTTGACCCCTACACACACTGATTTCTAAAGGGGCAGCACTTATTTGACCCCTACACACAGCGATTTCTACCGTGGCAGCACTCATCTGACCCCTACACACAGTGATTTCTACCGTGGCAGCACCTATTTGACCCCTACACACAGTGATTTCTACCGTGGCAGCACTTATTTGACCCCTACACACACTGATTTCTAAAGGGGCAGCACCTATTTGACCAATTCCCACAGTGATTTCTACCGTGGCAACACCTATTTGACCCCTACACACAGTGATTTCTACCGTGGCAGCACTTATCTGACCCCTACGCACACTGATTTCTACCGTGGCAGCACCTATTTGACCCCTACACCCAGTGATTTCTACCGTGGCAGCACTTATTTGACCCCTACACACAGTGATTTCTACCGTGGCAGCACTTATTTGACCCTTACACACAGTGATTTCTACCGTGGCAGCACTTATTTGACCCCTACACACAGTGATTTCTACCGTGGCAGCACCTGTTTGACCCCTACACACAGTGATTTCTACCGTGGCAGCACTTATTTGACCCCTACACACAGTGATTTCTACCGTGGCAGCACCTGTTTGACCCCTACACACAGTGATTTCTACCGTGGCAGCACTTATTTGACCCCTACACACAGTGATTTCTACCGTGGCAGCACTTATTTGACCCCTACACACAGTGATTTCTACCGTGGCAGATCTTATTTGCCCCCTACACACATTGATTTCTACCGTGGCAGCACTTATTTGACCCCTTCACACACTGATTTCTACCGTGGCAGCACCTATTTGACCCCTACACACAGTGATTTCTACCGTGGCAGCACTTATTTGACCCCTACACACACTGATTTCTACCGTGGCAGCACTTATTTGACCCCTACACACAGTGATTTCTACCGTGGCAGCACTTATTTGACCCCTACACACACTGATTTCTACCGTGGCAGCACCTATTTGCCCCCTACACACAGTGATTTCTACCGTGGCAGCACTTATTTGACCCCTACACACAGTGATTTCTACCGTGGCAGCACTTATTTCACCCCTTCACACAGTGATTTCTACCGTGGCAGCACCTATTTGACCCCTACACACACTGATTTCTAAAGGGGCAGCACCTATTTGACCAATTTTCACAGTGATTTCTACCGTGGCAGCACTTATTTGACCCCTACACACAGTGATTTCTACCGTGGCAGCACTTATTTGACCCCTACACACAGTGATTTCTACCGTGGCAGCACTTATTTGACCCCTTCACACAGTGATTTCTACCGTGGCAGCACTTATTTGACCCCTACACACAGTGATTTCTACCGTGGCAGCACTTATCTGACCCCTTCACACAGTGATTTCTACCGTGGCAGCACTTATCTGACCCCTACACACAGTGATTTCTACCGTGGCAGCACTTATTTGACCCCTACACACAGTGATCTCTACCGTGGCAGCACTTATCTGACCCCTTCACACAGTGATTTCTACCGTGGCAGCACTTTTTTGACCCCTACACACAGTCAATTCTACCGTGGCAGCACTTATTTGACCCCTTCCCACAGTAGTTTCTACCGTGGCAGCACTTATTTGACCCCTACACACAGTGAATTCTACCGTGGCAGCACTTATTTGACCCCTACACACAGTGATTTCTACCGTGGCAGCACTTATTTGACCCCTTCACACAGTGATTTCTACCGTGGCAGCACCTATTTGACCCCTACACACACTGATTTCTAAAGGGGCAGCACCTCTTTGACCAATTCCTACACCGATTTCTACCGTGGCAGCACTTATCTGACCCCTACACACATTGATTTCTACCGTGGCAGCACTTATTTGACCCCTACACCCAGTGATTTCTACCGTGGCAGCACTTATTTGACCCCTACACACAGTGATTTCTACCGTGGCAGCACCTATTTGACCCCTACACACAGTGATTTCTACCGTGGCAGCACTTATTTGACCCCTACACACAGTGATGTCTACTGTGGCAGCACTTATTTGACCCCTACACCCAGTGATTTCTACCGTGGCAGCACCTATTTGACCCCTACACCCAGTGATTTCTACCCTGGCAGCACTTTTTTGACCCCTACACACAATGATTTCTACCGTGGCAGCACTTATTTGACCCCTACACACAGTGATTTCTACCGTGGCAGCACCTGTTTGACCCCTACACACAGTGATTTCTACTGTGGCCGCACTTATTTGACCCCTACACACAGTGATTTCTACCGTGGCAGCACTTATTTGACCCCTTCACACAGTGATTTCTACCGTGGCAGCACTTATTTGACCCCTACACACAGTGATTTCTACCGTGGCAGCACCTGTTTGACCCCTACACACAGTGATTTCTACCGTGGCAGCACCTGTTTGACCCCTACACACAGTGATTTCTACCGTGGCAGCACTTATTTGACCCCTACACACAGTGATTTCTACCGTGGCAGCACCTGTTTGACCCCTACACACAGTGATTTCTACCGTGGCAGCACTTATTTGACCCCTACACACAGTGATTTCTACCGTGTCAGCACTTATTTGACCCCTTCACACAGTGCTTTCTACCGTGGCAGCACTTATTTGACCCCTTCACACAGTGATTTCTACCGTGGCAGCACCTATTTGACCCCTACACACACTGATTTCTAAAGGGGCAGCACTTATTTGACCAATTCCCACAGTGATTTCTACCGTGGCAGCACTTATTTGACCCCTACACACAGTGATTTCTACCGTGGCAGCACTTATTTGACCCCTACACACAGTGATTTCTACCGTGGCAGCACTTATTTGACCCCTACACACAGTGATTTCTACCGTGGCAGCACTTATTTGCCCCCTACACACATTGATTTCTACCGTGGCAGCACTGATTTGACCCCTATACACAGTGATTTCTACCGTGGCAGCACTTATCTGACCCCTACACACACTGATTTCTACCGTGGCAGCACCTATTTGACCCCTACACCCAGTGATTTCTACCGTGGCAGCACTTATTTGACCCCTACACACAGTGATTTCTACCGTGGCAGCACCTATTTGCCCCCTACACACAGTGATTTCTACCGTGGCAGCACTTATTTGACCCCTACACACAGTGATTTCCACCGTGGCAGCACTTATCTGACCCCTACACACACTGATTTCTACCGTGGCAGCACCTATTTGACCCCTACACCCAGTGATTTCTACCGTGGCAGCACTTATCTGACTCCTACACACAGTGATTTCTACCGTGGCAGCACTTATCGGACCCCTACACACAGTGATTTCTACCGTGGCAGCACTTATTTGACCCCTACACACAGTGATTTCTACCGTGGCAGCACTTATTTGACCCCTACACACAGTGATTTCTACCGTGGCAGCACTTATTTGACCCCTACACACAGTGATTTCTACCGTGGCAGCACTTATCTGACCCCTACACACAGTGATTTCTACCGTGGCAGCACTTATTTGACCCCTACACACAGTGATCTCTACCGTGGCAGCACTTATCTGACCCCTTCACACAGTGATTTCTACCGTGGCAGCACTTATTTGACCCCTACACACGGTGATTTCTACCGTGGCAGCACTTATTTGACCCCTACACACAGTGATTTCTACCGTGGCAGCACTTATTTGACCCCTACACACAGTGATTTCTACCGTGGCAGCACCTGTCTGACCCCTACACACAGTGATCTCTACCGTGGCAGCACTTATCTGACCCCTTCACACAGTGATTTCTACCGTGGCAGCACTTATTTGACCCCTACACACAGTCAATTCTACCGTGGCAGCACTTATTTGACCCCTACACACAGTGATTTCTACCGTGGCAGCACTTATTTGACCCCTACACACAGTGAATTCTACCGTGGCAGCACTTATTTGACCCCTACACACAGTGATTTCTACCGTGGCAGCACTTATTTGACCCCTTCACACAGTGATTTCTACCGTGGCAGCACCTATTTGACCCCTACACACACTGATTTCTAAAGGGGCAGCACCTCTTTGACCAATTCCCACACCGATTTCTACCGTGGCAGCACTTATCTGACCCCTACACACATTGATTTCTACCGTGGCAGCACCTATTTGACCCCTACACACAGTGATTTCTACCGTGGCAGCACCTATTTGACCCCTACACACAGTGATTTCTATTCTGGCAGAACTTATTTGACCCCTACACACAGTGATGTCTACTGTGGCAGCACTTATTTGACCCCTACACCCAGTGATTTCTACCGTGGCAGCACTTATTTGACCCCTACACACAGTGATTTCTACCGTGGCAGCACTTATTTGACCCCTACACACACTGATTTCTACCGTGGCAGCACCTATTTGACCCCTACACCCAGTGATTTCTACCGTGGCAGCACCTATTTCACCCCCACACACAGTGATTTCTACCGTGGCAGCACTTATCTGACCCCTACACACAGTGATTTCTACCGTGGCAGCACTTATTTGACCCCTACACACACTGATTTCTACCGTGGCAGCACCTATTTGACCCCTACACCCAGTGATTTCTACCGTGGCAGCACCTATTTCACCCCCACACACAGTGATTTCTACCGTGGCAGCACCTATCTGACCCCTACACCCAGTGATTTCTACTGTGGCAGCACCTATTTCACCCCCACACACAGTGATTTCTACCGTGGCAGCACTTATTTGACCCCTACACACAGTGATTTCTACCGTGGCAGCACTTATCTGACCCCTTCACACAGTGATTTCTACCGTGGCAGCACTTATTTGACCCCTACACACAGTGATTTCTACCGTGGCAGCACCTATTTGACCCCTACACACAGTGATTTCTACCGTGGCAGCACTTATTTGACCCCTACACACAGTGATTTCTACCGTGGCAGCACTTATTTGACCCCTACACCCAGTGATTTCTACCGTGGCAGCACTTATTTGACCCCTACACACAGTGATTTCTACCGTGGCAGCACCTATTTGCCCCCTACACACAGTGATTTCTACCGTGGCAGCACTTCTTTCACCCCTACACACAGTGACTTCTACCGTGGCAGCACTTATCTGACCCCTACACACACTGATTTCTACCGTGGCAGCACTTATTTGACCCCTACACCCAGTGATTTCTACCGTGTCAGCACTTATTTGACCCCTACACACAGTGATTTCTACCGTGGCAGCACTTATTTGACCCCTACACACAGTGATTTCTACCGTGGCAGCACTTATCTGACCCCTACACACAGTGATTTCTACCGTGGCAGCACTTATTTGACCCCTACACACAGTGATTTCTACCGTGGCAGCACTTATTTGACCCCTTCACACAGTGATTTCTACCGTGGCAGCACTTATTTGACCCCTACACACAGTGATTTCTACCGTGGCAGCACCTATTTGACCCCTACACACAGTGATTTCTACCGTGGCAGCACTTATCTGACCCCTACACACAGTGATTTCTACCGTGGCAGCACTTATCTGACCCCTACACACAGTGATTTCTACCGTGGCAGCACTTATTTGACCCCTACACACAGTGATCTCTACCGTGGCAGCACTTATCTGACCCCTTCACACAGTGATTTGTACCGTGGCAGCACTTTTTTGACCCCTACACACAGTCCATTCTACCGTGGCAGCACTTATTTGACCCCTTCCCACGGTAGTTTCTACCGTGGCAGCACTTATTTGACCCCTACACACAGTGAATTCTACCGTGGCAGCACTTATTTGACCCCTACACACAGTGATTTCTACCGTGGCAGCACTTATTTGACCCCTTCACACAGTGATTTCTACCGTGGCAGCACCTATTTGACCCCTACACACACTGATTTCTAAAGGGGCAGCACCTCTTTGACCAATTCACACACCGATTTCTACCGTGGCAGCACTTATCTGACCCCTACACACATTGATTTCTACCGTGGCAGCACCTATTTGACCCCTACACACAGTGATTTCTACCGTGGCAGCACTTATCTGACCCCTACACACAGTGATTTCTACCGTGGCAGCACTTATCTGACCCCTACACACAGTGATTTCTACCGTGGCAGCACTTATTTGACCCCTACACACAGTGATTTCTACCGTGGCAGCACTTATTTGACCCCTTCACACAGTGATTTCTACCGTGGCAGCACTTATTTGACCCCTACACACAGTGATTTCTACCGTGGCAGCACTTATTTGACCCCTACACACAGTGATTTCTTCCGTGGCAGCACCTATTTGACCCCTACACACAGTGATTTCTACCGTGGCAGCACTTATCTGACCCCTACACACAGTGATTTCTACCGTGGCAGCACTTATTTGACCCCTACACACAGTGATCTCTACCGTGGCAGCACTTATTTGCCCCCTACACACAGTGATTTCTACCGTGGCAGCACTTATTTGACCCCTACACACAGTGATTTTTACCGTGGCAGCACTTATCTGACCCCTTCACACAGTGATTTGTACCGTGGCAGCACTTTTTTGACCCCTACACACAGTGATTTCTACCGTGGCAGCACTTATTTGACCCCTTCCCACGGTAGTTTCTACCGTGGCAGCACTTATTTGACCCCTACACACAGTGAATTCTACCGTGGCAGCACTTATTTGACCCCTACACACAGTGATTTCTACCGTGGCAGCACTTATTTGACCCCTTCACACAGTGATTTCTACCGTGGCAGCACCTATTTGACCCCTACACACACTGATTTCTAAAGGGGCAGCACCTCTTTGACCAATTCCCACACCGATTTCTACCGTGGCAGCACTTATCTGACCCCTACACACATTGATTTCTACCGTGGCAGCACCTATTTGACCCCTACACACAGTGATTTCTACCGTGGCAGCACCTATTTGACCCCTACACACAGTGATTTCTACCGTGGCAGCACTTATTTGACCCCTACACACAGTGATGTCTACCGTGGCAGCACTTATTTGACCCCTACACCCAGTGATTTCTACCGTGGCAGCACTTATTTGACCCCTACACACAGTGATTTCTACCGTGGCAGCACTTGTTTGACCCCTACACACACTGATTTCTACCGTGGCAGCACCTATTTGACCCCTACACCCAGTGATTTCTACCGTGGCAGCACCTATTTCACCCCCACACACAGTGATTTCTACCGTGGCAGCACTTATCTGACCCCTACACACAGTGATTTCTACCGTGGCAGCACTTATTTGACCCCTACACACAGTGATTTCTACCGTGGCAGCACTTATCTGACCCCTTCACACAGTGATTTCTACCGTGGCAGCACTTATTTGACCCCTACACACAGTGATTTCTACCGTGGCAGCACCTATTTGACCCCTACACACAGTGATTTCTACCGTGGCAGCACCTATTTGACCCCTACACACAGTGATTTCTACCGTGGCAGCACTTATTTGACCCCTTCACACAGTGATTTCTACCGTGGCAGCACTTATTTGACCCCTACACACAGTGATTTCTACCGTGGCAGCACCTGTTTGACCCCTACACACAGTGATTTCTACCGTGGCAGCACTTATTTGACCCCTACACACAGTGATTTCTACCGTGGCAGCACTTATTGGACCCCTACACACAGTGATTTCTACCGTGGCAGCACTTTTTTGACCCCTTCACACAGTGATTTCTCCCGTGGCAGCACTTATTTGACCCCTACACACAGTGATTTCTACCGTGGCAGCACTTATTTGACCCCTACACACAGTGATTTCTACCGTGGCAGCACTTATTGGACCCCTACACACAGTGATTTCTACCGTGGCAGCACTTTTTTGACCCCTTCACACAGTGATTTCTCCCGTGGCAGCACTTATTTGACCCCTACACACAGTGATTTCTACCGTGGCAGCACTTATTTGACCCCTTCACACAGTGATTTCTACCGTGGCAGCACCTATTTGACCCCTACACACAGTGATTTCTACCGTGGCAGCACCTATTTGACCCCTACACACAGTGATTTCTACCGTGGCAGCACTTATCTGACCCCTACACACACTGATTTCTAAATGGGCAGCACCTATTTGACCAATTCCCACAGTGATTTCTACCGTGGCAGCACCTATTTGCCCCCTACACACAGTGGTTTCTACCGTGGCAGCACTTATTTGACCCCTACACACAGTGATTTCTACCGTGGCAGCACTTATTTGACCCCTTCCCACGGTAGTTTCTACCGTGGCAGCACTTATTTGACCCCTACACACAGTGAATTCTACCGTGGCAGCACTTATTTGACCCCTACACACAGTGATTTCTACCGTGGCAGCACTTATTTGACCCCTTCACACAGTGATTTCTACCGTGGCAGCACCTATTTGACCCCTACACACACTGATTTCTAAAGGGGCAGCACCTCTTTGACCAATTCCCACACCGATTTCTACCGTGGCAGCACTTATCTGACCCCTACACACATTGATTTCTACCGTGGCAGCACCTATTTGACCCCTACACACAGTGATTTCTACCGTGGCAGCACCTATTTGACCCCTACACACAGTGATTTCTACCGTGGCAGCACTTATTTGACCCCTACACACAGTGATGTCTACCGTGGCAGCACTTATTTGACCCCTACACCCAGTGATTTCTACCGTGGCAGCACTTATTTGACCCCTACACACAGTGATTTCTACCGTGGCAGCACTTGTTTGACCCCTACACACACTGATTTCTACCGTGGCAGCACCTATTTGACCCCTACACCCAGTGATTTCTACCGTGGCAGCACCTATTTCACCCCCACACACAGTGATTTCTACCGTGGCAGCACTTATCTGACCCCTACACACAGTGATTTCTACCGTGGCAGCACTTATTTGACCCCTACACACAGTGATTTCTACCGTGGCAGCACTTATCTGACCCCTTCACACAGTGATTTCTACCGTGGCAGCACTTATTTGACCCCTACACACAGTGATTTCTACCGTGGCAGCACCTATTTGACCCCTACACACAGTGATTTCTACCGTGGCAGCACCTATTTGACCCCTACACACAGTGATTTCTACCGTGGCAGCACTTATTTGACCCCTTCACACAGTGATTTCTACCGTGGCAGCACTTATTTGACCCCTACACACAGTGATTTCTACCGTGGCAGCACCTGTTTGACCCCTACACACAGTGATTTCTACCGTGGCAGCACTTATTTGACCCCTACACACAGTGATTTCTACCGTGGCAGCACTTATTGGACCCCTACACACAGTGATTTCTACCGTGGCAGCACTTTTTTGACCCCTTCACACAGTGATTTCTCCCGTGGCAGCACTTATTTGACCCCTACACACAGTGATTTCTACCGTGGCAGCACTTATTTGACCCCTTCACACAGTGATTTCTACCGTGGCAGCACCTATTTGACCCCTACACACAGTGATTTCTACCGTGGCAGCACCTATTTGACCCCTACACACAGTGATTTCTACCGTGGCAGCACTTATCTGACCCCTACACACACTGATTTCTAAATGGGCAGCACCTATTTGACCAATTCCCACAGTGATTTCTACCGTGGCAGCACCTATTTGCCCCCTACACACAGTGGTTTCTACCGTGGCAGCACTTATTTGACCCCTACACACAGTGATTTCTACCGTGGCAGCACTTATTTGACCCCTACACACAGTGATTTCTACCGTGGCAGCACTTATTTGACCCCTACACACAGTGATTTCTACCGTGGCAGCACTTATTTGACCCCTACACCCAGTGATTTCTACCGTGGCAGCACCTGTTTGCCCCCTACACACAGTGATCTCTACCGTGGCAGCACTTATTTGACCCCTACACACAGTGATTTCTACCGTGGCAGCACTTATTTGACCCCTACACACAGTGATTTCTACCGTGGCAGCACTTATTTGACCCCTACACACAGTGATTTCTACCGTGGCAGCACTCATTTGACCCCTACACACAGTGATTTCTACCGTGGCAGCACTTATTTGACCCCTACACACAGTGATTTCTACCATGGCAGCACTTATTTGACCCCTACACACAGTGATTTCTACCATGGCAGCACTTATTTGCCCCCTACACACATTGATTTCTACCGTGGCAGCACTGATTTGACCCCTACACACAGTGATTTCTACCGTGGCAGCACTTATTTGACCCCTACACACAGTGATTTCTACCATGGCAGCACTTATTTGCCCCCTACACACATTGATTTCTACCGTGGCAGCACTGATTTGAGCCCTACACACAGTGATTTCTACCGTGGCAGCACCTATTTGACCCCTACACCCAGTGATTTCTACCGTGGCAGCACTTATTTGACCCCTACACACAGTGATTTCTACCGTGGCAGCACTTATTTGACCCCTACACCCAGTGATTTCTACCGTGGCAGCACCTGTTTGCCCCCTACACACAGTGATCTCTACCGTGGCAGCACTTATTTGACCCCTACACACAGTGATTTCTACCGTGGCAGCACTTATTTGACCCCTACACACAGTGATTTCTACCGTGGCAGCACTTATTTGACCCCTACACACAGTGATTTCTACCGTGGCAGCACCTATTTGACCCCTACACACACTGATTTCTACCGTGGCAGCACCTATTTGACCCCTACACACAGTGATTTCTACCGTGGCAGCACTTATTTGACCCCTACAAACAGTGATTTCTACCGTGGCGGCACTTATTTGACCCCTTCACACAGTCATTTCTACCGTGGCAGCACTTATTTGACCCCTACACACAGTGATTTCTACCGTGGCAGCACTTATTTGACCCCTACACACAGTGATTTCTACCGTGGCAGCACTTATCTGACCCCTTCACACAGTGATTTCTACCGTGGCAGCACTTATCTGACCCCTACACACAGTGATTTCTAGCGTGGCAGCACTTATTTGACCCCTACACACAGTGATTTCTACCGTGGCAGCACTTATTTGACCCCTTCACACAGTGATTTCTACCGTGGCAGCACCTATTTGACCCCTACACACACTGATTTCTAAAGGGGCAGCACCTCTTTGACCAATTCCCACACCGATTTCTACCGTGGCAGCACTTATCTGACCCCTACACACATTGATTTCTACCGTGGCAGCACCTATTTGACCCCTACACACAGTGATTTCTACCGTGGCAGCACTTATTTGACCCCTACACACAGTGATGTCTACTGTGGCAGCACTTATTTGACCTCTACACACAGTGATTTCTACCGTGGCAGCACTTATTTGACCCCTACACACACTGATTTCTACCGTGGCCGCACCTATTTGACCCCTACACCCAGTGATTTCTACCGTGGCAGCACTTATTTGACCCCTACACACAGTGATTTCTACCGTGGCAGCACTTATTTGACCCCTACACACACTGATTTCTACCGTGGCAGCACCTAGTTGACCCCTACACCCAGTGATTTCTACCGTGGCAGCACCTATTTCACCCCCACACACAGTGATTTCTACCGTGGCAGCACTTATCTGACCCCTACACACAGTGATTTCTACCGTGGCAGCACTTATCTGACCCCTTCACACAGTGATTTCTACCGTGGCAGCACTCATTTGACCCCTACACACAGTGATTTCTACCGTGGCAGCACTTATCTGACCCCTACACACACTGATTTCTAAATGGGCAGCACCTATTTGACCAATTCCCACAGTGATTTCTACCGTGGCAGCACCTATTTGCCCCCTACACACAGTGGTTTCTACCGTGGCAGCACTTATTTGACCCCTACACACAGTGATTTCTACCGTGGCAGCACTTATTTGACCCCTACACACAGTGATTTCTACCGTGGCAGCACTTATTTGACCCCTACACACAGTGATTTCTACCGTGGCAGCACTTATTTGACCCCTACACCCAGTGATTTCTACCGTGGCAGCACCTGTTTGCCCCCTACACACAGTGATCTCTACCGTGGCAGCACTTATTTGACCCCTACACACAGTGATTTCTACCGTGGCAGCACTTATTTGACCCCTACACACAGTGATTTCTACCGTGGCAGCACTTATTTGACCCCTACACACAGTGCTTTCTACCGTGGCAGCACTCATTTGACCCCTACACACAGTGATTTCTACCGTGGCAGCACTTATTTGACCCCTACACACAGTGATTTCTACCGTGGCAGCACTTATCTGACCCCTACACACAGTGATTTCTACCATGGCAGCACTTATTTGACCCCTACACACAGTGATTTCTACCATGGCAGCACTTATTTGCCCCCTACACACATTGATTTCTACCGTGGCAGCACTGATTTGACCCCTACACACAGTGATTTCTACCGTGGCAGCACTTATTTGACCCCTACACACAGTGATTTCTACCATGGCAGCACTTATTTGCCCCCTACACACATTGATTTCTACCGTGGCAGCACTGATTTGACCCCTACACACAGTGATTTCTACCGTGGCAGCACCTATTTGACCCCTACACCCAGTGATTTCTACCGTGGCAGCACTTATTTGACCCCTACACACAGTGATTTCTACCGTGGCAGCACTTATTTGACCCCTACACCCAGTGATTTCTACCGTGGCAGCACCTGTTTGCCCCCTACACACAGTGATCTCTACCGTGGCAGCACTTATTTGACCCCTACACACAGTGATTTCTACCGTGGCAGCACTTATTTGACCCCTACACACAGTGATTTCTACCGTGGCAGCACTTATTTGACCCCTACACACAGTGATTTCTACCGTGGCAGCACCTATTTGACCCCTACACCCAGTGATTTCTACCGTGGCAGCACTTATCTGACCCCTACACACAGTGATTTCTACCGTGGCAGCACCTATTTGACCCCTACACCCAGTGATTTCTACCGTGGCAGCACTTATTTGACCCCTTCACACAGTCATTTCTACCGTGGCAGCACTTATTTGACCCCTACACACAGTGATTTCTACCGTGGCAGCACTTATTTGACCCCTACACACAGTGATTTCTACCGTGGCAGCACTTATCTGACCCCTTCACACAGTGATTTCTACCGTGGCAGCACTTATCTGACCCCTACACACAGTGATTTCTAGCGTGGCAGCACTTATTTGACCCCTACACACAGTGATTTCTACCGTGGCAGCACTTATTTGACCCCTTCACACAGTGATTTCTACCGTGGCAGCACCTATTTGACCCCTACACACACTGATTTCTAAAGGGGCAGCACCTCTTTGACCAATTCCCACACCGATTTCTACCGTGGCAGCACTTATCTGACCCCTACACACATTGATTTCTACCGTGGCAGCACCTATTTGACCCCTACACACAGTGATTTCTACCGTGGCAGCACTTATTTGACCCCTACACACAGTGATGTCTACTGTGGCAGCACTTATTTGACCTCTACACACAGTGGTTTCTACCGTGGCAGCACCTATTTGACCCCTACACACACTGATTTCTACCGTGGCCGCACCTATTTGACCCCTACACCCAGTGATTTCTACCGTGGCAGCACTTATTTGACCCCTACACACAGTGATTTCTACCGTGGCAGCACTTATTTGACCCCTACACACACTGATTTCTACCGTGGCAGCACCTATTTGACCCCTACACCCAGTGATTTCTACCGTGGCAGCACCTATTTCACCCCCACACACAGTGATTTCTACCGTGGCAGCACTTATCTGACCCCTACACACAGTGATTTCTACCGTGGCAGCACTTATTTGACCCCTACACACAGTGATTTCTACCGTGGCAGCACTTATCTGACCCCTACACACAGTGATTTCTACCGTGGCAGCACTTATCTGACCCCTTCACACAGTGATTTCTACCGTGGCAGCACTCATTTGACCCCTACACACAGTGATTTCTACCGTGGCAGCACCTATTTGACCCCTACACACAGTGATTTCTACCGTGGCAGCACCTATTTGACCCCTACACACAGTGATTTCTACCGTGGCAGCACCTATTTGACCCCTACACACAGTGATTTCTACCGTGGCAGCACTTATTTGACCCCTTCACACAGTGATTTCTACCGTGGCAGCACTTATTTGACCCCTACACACAGTGATTTCTACCGTGGCAGCACTTATTTGACCCCTACACACAGTGATTTCTACCGTGGCAGCACTTATCTGACCCCTACACACAGTGATTTCTACCGTGGCAGCACTTATTTGACCCCTACAAACAGTGATTTCTACCGTGGCAGCACTTATTTGACCCCTTCACACAGTCATTTCTACCGTGGCAGCACTTATTTCACCCCTACACACAGTGATTTCTACCGTGGCAGCACTTATTTGACCCCTTCACACAGTGTTTTCTACCGTGGCAGCACCTATTTGACCCCTACACACAGTGATTTCTACCGTGGCAGCACTTATCTGACCCCTACACACAGTGATTTCTACCGTGGCAGCACTTATTTGACCCCTACACACAGTGATTTCTACCGTGGCAGCACTTATTTGACCCCTACACACAGTGATTTCTACCGTGGCAGCACTTATCTGACCCCTTCACACAGTGATTTCTACCGTGGCAGCACTTATCTGACCCCTACACACAGTGATTTCTACCGTGGCAGCACTTATTTGACCCCTACACACAGTGATTTCTACCGTGGCAGCACTTATTTGACCCCTTCACACAGTGATTTCTACCGTGGCAGCACCTATTTGACCCCTACACACACTGATTTCTAAAGGGGCAGCACCTCTTTGACCAATTCCAACACCGATTTCTACCGTGGCAGCACTTATCTGACCCCTACACACATTGATTTCTACCGTGGCAGCACCTATTTGACCCCTACACACAGTGATTTCTACCGTGGCAGCACTTATTTGACCCCTACACACAGTGATGTCTACTGTGGCAGCACTTATTTGACCTCTACACACAGTGATTTCTACCGTGGCAGCACTTATTTGACCCCTACACACAGTGATTTCTACCGTGGCAGCACTTATTTGACCCCTACACACAGTGATTTCTACCGTGGCAGCACTTATTTGACCCCTTCACACACTGATTTCTACCGTGGCAGCACCTATTTGACCCCTACACCCAGTGATTTCTACCGTGGCAGCACTTATTTGACCCCTTCACACAGTGATTTCTACCGTGGCAGCACCTATTTGACCCCTACACACAGTGATTTCTACCGTGGCAGCACTTATCTGACCCCTACACACAGTGATTTCTACCGTGGCAGCACTTATTTGACCCCTACACACAGTGATTCCTACCGTGGCAGCACTTATCTGACCCCTTCACACAGTGATTTCTACCGTGGCAGCACTTATCTGACCCCTACACACAGTGATTTCTACCGTGGCAGCACTTATTTGACCCCTACACACAGTGATTTCTACCGTGGCAGCACTTATTTGACCCCTACACACAGTGATTTCTACCGTGGCAGCACCTATTTGACCCCTACACACACTGATTTCTAAAGGGGCAGCACCTCTTTGACCAATTCCCACACCGATTTCTACCGTGGCAGCACTTATCTGACCCCTACACACATTGATTTCTACCGTGGCAGCACCTATTTGACCCCTACACACAGTGATTTCTACCGTGGCAGCACTTATTTGACCCCTACACACAGTGATGTCTACTGTGGCAGCACTTATTTGACCTCTACACACAGTGATTTCTACCGTGGCAGCACTTATTTGACCCCTACACACACTGATTTCTACCGTGGCCGCACCTATTTGACCCCTACACCCAGTGATTTCTACCGTCGCAGCACTTATTTGACCCATACACACAGTGATTTCTACCGTGGCAGCACTTATTTGACCCCTACACACACTGATTTCTACCGTGGCAGCACCTATTTGACCCCTACACCCAGTGATTTCTACCGTGGCAGCACCTATTTCACCCCCACACACAGTGATTTCTACCGTGGCAGCACTTATCTGACCCCTACACACAGTGATTTCCACCGTGGCAGCACTTATTTGACCCCTACACACAGTGATTTCTACCATGGCAGCACTTATTTGACCCCTTCACACAGTGATTTCTACCGTGGCAGCACTCATTTGACCCCTACACACAGTGATTTCTACCGTGGCAGCACCTATTTGACCCCTACACACAGTGATTTCTACCGTGGCAGCACCTATTTGACCCCTACACACAGTGATTTCTACCGTGGCAGCACTTATTTGACCCCTACACACAGTGATTTCTACCGTGGCAGCACTTATTTGACCCCTTCACACAGTGATTTCTACCGTGGCAGCACTTATTTGACCCCTACACACAGTGATTTCTACCGTGGCAGCACCTGTTTGACCCCTACACACAGTGATTTCTACCGTGGCAGCACTTATTTGACCCCTACACACAGTGATTTCTACCGTGGCAGCACCTGTTTGACCCCTACACACAGTGATTTCTACCGTGGCAGCACTTATTTGACCTCTTCACACAGTGATTTCTACCGTGGCAGCACTTATTTGACCCCTACACACAGTGTTTTCTACCGTGGCAGCACTTATTTGACCCCTTCACACAGTGATTTCTCCCGTGGCAGCACCTATTTGACCCCTACACACAGTGATTTCTACCGTGGCAGCACCTATTTGACCCCTACACACAGTGGTTTATACCGTGGCAGCACTTATCTGACCCCTACACACACTGATTTCTAAAGGGGCAGCACCTATTTGACCAATTCCCACAGTGATTTCTACCGTGGCAGCACCTATTTGCCCCCTACACACAGTGGTTTCTACCGTGGCAGCACTCATTTGACCCCTACACCCAGTGATTTCTACCGTGGCAGCACTTATCTGACCCCTACACACAGTGATTTCTACCGTGGCAGCACTTATTTGACCCCTACACACAGTGATTTCTACCGTGGCAGCACTTATTTGCCCCCTACACACATTGATTTCTACCGTGGCAGCACTGATTTGACCCCCACACACAGTGATTTCTACCGTGGCAGCACTTATCTGACCCCTACACACAGTGATTTCTACCGTGGCAGCACCTATTTGATCCCTACACCCAGTGATTTCTACCGTGGCAGCACTTATTTGACCCCTACACACAGTGATTTCTACCGTGGCAGCACTTATTTGACCCCTACACCCAGTGATTTCTACCGTGGCAGCACCTATTTGCCCCCTACACACAGTGATTTCTACCGTGGCAGCACTTATTTGACCCCTACACCCAGTGATTTCTACCGTGGCAGCACTTATTTGACCCCTACACACAGTGATTTCTACCGTGGCAGCACTTATTTGACCCCTACACACAGTGATTTCTACCGTGGCAGCACCTATTTGACCCCTACACCCAGTGATTTCTACCGTGGCAGCACTTATTTGACCCCTACACACAGTGATTTCTACCGTGGCAGCACCTATTTGCCCCCTACACACAGTGATTTCTACCGTGGCAGCACTTATTTGACCCCTACACACAGTGATTTCTACCGTGGCAGCACTTATTTGACCCCTACACACAGTGATTTCTACCGTGGCAGCACTTATTTGACCCCTACACACAGTAATTTCTACCGTGGCAGCACTTATTTGACCCCTACACACAGTGATTTCTACCGTGGCAGCACTTATTTGCCCCCTACACACATTGATTTCTACCGTGGCAGCACTGGTTTGACCCCTACACACAGTGATTTCTACCGTGGCAGCACTTATCTGACCCCTACACACAGTGATTTCTACCGTGGCAGCACCTATTTGACCCCTACACCCAGTGATTTCTACCGTGGCAGCACTTTTTTGACCCCTACACACAGTGATTTCTACCGTGGCAGCACTTATTTGACCCCTACACCCAGTGATTTCTACCGTGGCAGCACCTATTTGCCCCCTACACACAGTTATTTCTACCGTGGCAGCACTTATTTGACCCCTACACACAGTGATTTCTACCGTGGCAGCACTTATTTGACCCCTACACACACTGATTTCTACCGTGGCAGCACCTATTTGACCCCTACACCCAGTGATTTCTACCGTGGCAGCACTTATCTGACCCCTACACACAGTGATTTCTACCGTGGCAGCACTTATTTGACCCCTACACACAGTGATTTCTACCGTGGCAGCACTTATTTGACCCCTTCACACAGTGATTTCTACCGTGGCAGCACTTATTTGACCCCTACACACAGTGATTTCTACCGTGGCAGCACTTATTTGACCCCTTCACACAGTGATTTCTACCGTGGCAGCACCTATTTGACCCCTACACACAGTGATTTCTACCGTGGCAGCACTTATCTGACCCCTACACACAGTGATTTCTACCGTGGCAGCACTTATTTGACCCCTACACACAGTGATTTCTACCGTGGCAGCACTTATCTGACCCCTTCACACAGTGATTTCTACCGTGGCAGCACTTATTTGACCCCTACACACAGTGAATTCTACCGTGGCAGCACTTATTTGACCCCTTCACACAGTGATTTCTACCGTGGCAGCACTTATTTGACCCCTACACACAGTGAATTCTACCGTGGCAGCACTTATTTGACCCCTACACACAGTGATTTCTACCGTGGCAGCACCTATTTGACCCCTACACCCAGTGATTTCTACCGTGGCAGCACTTATTTGACCCCTACACACAGTGATTTCTACCGTGGCAGCACTTATTTGACCCCTACACCCAGTGATTTCTACCGTGGCAGCACCTATTTGCCCCCTACACACAGTGATTTCTACCGTGACAGCACTTATTTGACCCCTACACACAGTGGCTTCTACCGTGGCAGCACTTCTTTGACCCCTACACACACTGATTTCTACCGTGGCAGCACCTATTTGACCCCTACACACAGTGATTTCTACCGTGGCAGCACTTATCTGACCCCTACACACAGTGATTTCTACCGTGGCAGCACCTATTTGACCCCTACACACAGTGATTTCTACCGTGGCAGCACTTATTTGACCCCTACACACAGTGATTTCTACCGGGGCAGCACTTATTTGACCCCTTCACACAGTGATTTCTACCGTGGCAGCACTTATTTGACCCCTACACACAGTGATTTCTACCGTGGCAGCACTTATTTGACCCCTTCACACAGTGATTTCTACCGTGGCAGCACCTATTTGACCCCTACACACAGTGATTTCTACCGTGGCAGCACTTATCTGACCCCTACACACAGTGATTTCTACCGTGGCAGCACTTTTTTGACCCCTACACACAGTGATTTCTACCGTGGCAGCACTTATCTGACCCCTTCACACAGTGATTTCTACCGTGGCAGCACTTATTTGACCCCTACACACAGTGAATTCTACCGTGGCACCACTTATTTGACCCCTTCACACAGTGATTTCTACCGTGGCAGCACTTACTCCACCCCTACACACAGTGAATTCTACCATGGCAGCACTTATTTGACCCCTACACACAGTGATTTCTACCGTGGCAGCACTTATTTGACCCCTTCACACAGTGATTTCTACCGTGGCAGCACCTATTTGACCCCTACACACACTGATTTCTAAAGGGGCAGCACCTATTTGACCAATTCCCACAGTGATTTCTACCGTGGCAGCACTTATTTGACCCCTACACACAGTGATTTCTACCGTGGCAGCACTTATTTGACCCCTACACACACTGATTTCTACCGTGGCCGCGCCTATTTGACCCCTACACCCAGTGATTTCTACCGTGGCAGCACTTATTTGACCCCTACACACAGTGATTTCTACCGTGGCAGCACTTATTTGACCCCTACACACACTGATTTCTACCGTGGCCGCACATTTTGACCCCTACACCCAGTGATTTCTACCGTGGCAGCACTTATTTGACCCCTACACACAGTGATTTCTACCGTGGTAGCACTTATTTCACCCCTACACACAGTAATTTCTACCGTGGCAGCACCTATTTGACCCCTACACCCAGTGATTTCTACCGTGGCAACACCTATTTCACCCCCACACACAGTGATTTCCACCGTGGCAGCACTTATCTGACCCCTACACACAGTGATTTCTACCGTGGCAGCACTTATTTGACCCCTACACACAGTGGTTTCTACCGTTGCAGCACTTATCTGACCCCTTCACACAGTGATTTCTACCGTGGCAGCACTTATTTGACCCTTGCACACAGTGATTTCTACCGTGGCAGCACTTATTTGACCCCTACACACAGTGATTTCTACCGTGGCAGCACTTATTTGACCCCTACACACACTGATTTCTACCGTGGCAGCACCTATTTGACCCCTACACCCAGTGATTTCTACCGTGGCAGCACTTATCTGACCCCTACACACAGTGATTTCTACCGTGGCAGCACTTATTTGACCCCTGCACACAGTGATTTCCACCGTGGCAGCAATTATTTGACCCCTTCACACAGTGATTTCTACCGTGGCAGCACTTATTTGACCCCTACACACAGTGATTTCTACCGTGGCAGCACTTATTTGACCCCTTCACACAGTGATTTCTACCGTGGCAGCACCTATTTGACCCCTACACACAGTGATTTCTACCGTGGCAGCACTTATCTGACCCCTACACACAGTGATTTCTACCGTGGCAGCACTTTTTTGACCCCTACACACAGTGATTTCTACCGTGGCAGCACTTATCTGACCCCTTCACACAGTGATTTCTACCGTGGCAGCACTTATTTGACCCCTACACACAGTGAATTCTACCGTGGCAGCACTTATTTGACCCCTTCACACAGTGATTTCTACCGTGGCAGCACTTATTTGACCCCTACACACAGTGAATTCTACCGTGGCAGCACTTATTTGACCCCTACACACAGTGATTTCTACCGTGGCAGCACTTATTTGACCCCTTCACACAGTGATTTCTACCGTGGCAGCACCTATTTGACCCCTACACACACCGATTTCCAAAGGGGCAGCACCTATTTGACCAATTCCCACAGTGATTTCTACCGTGGCAGCACTTATTTGACCCCTACACACAGTGATTTCTACCGTGGCAGCACTTATTTGACCCCTACACACACTGATTTCTACCGTGGCCGCACCTATTTGACCCCTACACCCAGTGATTTCTACCGTGGCAGCACTTATTTGACCCCTACACACAGTGATTTCTACCGTGGCAGCACTTATTTGACCCCTACACCCACTGATTTCTACCGTGGCCGCACATATTTGACCCCTACACCCAGTGATTTCTACCGTGGCAGCACTTATTTGACCCCTACACACAGTGATTTCTACCGTGGTAGCACTTATTTCACCCCTACACACAGTGATTT
The DNA here is from genome assembly GCA_964036045.1 of Eutreptiella sp. 'Long Island Sound 2002'. Taxonomy (NCBI): domain Eukaryota; phylum Euglenozoa; class Euglenophyceae; order Eutreptiales; family Eutreptiaceae; genus Eutreptiella; species Eutreptiella sp. 'Long Island Sound 2002'. The sequence goes on from OZ038391.1 coordinate 19,479,910, forward strand.
CTACCGTGGCAGCACCTATTTGACCCCTACACCCAGTGATTTCTACCGTGGCAACACCTATTTCACCCCCACACACAGTGATTTCCACCGTGGCAGCACTTATCTGACCCCTACACACAGTGATTTCTACCGTGGCAGCACTTATTTGACCCCTACACACAGTGGTTTCTACCGTTGCAGCACTTATCTGACCCCTTCACACAGTGATTTCTACCGTGGCAGCACTTATTTGACCCTTGCACACAGTGATTTCTACCGTGGCAGCACCTATTTGACCCCTACACACAGTGATTTCTACCGTGGCAGCACTTATTTGACCCCTACACACAGTGATTTCTACCGTGGCAGCACTTATTTGACCCCTACACACAGTCATTTCTACCGTGGCAGCACTTATTTGACCCCTACACACACTGGTTTCTACCGTGGCAGCACTTATTTGACCCCTACACACAGTGATTTCTACCGTGGCAGCACTTATTTGACCCCTACACACAGTGCTTTCTACCGTGGCAGCACTTATTTGACCCCTACACACACTGATTTCTACCGTGGCAGCACTTATTTGACCCCTGCACACAGTGATTTCTACCGTGGCAGCACCTATTTGACCCCTACACACAGTGATTTCTACCGTGGCAGCACTTATTTGACCCCTACACACAGTGATTTCTACCGTGGCAGCACTTATCTGACGCCTACACACACTGATTTCTAAAGGGGCAGCACTTATTTGACCCCTACACACACTGATTTCTACCGTGGCAGCACTTATCTGACCCCTACACACAGTGTTTTCTACCGTGCCAGCAGTTATTTGACCCCTACACACAGTGATTTCTACCGTGGCAGCACTTATCTGACCCCTTCACACAGTGATTTCTACCGTGGCAGCACTTATTTCACCCTTGCACACAGTGATTTCTACCGTGGCAGCACCTATTTGACCCCTACACACAGTGATTTCTACCGTGGCAGCACCTATTTGACCCCTACACACAGTGATTTCTACTGTGGCAGCACTTATTTGACCCCTACACACAGTGATTTCTACCGTGGCAGCACTTATTTGACCCCTACACACAGTGCTTTCTACCGTGGCAGCACTTATTTGACCCCTACACACAGTGATTTCTACCGTGGCAGCTCTTATCTGACCCCTACACACAGTGATTTCTACCGTGGCAGCACTTGTTTGACCCCTACACACATTGATTTCTACCGTGGCAGCACTTATTTGACCCCTACACACACTGATTTCTAAAGGGGCAGCACTTATTTGACCCCTACACACACTGATTTCTACCGTGGCAGCACTTATCTGACCCCTACACACAGTGTTTTCTACCGTGGCAGCACTTATTTGACCCCTACACACAGTGATTTCTACCGTGGCAGCACTTATTTGACCCCTACACACACTGATTTCTACCGTGGCAGCACTTATTTGACCCCTGCACACAGTGATTTCTACCGTGGCAGCACTCTTTTGCCCCCTACACACAGTGATTTCTACCGTGGCAGCACTTATTTGACCCCTACACACAGTGATTTCTACCGTGGCAGCACTTATCTGACCCCTACACACAGTGATTTCTACCGTGGCAGCACTTATTTGACCCCTACACACAGTGATTTCTACCGTGGCAGCACTTATTTGACCCCTACACACAGTGATTTCTACCGTGGCAGCACCTATTTGACCCCTACACCCAGTGATTTCTACCGTGGCAGCACTTATTTGACCCCTGCACACAGTGATTTCTACCGTGGCAGCACTTATTTGACCCCTACACACAGTGATTTCTACCGTGGCAGCACTTATCTGACCCCTACACACAGTGATTTCTACCGTGGCAGCACTTATCTGACCCCTGCACACAGTGATTTCTACCGTGGCAGCACTTATTTGACCCCTACACACAGTGATTTCTACCGTGGCAGCACCTATTTGACCCCTACACACAGTGATTTCGACCGTGGCAGCACCTATTTGACCCCTACACACAGTGATTTCTACCGTGGCAGCACTTATTTGACCCCTACACACAGTGATTTCTACCGTGGCAGCACATATTGGACCCCTACACACAGTGATTTCTACCGTGGCAGCACCTGTTTGACCCCTACACACAGTGATTTCTACCGTGGCAGCACTTATTTGACCCCTGCACACAGTGATTTCTACCGTGGCAGCACTTATTTGACCCCTTCACACAATGATTTCTACCGTGGCAGCACTTATTTGACCCCTACACACAGTGATTTCTACCGTGGCAGTACTTATTTGACCCCTACACACAGTGATTTCTACCGTGGCAGCACCTGTTTGACCCCTACACACAGTGATTTCTACCGTGGCAGCACTTATTTGACCCCTGCACACAGTGATTTCTACCGTGGCAGCACTTTTTTGACCCCTTCACACAATGATTTCTACCGTGGCAGCACTTATTTGACCCCTACACACAGTGATTTCTACCGTGGCAGTACTTATTTGACCCCTACACACAGTGATTTCTACTGTGGCAGCACTTATTTGACCCATACACACAGTGATTTCTACCGTGGCAGCACTTATTTGACCCCTACACACAGTGCTTTCTACCGTGGCAGCACTTTTTTGACCCCTACACACAGTGATTTCTACCGTGGCAGCTCTTATCTGACCCCTACACACAGTGATTTCTACCGTGGCAGCACTTGTTTGACCCCTACACACATTGATTTCTACCGTGGCAGCACTTATTTGACCCCTACACACACTGATTTCTAAAGGGGCAGCACTTATTTGACCCCTACACACACTGATTTCTACCGTGGCAGCACTTATCTGACCCCTACACACAGTGTTTTCTACCGTGGCAGCACTTATTTGACCCCTACACACAGTGATTTCTACCGTGGCAGCACTTATTTGACCCCTACACACACTGATTTCTACCGTGGCAGCACTTATTTGACCCCTGCACACAGTGATTTCTACCGTGGCAGCACTCTTTTGCCCCCTACACACAGTGATTTCTACCGTGGCAGCACTTATTTGACCCCTACACACAGTGATTTCTACCGTGGCAGCACTTATCTGACCCCTACACACAGTGATTTCTACCGTGGCAGCACTTATTTGACCCCTACACACAGTGATTTCTACCGTGGCAGCACTTATTTGACCCCTACACACAGTGATTTCTACCGTGGCAGCACCTATTTGACCCCTACACCCAGTGATTTCTACCGTGGCAGCACTTATTTGACCCCTGCACACAGTGATTTCTACCGTGGCAGCACTTATTTGACCCCTACACACAGTGATTTCTACCGTGGCAGCACTTATCTGACCCCTACACACAGTGATTTCTACCGTGGCAGCACTTATCTGACCCCTGCACACAGTGATTTCTACCGTGGCAGCACTTATCTGACCCCTACACACAGTGATTTCGACCGTGGCAGCACCTATTTGACCCCTACACACAGTGATTTCTACCGTGGCAGCACTTATTTGACCCCTACACACAGTGATTTCTACCGTGGCAGCACATATTGGACCCCTACACACAGTGATTTCTACCGTGGCAGCACCTGTTTGACCCCTACACACAGTGATTTCTACCGTGGCAGCACTTATTTGACCCCTGCACACAGTGATTTCTACCGTGGCAGCACTTATTTGACCCCTTCACACAATGATTTCTACCGTGGCAGCACTTATTTGACCCCTACACACAGTGATTTCTACCGTGGCAGTGCTTATTTGACCCCTACACACAGTGATTTCTACCGTGGCAGCACTTATTTGACCCCTACACACAGTGATTTCTACCGTGGCAGCACCTGTTTGACCCCTACACACAGTGATTTCTACCGTGGCAGCACTTATTTGACCCCTACACACAGTGATTTCTACCGTGGCAGCACCTGTCTGACCCCTACACACAGTGATTTCTACCGTGGCAGCACTTATTTGACCCCTACACACAGTGATTTCTACCGTGGCAGCACTTATTTGACCCCTTCACACAGTGATTTCTACCGTGGCAGCACCTATTTGACCCCTACACCCAGTGATTTCTACCGTGGCAGCACTTATTTGACCCCTACACACAGTGATTTCTACCGTGGCAGCACTTATTTGACCCCTACACACAGTGATTTCTACCGTGGCAGCACTTATTTGACCCCTTCACGCAGTGATTTCTACCGTGGCAGCACTTATTTGACCCCTACACACAGTGATTTCTACCGTGGCAGCACTTATTTGACCCCTTCACACAGTGATTTCTACCGTGGCAGCATTTCCTTGACCCCTACACACAGTGATTTCTACCGTGGCAGCACTTATTTGCCCCCTACACACAGTGATTTCTACCATGGCAGCACTTATTTGACCCCTACACACAGTGATTTCTACCGTGGCAGCACTGATTTGACCCCTACACACAGTGATTTCTACCGTGGCAGCACTTATCTGACCCCTACACACACTGATTTCTACCGTGGCAGCACCTATTTGACTCCTACACCCAGTGATTTCTACCGTGGCAGCACTTATTTGCCCCCTACACACAGTGATTTCTACCATGGCAGCACTTATCTGACCCCTACACACACTGATTTCTACCGTGGCAGCACCTATTTGACCCCTACACCCAGTGATTTCTACCGTGGCAGCACTTATTTGACCCCTACACACAGTGATTTCTACCGTGGCAGCACTTATTTGACCCCTACACACAGTGATTTCTACCGTGGCAGCACCTGTTTGACCCCTACACACAGTGATTTCTACCGTGGCAGCACTTATTTGACCCCTACACACAGTGATTTCTACCGTGGCAGCACTTATTTGACCCCTTCACACAGTGATTTCTACCGTGGCAGCACTTATTTGACCCCTACACACAGTGCTTTCTACCGTGGCAGCACCTGTTTGACCCCTACGCACAGTGATTTCTACCGTGGCAGCACTTATTTGACCCCTACACACAGTGATTTCTACCGTGGCAGCACTTATTTGACCCCTACACACAGTGATTTCTACCGTGGCAGCACTTATTTGACCCCTACACACAGTGATTTCTACCGTGGCAGCACCTCTTTGACCCCTACACACAGTGATTTCTACCGTGGCAGCACCTATTTGACCCCTACACCCAGTGATTTCTACCGTGGCAGCACTTATTTGACCCCTACACACAGTGATTTCTACCGTGGCAGCACTTATTTGACCCCTACACACAGTGATTTCTACCGTGGCAGCACCTGTTTGACCCCTACACACAGTGATTTCTACCGTGGCAGCACTTATTTGACCCCTACACACAGTGATTTCTACCGTGGCAGCACTTATTTGACCCCTACACACAGTGATTTCTACCGTGGCAGCACTTATTTGACCCCTACACACAGTGATTTCTACCGTGGCAGCACCTGTTTGACCCCTACACACAGTGATTTCTACCGTGGCAGCACTTATTTGACCCCTACACACAGTGATTTCTACCGTGGCAGCACTTATTTGACCCCTTCACACAGTGATTTCTACCGTGGTAGCACCTATTTGACCCCTACACACACTGATTTCTAAAAGGGCAGCACCTATTTGACCAATTCCCACAGTGATTTCTACCGTGGCAGCACTTATTTGACCCCTACACACAGTGACTTCTACCGTGGCAGCACTTATTTGACCCCTACACACAGTGATTTCTACCGTGACAGCACTTATTTGACCCCTACACACAGTGATTCCTACCGTGGCAGCACTTATTTGCCCCCTACACACATTGATTTCTACCGTGGCAGCACTGATTTGACCCCTACACACAGTGATTTCTACCGTGGCAGCACTTATCTGACCCCTACACACACTGATTTCTACCGTGGCAGCACCTATTTGACCCCTACACCCAGTTATTTCCACCGTGGCAGCACTTATTTGCCCCCTACACACAGTGATTTCTACCATGGCAGCACTTATCTGACCCCTACACACACTGATTTCTACCGTGGCAGCACCTATTTGACCCCTACACACAGTGATTTCTACCGTGGCAGCACTTATTTGACCCCTACACACACTGATTTCTACCGTGGCAGCACTTATTTGGCCCCTACACACAATGATTTCTACCGTGGCAGCACCTGTTTGACCCCTACACACAGTGACTGCTACCGTGGCAGCACTTGTTTGACCCCTACACACAGTGATTTCTACCGTGGCAGCACTGTTTTGACCCCTACACACAGTGATTTCTACCGTGGCAGCACCTGTTTGACCCCTACACACAGTGATTTATACCGTGGCAGCATTTATTTGACCCCTACACACAGTGATTTCTACCGTGGCAGCACTTATTTGACCCCTACACACAGTGATTTCTACCGTGGCAGCACCTGTTTGCCCCCTACACACAGCGATTTCTACCGTGGCAGCACTTATTTGACCCCTACACACAGTGATTTCTACCGTGGCAGCACTTATTTGACCCCTACACACAGTGATTTCTACCGTGGCAGCACCTGTTTGATCCCTACACACAGCGATTTCTACCGTGGCAGCACTTATTTGACCCCTACACACAGTGATTTCTACCGTGGCAGCACCTGTTTGACCCCTACACACAGCGATTTCTACCGTGGCAGCACCTATTTGACCCCTACACACAGTGATTTCTACCGTGGCAGCACTTATTTGACCCCTTCACACAGTGATTTCTACCGTGGCAGCACTTATTTGACCCCTACACACAGTGATTTCTACCGTGGCAGCACTTATTTGACCCCTTCACACAGTGATTTCTACCGTGGCAGCACCTATTTGACCCCTACACACACTGATTTCTAAAGGGGCAGCACCTATTTGATCAATTCCCACAGTGATTTCTACCGTGGCAGCACTTATTTGACCCCTACACACAGTGATTTCTACCGTGGCAGCACCTATTTGCCCCCTACACACAGTGGTTTCTACCATGGCAGCACTTATTTGACCCCTACACACACTGATTTCTACCGTGGCAGCACTTATTTGACCCCTACACACATTGATTTCTACCGTGGCAGCACTGATTTGACCCCTTCACACAGTGATTTCTACCATGGCAGCACTTATTTGACCCCTACACACAGTGATTTCTACCGTGGCAGCACCTATTTGCCCCCTACACACAGTGATTTCTACCGTGGCAGCACCTATTTGACCCCTACACACACTGATTTCTACCGTGGCAGCACTTATTTGGCCCCTACACACAGTGATTTCTACCGTGGCAGCACCTGTTTGACCCCTACACACAGTGACTTCTACCGTGGCAGCACTTGTTTGACCCCTACACACAGTGATTTCTACCGTGGCAGCACTGTTTTGACCCCTACACACAGTGATTTCTACCGTGGCAGCACCTGTTTGACCCCTACACACAGTGATTTATACCGTGGCAGCATTTATTTGACCCCTACACACAGTGATTTCTACCGTGGCAGCACTTATTTGACCCCTACACACAGTGATTTCTACCGTGGCAGCACCTGTTTGCCCCCTACACACAGCGATTTCTACCGTGGCAGCACTTATTTGACCCCTACACACAGTGATTTCTACCGTGGCAGCACTTATTTGACCCCTACACACAGTGATTTCTACCGTGGCAGCACCTGTTTGATCCCTACACACAGCGATTTCTACCGTGGCAGCACTTATTTGACCCCTACACACAGTGATTTCTACCGTGGCAGCACCTGTTTGACCCCTACACACAGCGATTTCTACCGTGGCAGCACTTATTTGACCCCTACACACAGTGATTTCTACCGTGGCAGCACTTATTTGACCCCTTCACACAGTGATTTCTACCGTGGCAGCACTTATTTGACCCCTACACACAGTGATTTCTACCGTGGCAGCACTTATTTGACCCCTTCACACAGTGATTTCTACCGTGGCAGCACCTATTTGACCCCTACACACACTGATTTCTAAAGGGGCAGCACCTATTTGATCAATTCCCACAGTGATTTCTACCGTGGCAGCACTTATTTGACCCCTACACACAGTGATTTCTACCGTGGCAGCACCTATTTGCCCCCTACACACAGTGGTTTCTACCATGGCAGCACTTATTTGACCCCTACACACACTGATTTCTACCGTGGCAGCACTTATTTGACCCCTACACACATTGATTTCTACCGTGGCAGCACTGATTTGACCCCTTCACACAGTGATTTCTACCATGGCAGCACTTATTTGACCCCTACACACAGTGATTTCTACCGTGGCAGCACCTATTTGCCCCCTACACACAGTGGTTTCTACCATGGCAGCACTTATTTGACCCCTACACACACTGATTTCTACCGTGGCAGCACTTATTTGACCCCTACACACATTGATTTCTACCGTGGCAGCACTGATTTGACCCCTGCACACAGTGATTTCTACCGTGGCAGCACTTATTTGACCCCTACACACCGTGATTTCTACCGTGGCAGCACCTATTTGACCCCTACACACAGTGATGTCTACCGTGGCAGCACTTATTTGACCCCTACACACAGTGATTTCTACCGTGGCAGCACTTATTTGCCCCCTACACACAGTGATTTCTACCGTGGCAGCACTTATTTGACCCCTACACACAGTGATTTCTACCGTGGCAGCACTTATTTGACCCCTACACACAGTGATTTCTACCGTGGCAGCACTTATTTGCCCCCTACACACAGTGATTTCTACCGTGGCAGCACCTATTTGCCCCCTACACACAGTGGTTTCTACCATGGCAGCACTTATTTGACCCCTACACACACTGATTTCTACCGTGGCAGCACTTATTTGACCCCTACACACATTGATTTCTACCGTGGCAGCACTGATGTGACCCCTACACACAGTGATTTCTACCGTGGCAGCACTTATTTGACCCCTACACACCGTGATTTCTACTGTGGCAGCACCTATTTGACCCCTACACACAGTGATTTCTACCGTGGCAGCACTTATTTGACCCCTACACACAGTGATTTCTACCGTGGCAGCACTTATTTGCCCCCTACACACATTGATTTCTACCGTGGCAGCACCTATTTGACCCCTACACCCAGTGATTTCTACCGTGGCAGCACTTATTTGACCCCCACACACATTGATTTCTACCGTGGCAGCACTTATTTGCCCCCTACACACAGTGATTTCTACCGTGGCAGCACCTATTTGGCCCCTATACACAGTGATTTCTACCGTGGCAGCACTTATTTGACCCCTGCACACAGTGATTTCTACCGTGGCAGCACTTATCTGACCCCTACACCCAGTGATTTCTACCGTGGCAGCACCTATTTGACCTCTACACCCAGTGATTTCTACCGTGGCAGCACTTATCTGACCCCTACACACAGTGATTTCTACCGTGGCAGCACTTATCTGACCCCTACACACAGTGATTTCTACCGTGGCAGCACTTATTTGACCCCTACACACAGTGATTTCTACCGTGGCAGCACTTATTTGACCCCTTCGCACAGTGATTTCTACCGTGGCAGCACCTATTTGACCCCTACACACAGTGATTTCTACCGTGGCAGCACTTATCTGACCCCTACACACAGTGATTTCTACCGTGGCAGCACCTATTTGACCCCTACACACAGTGATTTCTACCGTGGCAGCACCTATTTGACCCCTTCCCACAATAATTTCTACCGTGGCAGCACTTATTTGACCCCTACACACAGTGAATTCTACCGTGGCAGCACTTATTTGACCCCTACACACAGTGATTTCTACCGTGGCAGCACTTATTTGACCCCTTCACACAGTGATTTCTACCGTGGCAGCACCTATTTGACCCCTACACACACTGATTTCTAAAGGGGCAGCACCTATTTGACCATTTCACACAGTGATTTGTACCGTGGCAGCACTTATTTGACCCCTACACACAGTGATTTATACCGTGGCAGCACTTATTTGACCCCTACACACACTGATTTCTACCGTGGCCGCACCTATTTGACCCCTACACCCAGTGATTTCTACCGTGGCAGCACTTATTTGACCCCTACACACAGTGATTTCTACCGTGGCAGCACTTATTTGACCCCTACACACAGTGATTTCTACCGTGGCAGCACTTATTTGACCCCTACACACAGTGATTTCTACCGTGGCAGCACTTATTTGACCCCTACACCCAGTGATTTCTACCGTGGCAGCACCTATTTCACCCCCACGCACACTGATTTCTACCGTGGCAGCACTTATCTGACCCCTACACACAGTGATTTCTACCGTGGCAGCACTGATTTGACCCCTGCACACAGTGATTTCTACCGTGGCAGCACTTATTTGACCCCTACACACCGTGATTTCTACCGTGGCAGCACCTATTTGACCCCTACACACAGTGATTTCTACCGTGGCAGCACTTATTTGACCCCTACACACAGTGATTTCTACCGTGGCAGCACTTATTTGCCCCCTACACACAGTGATTTCTACCGTGGCAGCACTTATTTGACCCCTACACACAGTGATTTCTACCGTGGCAGCACTTATTTGACCCCTACACACAGTGATTTCTACCGTGGCAGCACTTATTTGCCCCCTACACACAGTGATTTCTACCGTGGCAGCACCTATTTGCCCCCTACACACAGTGGTTTCTACCATGGCAGCACTTATTTGACCCCTACACACACTGATTTCTACCGTGGCAGCACTTATTTGACCCCTACACACATTGATTTCTACCGTGGCAGCACTGATGTGACCCCTACACACAGTGATTTCTACCGTGGCAGCACTTATTTGACCCCTACACACCGTGATTTCTACTGTGGCAGCACCTATTTGACCCCTACACACAGTGATTTCTACCGTGGCAGCACTTATTTGACCCTCACACACAGTGATTTCTACCGTGGCAGCACTTATTTGCCCCCTACACACATTGATTTCTACCGTGGCAGCACCTATTTGACCCCTACACCCAGTGATTTCTACCGTGGCAGCACTTATTTGACCCCCACACACATTGATTTCTACCGTGGCAGCACTTATTTGACCCCTACACACAGCGATTTCTACCGTGGCAGCACCTATTTGGCCCCTATACACAGTGATTTCTACCGTGGCAGCACTTATCTGACCCCTGCACACAGTGATTTCTACCGTGGCAGCACTTATCTGACCCCTACACCCAGTGATTTCTACCGTGGCAGCACCTATTTGACCTCTACACCCAGTGATTTCTACCGTGGCAGCACTTATCTGACCCCTACACACAGTGATTTCTACCGTGGCAGCACTTATCTGACCCCTACACACAGTGATGTCTACCGTGGCAGCACTTATTTGACCCCTACACACAGTGATTTCTACCGTGGCAGCACTTATTTGACCCCTTCGCACAGTGATTTCTACCGTGGCAGCACCTATTTGACCCCTACACACAGTGATTTCTACCGTGGCAGCACTTATTTGACCCCTACACACAGTGATTTCTACCGTGGCAGCACCTATTTGACCCCTACACACAGTGATTTCTACCGTGGCAGCACCTATTTGACACCTACACACAGTGATTTCTACCGTGGCAGCACTTATTTGACCCCTACACACAGTGATTTCTACCGTGGCAGCACTTATCTGACCCCTACATACAGTGATTTCTACCTTGGCAGCACTTATTTGACCCCTACACACAGTGATTTCTACCGTGGCAGCACTTATCTGACCCCTTCACACAGTGATTTCTACCGTGGCAGCACTTATTTGACCCCTACACACAGTGATTCCTACCGTGGCAGCACTTATTTGACCCCTTCCCACAATAATTTCTACCGTGGCAGCACTTATTTGACCCCTACACACAGTGAATTCTACCGTGGCAGCACTTATTTGACCCCTACACACAGTGATTTCTACCGTGGCAGCACTTATCTGACCCCTACATACAGTGATTTCTACCTTGGCAGCACTTATTTGACCCCTACACACAGTGATTTCTACCGTGGCAGCACTTATCTGACCCCTTCACACAGTGATTTCTACCGTGGCAGCACTTATTTGACCCCTACACACAGTGAATTCTACCGTGGCAGCACTTATTTGACCCCTTCCCACAATAATTTCTACCGTGGCAGCACTTATTTGACCCCTACACACAGTGAATTCTACCGTGGCAGCACTTATTTGACCCCTACACACAGTGATTTCTACCGTGGCAGCACTTATTTGACCCCTTCACACAGTGATTTCTACCGTGGCAGCACCTATTTGACCCCTACACACACTGATTTCTAAAGGGGCAGCACCTATTTGACCAATTCACACAGTGATTTGTACCGTGGCAGCACTTATTTGACCCCTACACACAGTGATTTCTACCGTGGCAGCACTTATTTGACCCCTACACACACTGATTTCTACCGTGGCCGCACCTATTTGACCCCTACACCCAGTGATTTCTACCGTGGCAGCACTTATTTGACCCCTACACACAGTGATTTCTACCGTGGCAGCACTTATTTGACCCCTACACACAGTGATTTCTACCGTGGCAGCACTTATTTGACCCCTACACACAGTGATTTCTACCGTGGCAGCACTTATTTGACCCCTACACCCAGTGATTTCTACCGTGGCAGCACCTATTTCACCCCCACACACAGTGATTTCTACCGTGGCAGCACTTATCTGACCCCTACACACATTGATTTCTACCGTGGCAGCACTGATTTGACCCCTGCACACAGTGATTTCTACCGTGGCAGCACTTATTTGACCCCTACACACCGTGATTTCTACCGTGGCAGCACCTATTTGACCCCTACACACAGTGATTTCTACCGTGGCAGCACTTATTTGACCCCTACACACAGTGATTTCTACCGTGGCAGCACTTATTTGCCCCCTACACACAGTGATTTCTACCGTGGCAGCACTTATTTGACCCCTACACACAGTGATTTCTACCGTGGCAGCACTTATTTGACCCCTACACACAGTGATTTCTACCGTGGCAGCACTTATTTGCCCCCTACACACAGTGATTTCTACCGTGGCAGCACCTATTTGCCCCCTACACACAGTGGTTTCTACCATGGCAGCACTTATTTGACCCCTACACACACTGATTTCTACCGTGGCAGCACTTATTTGACCCCTACACACATTGATTTCTACCGTGGCAGCACTGATGTGACCCCTACACACAGTGATTTCTACCGTGGCAGCACTTATTTGACCCCTACACACCGTGATTTCTACTGTGGCAGCACCTATTTGACCCCTACACACAGTGATTTCTACCGTGGCAGCACTTATTTGACCCTCACACACAGTGATTTCTACCGTGGCAGCACTTATTTGCCCCCTACACACATTGATTTCTACCGTGGCAGCACCTATTTGACCCCTACACCCAGTGATTTCTACCGTGGCAGCACTTATTTGACCCCCACACACATTGATTTCTACCGTGGCAGCACTTATTTGACCCCTACACACAGCGATTTCTACCGTGGCAGCACCTATTTGGCCCCTATACACAGTGATTTCTACCGTGGCAGCACTTATCTGACCCCTGCACACAGTGATTTCTACCGTGGCAGCACTTATCTGACCCCTACACCCAGTGATTTCTACCGTGGCAGCACCTATTTGACCTCTACACCCAGTGATTTCTACCGTGGCAGCACTTATCTGACCCCTACACACAGTGATTTCTACCGTGGCAGCACTTATCTGACCCCTACACACAGTGATGTCTACCGTGGCAGCACTTATTTGACCCCTACACACAGTGATTTCTACCGTGGCAGCACTTATTTGACCCCTTCGCACAGTGATTTCTACCGTGGCAGCACCTATTTGACCCCTACACACAGTGATTTCTACCGTGGCAGCACTTATTTGACCCCTACACACAGTGATTTCTACCGTGGCAGCACCTATTTGACCCCTACACACAGTGATTTCTACCGTGGCAGCACCTATTTGACACCTACACACAGTGATTTCTACCGTGGCAGCACTTATTTGACCCCTACACACAGTGATTTCTACCGTGGCAGCACTTATCTGACCCCTACATACAGTGATTTCTACCTTGGCAGCACTTATTTGACCCCTACACACAGTGATTTCTACCGTGGCAGCACTTATCTGACCCCTTCACACAGTGATTTCTACCGTGGCAGCACTTATTTGACCCCTACACACAGTGAATTCTACCGTGGCAGCACTTATTTGACCCCTTCCCACAATAATTTCTACCGTGGCAGCACTTATTTGACCCCTACACACAGTGAATTCTACCGTGGCAGCACTTATTTGACCCCTACACACAGTGATTTCTACCGTGGCAGCACTTATTTGACCCCTTCACACAGTGATTTCTACCGTGGCAGCACCTATTTGACCCCTACACACACTGATTTCTAAAGGGGCAGCACCTATTTGACCAATTCACACAGTGATTTGTACCGTGGCAGCACTTATTTGACCCCTACACACAGTGATTTCTACCGTGGCAGCACTTATTTGACCCCTACACACACTGATTTCTACCGTGGCCGCACCTATTTGACCCCTACACCCAGTGATTTCTACCGTGGCAGCACTTATTTGACCCCTACACACAGTGATTTCTACCGTGGCAGCACTTATTTGACCCCTACACACAGTGATTTCTACCGTGGCAGCACTTATTTGACCCCTACACACAGTGATTTCTACCGTGGCAGCACTTATTTGACCCCTACACCCAGTGCTTTCTACCGTGGCAGCACCTATTTCATCCCCACACACAGTGATTTCTACCGTGGCAGCACTTATCTGACCCCTACACACAGTGATTTCTACCGTGGCAGCACTTATTTGACCCCTACACACAGTGATTTCTACCGTGGCAGCACTTATCTGACCCCTTCACACAGTGATTTCTACCTTGGCAGCACTTATTTGACCCAGACAAGTGCTGCCACGATAGAAATCACTGTGTGTAGGGGCCAAATAAGTGCTGCCACGGTAGAAATCACTGTGTGTAGGCGCCAAATAAGTGCTGCCACGGTAGAAATCACTGTGTGTAGGGGTCAAATAGGTGCTGCCACGGTAGAAATCACTGTGTGTAGGGGTCAAATAGGTGCTGCCACGGTAGAAATCACTGTGTGTAGGGGTCAAATAGGTGCTGCCACGGTAGAAATCACTGTGTGTAGGGGTCAGATAAGTGCTGCCACGGTAGAAATCACTGTGTGTAGGGGTCAAATAAGTGCTGCCACTGTAGAAATCACTGTGTGTAGGGGTCAGCTAAGTGCTGCCTGATTTCTACCGTGGCAGCACTTATTTGGCCCCTACACACAGTGATTTCTACCGTGGCAGCACTTATCTGACCCCTACACACAGTGATTCCTACCGTGGCAGCACTTATTTGACCCCTACACGCAGTGATTTCTACGGTGGCAGCACTTATTTGACCCCTACACACAGTGATTTCTACCGTGGCAGCACTTATTTGGCCCCTACACACAGTGATTTCTACCGTGGCAGCACTTATCTGACCCCTACACACAGTGATTTCTACCGTGGCAGCACTTATTTGACCCCTACACACACTGATTCCTACCATGGCAGCACTTATTTGACCCCTACACACAGTGATTTCTACCGTGGCAGCACTTATTTGACCCCTACACACAGTGATTTCTACCGTGGCAGCACTTATTTGACCCCTACACACAGTGATTTCTACCGTGGCAGCACTTATTTGACCCCTACACACAGTGATGTCTACCGTGGCAGCACTTATTTGACCCCTACACACAGCGATTTCTACCGTGGCAGCACTTATTTGACCCCTACACACAGTGATTTCTACCGTGGCAGCACTTATTTGACCCCTACACACAGTGATTTCTACCGTGGCAGCACTTATTTGACCCCTACACACACTGATTTCTACCGTGGCAGCACTTATTTGACCCCTACACACGGTGATTTCTACCGTGGCAGCACTTATTTGACCCCTACACACAGTGATTTCTACCGTGGCAGCACTTATTTGACCCCTACACACAGTGATTTCTACCGTGGCAGCACTTATTTGACCCCTACACACAGTGATTTCTACCGTGGCAGCACTTATTTGACCCCTACACACACTGATTCATACCGTGGCAGCACCTATTTGACCCCTACACACAGTGATTTCTACCATGGCAGCACTTATTTGACCCCTACACACACTGATTCCTACCATGGCAGCACTTATTTGACCCCTACACACAGTGATTTCTACCGTGGCAGCACTTATTTGACCCCTACACACAGTGATTTCTACCGTGGCAGCACTTATTTGACCCCTACACACACTGATTCCTACCATGGCAGCACCTATTTGACCCCTACTCACAGTGATTTCTACCGTGGCAGCACTTATTTGACCCCTACACACACTGATTCCTACCATGGCAGCACTTATTTGACCCCTACACGCAGTGATTTCTACCGTGGCAGCACTTATTTGACCCCTACACACAGTGATTTCTACCGTGGCAGCATTTTTTTGACCCCTACACACAGTGATTTCTACCGTGGCAGCACTTATTTGACCCCTACACACAGTGATTTCTACCGTGGCAGCACTTATTTGACCCCTACACACAGTGATTTCTACCGTGGCAGCACTTATTTGACCCCTACACACAGTGATTTCTACCGTGGCAGCACTTATTTGACCCCTACACACAGTGATTTCTACCGTGGCAGCACTTATCTGACCCCTACACACACTGATTTCTACCGTGGCAGCAATTATTTGACCCCTACACACAGTGATTTCTACCGTGGCAGCACTTATTTGACCCGCACACACAGTGATTTCTACCGTGGCAGCACCTATTTCACCCCCCCACACAGTGATTTCTACCGTGGCAGCACTTATCTGACCCCTACACACAGTGATTTCTACCGTGGCAGCACTTATTTGACCCCTACACACAGCGATTTCTACCGTGGCAGCACTTATCTGACCCCTTCACACAGTGATTTCTACCTTGGCAGCACTTATTTGACCCGGACAAGTGCTGCCACGGTAGAAATCACTGTGTGTAGGGGCCAAATAAGTGCTGCCACGGTAGAAATCACTGTGTGTAGGGGCCAAATAAGTGCTGCCACGGTAGAAATCACTGTGTGTAGGGGTCAAATAGGTGCTGCCACGGTAGAAATCACTGTGTGTAGGGGTCAAATAGGTGCTGCCACGGTAGAAATCACTGTGTGTAGGGGTCAAATAGGTGCTGCCACGGTAGAAATCACTGTGTGAAGGGGTCAGATAAGTGCTGCCACGGTAGAAATCACTGTGTGTAGGGGTCAAATAAGTGCTGCCACTGTAGAAATCACTGTGTGTAGGGGTCAGATAAGTGCCACCTGATTTCTACCGTGGCAGCACTTATTTGGCCCCTACACACAGTGATTTCTACCGTGGCAGCACTTATCTGACCCCTACACACAGTGATTCCTACCGTGGCAGCACTTATTTGACCCCTACACGCAGTGATTTCTACGCTGGCAGCACCCCTTTGACCCCTACACACAGTGATTTCTACCGTGGCAGCACTTATTTGACCCCTACACACAGTGATTTCTACCGTGGCAGCACTTATTTGGCCCCTACACACAGTGATTTCTACCGTGGCAGCACTTATCTGACCCCTACACACAGTGATTTCTACCGTGGCAGCACTTATTTGACCCCTACACACACTGATTCCTACCATGGCAGCACTTATTTGACCCCTACACACAGTGATTTCTACCGTGGCAGCACTTATTTGACCCCTACACACAGTGATTTCTACCGTGGCAGCACTTATTTGACCCCTACACACAGTGATTTCTACCGTGGCAGCACTTATTTGACCCCTACACACAGTGATTTCTACCGTGGCAGCACTTATTTGACCCCTACACACAGTGATTTCTACCGTGGCAGCACTTATTTGAGCCCTAACACAGCGATTTCTACCGTGGCAGCACTTATTTGACCCCTACACACAGTGATTTCTACCGTGGCAGCACTTATTTGACCCCTACACACAGTGATTTCTACCGTGGCAGCACTTATTTGATCCCTACACACAGTGATTTCTACCGTGGCAGCACTTATTTGACCCCTACACAGGGTGATTTCTACCGTGGCAGCACTTATTTGACCCCTACACACAGTGATTTCTACCGTGGCAGCACTTATTTGACCCCTACACACAGTGATTTCTACCGTGGCAGCACTTATTTGACCCCTACACACAGTGATTTCTACCGTGGCAGCACTTATTTGACCCCTACACACACTGATTCCTACCGTGGCAGCACCTATTTGACCCCTACACACAGTGATTTCTACCATGGCAGCACTTATTTGACCCCTACACACACTGATTCCTACCATGGCAGCACTTATTTGACCCCTACACACAGTGATTTCTACCGTGGCAGCACTTATTTGACCCCTACACACAGTGATTTCTACCGTGGCAGCACTTATTTGACCCCTACACACACTGATTCCTACCATGGCAGCACCTATTTGACCCCTACTCACAGTGATTTCTACCGTGGCAGCACTTATTTGACCCCTACACACACTGATTCCTACCATGGCAGCACTTATTTGACCCCTACACGCAGTGATTTCTACCGTGGCAGCACTTATTTGACCCCTACACACAGTGATTTCTACCGTGGCAGCACTTTTTTGAGGCCTACACACAGTGATTTCTACCGTGGCAGCACTTATTTGACCCCTACACACAGTGATTTCTACCGTGGCAGCACTTATTTGACCCCTACACACAGTGATTTCTACCGTGGCAGCACTTATTTGACCCCTACACACAGTGATTTCTACCGTGGCAGCACTTATTTGACCCCTACACACATTGATTTCTACCGTGGCAGCACTTATTTGACCCCTACACACAGTGATTTCTACCGTGGCAGCACTTATCTGACCCCTACACACACTGATTTCTACCGTGGCAGCAATTATTTGACCCCTACACACAGTGATTTCTACCGTGGCAGCACTTATTTCACCCGCACACACAGTGATTTCTACCGTGGCAGCACTTATTTGACCCCTACACACAGTGATTTCTACCGTGGCAGCACTTATCTGACCCCTACATACAGTGATTTCTACCGTGGCAGCACTTATTTGACCCCTACACACAGTGATTTCTGCCGTGGCAGCACTTATTTGACCCCTACACACAGTGATTTCTACCGTGGCAGCACTTATCTGACCCCTACACACAGTGATTTCTACCGTGGCAGCACTTATTTGACCCCTACACACAGTGATTTCTACCGTGGCAGCACTTATTTGACCCCTACACACAGTCATTTCTACCGTGGTAGCACTTATTTGACCAATTCCCACAGTGATTTCTACCATGGCAGCACTTATTTGACCCCTACACACAGTGATTTCTACCGTGGCAACACTTATTTGACCCCTACACACAGTGATTTCTACCATGGCAGCACTTATTTGACCCCTACACACAGTGATTTCTACCGTGGCAGCACCTATTTGACCCCTACACACAGTGATTTCTACCATGGCAGCACTTATTTGACCCCTACACACAGTGATTTCTACCGTGGCAGCACCTATTTGGCCAATTCCCACAGTGATTTTTACCGTGGCAGCACTTATTTGACCCCTACACACAGTGATTTCTACCGTGGCAGCACTTATTTGACCCCTACACACAGTGATTTCTACCGTGGCAGCACTTATTTGACCCCTACACACAGTGATTTCTACCGTGGCAGCACTTATTTGGCCCCTACACACAGTGATTTCTACCGTGGCAGCACTTATTTGACCCCTCCACACACTGATTCCTACCATGGCAGCACCTATTTGACCCCTACACACAGTGATTTCTACCATGGCAGCACTTATTTGACCCCTACACACAGTGATTTCTACCATGGCAGCACCTATTTGACCCCTACACACAGTGATTTCTACCATGGCAGCACTTATTTGGCCCCTACACACAGTGATTTCTACCGTGGCAACACCTATTTGACCCCTACACACAGTGATTTCTACCATGGCAGCACTTATTTGACCCCTACACACAGTGATTTCTACCGTGGCAGCACCTATTTGACCCCTACACACAGTGATTTCTACCATGGCAGCACTTATTTGACCCCTACACACAGTGATTTCTACCGTGGCAGCACCTATTTGGCCAATTCCCACAGTGATTTTTACCGTGGCAGCACTTATTTGACCCCTACACACAGTGATTTCTACCGTGGCAGCACTTTTTTGACCCCTACACACAGTGATTTCTACCGTGGCAGCACTTATTTGACCCCTACACACAGTGATTTCTACCGTGGCAGCACTTATTTGGCCCCTACACACAGTGATTTCTACCGTGGCAGCACTTATTTGACCCCTACACACACTGATTCCTACCATGGCAGCACCTATTTGACCCCTACACACAGTGATTTCTACCATGGCAGCACTTATTTGACCCCTACACACACTGATTCCTACCATGGCAGCACTTATTTGACCCCTACACACACTGATTTCTACCGTGGCAGCACTTATCTGACCCCTACACCCAGTGATTCCTACCATGGCAGCACTTATTTGACCCCTACACACAGTGATTTCTACCGTGGCAGCACTTATTTGACCCCTACACACAGTGATTTCTACCGTGGCAGCACTTATTTGACCCCTACACACAGTGATTTCTACCGTGGCAGCACTTATTTGACCCCTACACACAGTGATTTCTACCGTGGCAGCACTTATCTGACCCCTAAACACAGTGATTTCTAAAGGGGCAGCACTTGTTTGACCCCTACACACAGTGATTTCTACCGTGGCAGCACTTATTTGACCCCTACACACAGTGATTTCTACCGTGGCAGCACTTATTTGACCCCTACACACAGTGATTTCTACCGTGGCAGCACTTATCTGACCCCTACATACAGTGATTTCTACCGTGGCAGCACTTATTTGACCCCTACACACAGTGATTTCTACCGTGGCAGCACTTTTTTGACCCCTACACACTGTGCTTTATACCGTGGCAGCACTTTTCTGACCCCTACACACAGTGATTTCTACCGTGGCAGCACTTATTTGACCCCTACACACATTGATTTCTACCGTGGCAGCACTTTTTTGACCCCTGCACGCAGTGATTTCTACCGTGGCAGCACTTATTTGACCCCTACACACAGCGATTTCTACCGTGGCAGCACTTATTTGACCCCTACACACAGTGATTTCTACCGTGGCAGCACTTATTTGACCCCTACACACACTGATTCCTACCATGGCAGCACCTATTTGACCCCTACACACAGTGATTTCTACCATGGCAGCACTTATTGGACCCCTACACACACTGATTTCTACCGTTGCAGCACTTCTTTGACCCCTACACACAGTGATTTCTACCGTGGCAGCACTTATTTGACCCCTACGCACAGTGATTTCTACCATGGCAGCACTTATTTGACCCCTACACACAGTGATTTCTACCGTGGCAGCACTTATTTGACCCCTACACACAGTGATTTCTACCGTGGCAGCACTTATTTGACCCCCCCACACAGTGATTTCTACCGTGGCAGCACTTATTTGACCCCTACACACACTGATTCCTACCATGGCAGCACCTATTTGACCCCTATTCGCAGTGATTTCTACCGTGGCAGCACTTATTTGACCCCTACACACACTGATTCCTACCATGGCAGCACTTATTTGACCCCTACACACAGTGATTTCTACCGTGGCAGCACTTATTTGACCCCTACACACAGTGATTTCTACCGTGGCAGCACTTATTTGACCCCTACACACAGTGATTTCTACCGTGGCAGCACTTATTTGACCCCTACACACAGTGATTTCTACCGTGGCAGCACTTATTTGACCCGTACACACAGTGATTTCTACCGTCGCAGCACTTATCTGACCCCTACACACATTGATTTCTACCGTGGCAGCTTTTCTTTGACCCCTACACACAGTGATTTCTACCGTGGCAGCACTTATTTGACCCCTACACACAGTGATTTCTACCGTGGCAGCACTTATTTGACCCCTACACACATTGATTTCTACCGTGGCAGCACTTGTTTGACCCCTACACACACTGATTCCTACCATGGCAGCACTTATTTGACCCCTACACACATTGATTTCTTCCGTGGCAGCTTTTCTTTGACCCCTACACACAGTGATTTCTACCGTGGCAGCACTTACTTGACCCCTACACACAGTGATTTCTACCGTGGCAGCACTTATCTGACCCCTACACACAGTGATTTCTACCGTGGCAGCACTTATTTGACCCCTACACACAGTGATTTCTACCGTGGCAGCACCTATTTGACCCCTACACACAGTGATTTCTACCGTGGCAGCACTTATTTGACCCCTACACACAGTGATTTCTACCGTGGCAGCACTTGTTTGACCCCTACACACAGTGATTTATACCCCGGCAGCACTTATTTGACCCCTACACACATTGATTTATACCGTGGCAGCACTTATTTGACCCCCACACACAGTGATTTCTACCGTGGCAGCACTTATTTGACCCCTACACACAGTGATCTCTACCGTGGCAGCACTTATTTGACCCCTACACACAGTGATTTCTACCGTGGCAGCACTTATTTGACCCCTACACACAGTGATTTCTACCGTGGCAGCACTTGTTTGACCCCTACACACAGTGATTTCTACCGTGGCAGCACTTATTTGACCCCTACACACAGTGATTTCTACCGTGGCAGCACTTATTTGACCCCTACACACAGTGATTTCTACCGTGGCAGCACTTGTTTGACCCCTACACACAGTGATTTCTACCGTGGCAGCACTTATTTGACCGCTACACACAGTGATTTCTACCGTGGCAGCACTTATTTGACCCCTACACACAGTGATTTCTACCGTGGCAGCACTTATCTGACCCCTACACACAGTGATGTCTACCGTGGCAGCACTTATCTGACCCCTACACACAGTGATGTCTACCGTGGCAGCACTTATTTGACCCCTACACACAGTGATTTCTACCGTGGCAGCACTTTTTTGACCCCTGCACGCAGTGATTTCTACCGTGGCAGCACTTATTTGACCCCTACACACAGTGATTTCTACCGTGGCAGCACTTTTTTGACCCCTACACACAGTGATTTATACCGTGGCAGCACTTATCTGACCCCTACACACAGTGATTTCTACCGTGGCAGCACTTATTTGACCCCTACACACAGTGATTTCTACCGTGGCAGCACTTATTTGACCCCTACACACAGTGATTTCTACCATGGCAGCACTTATTTGACCCCTACACACAGTGATTTCTACCGTGGCAGCACTTATTTGACCCCTACACACAGTGATTTCTACCGTGGCAGCACTTATTTGACCCCCCCACACAGTGATTTCTACCGTGGCAGCACTTATTTGACCCCTACACACACTGATTCCTACCATGGCAGCACCTATTTGACCCCTATTCGCAGTGATTTCTACCGTGGCAGCACTTATTTGACCCCTACACACACTGATTCCTACCATGGCAGCACTTATTTGACCCCTACACACAGTGATTTCTACCGTGGCAGCACTTATTTGACCCCTACACACAGTGATTTCTACCGTGGCAGCACTTATTTGACCCCTACACACAGTGATTTCTACCGTGGCAGCACTTATTTGACCCCTACACACAGTGATTTCTACCGTGGCAGCACTTATTTGACCCGTACACACAGTGATTTCTACCGTCGCAGCACTTATCTGACCCCTACACACATTGATTTCTACCTTGGCAGCTTTTCTTTGACCCCTACACACAGTGATTTCTACCGTGGCAGCACTTATTTGACCCCTACACACAGTGATTTCTACCGTGGCAGCACTTATTTGACCCCTACACACATTGATTTCTACCGTGGCAGCACTTGTTTGACCCCTACACACACTGATTCCTACCATGGCAGCACTTATTTGACCCCTACACACATTGATTTCTTCCGTGGCAGCTTTTCTTTGACCCCTACACACAGTGATTTCTACCGTGGCAGCACTTACTTGACCCCTACACACAGTGATTTCTACCGTGGCAGCACTTATCTGACCCCTACACACAGTGATTTCTACCGTGGCAGCACTTATTTGACCCCTACACACAGTGATTTCTACCGTGGCAGCACCTATTTGACCCCTACACACAGTGATTTCTACCGTGGCAGCACTTATTTGACCCCTACACACAGTGATTTCTACCGTGGCAGCACTTGTTTGACCCCTACACACAGTGATCTCTACCGTGGCAGCACTTATTTGACCCCTACACACAGTGATTTCTACCGTGGCAGCACTTATTTGACCCCTACACACAGTGATTTCTACCGTGGCAGCACTTGTTTGACCCCTACACACAGTGATTTCTACCGTGGCAGCACTTATTTGACCCCTACACACAGTGATTTCTACCGTGGCAGCACTTATTTGACCCCTACACACAGTGATTTCTACCGTGGCAGCACTTGTTTGACCCCTACACACAGTGATTTCTACCGTGGCAGCACTTATTTGACCGCTACACACAGTGATTTCTACCGTGGCAGCACTTATTTGACCCCTACACACAGTGATTTCTACCGTGGCAGCACTTATCTGACCCCTACACACAGTGATGTCTACCGTGGCAGCACTTATCTGACCCCTACACACAGTGATGTCTACCGTGGCAGCACTTATTTGACCCCTACACACAGTGATTTCTACCGTGGCAGCACTTTTTTGACCCCTGCACGCAGTGATTTCTACCGTGGCAGCACTTATTTGACCCCTACACACAGTGATTTCTACCGTGGCAGCACTTTTTTGACCCCTACACACACTGATTTCTACCGTCGCAGCACTTATTTGTCCCCTGCACACAGTGATTTCTACCGTGGCAGCACCTATTTGACCCCTACACACAATTATTTCTACCGTGGCAGCACTTTTTTGACCCCTGCACGCAGTGATTTCTACCGTGGCAGCACTTATTTGACCCCTACACACAGCGATTTCTACCGTGGCAGCACTTATTTGACCCCTACACACAGTGATTTCTACCGTGGCAGCACTTATTTGACCCCTACACACAGTGATTTCTACCGTGGCAGCACTTATTTGACCCCTACACACACTGATTCCTACCATGGCAGCACCTATTTGACCCCTACACGCAGTGATTTCTACCATGGCAGCACTTATTGGACCCCTACACACACTGATTTCTACCGTGGCAGCACTTATTTGACCCCTACACACAGTGATTTCTACCGTGGCAGCACTTATTTGACCCCTACACACAGTGATTTCTACCATGGCAGCACTTATTTGACCCCTACACACAGTGATTTCTACCGTGGCAGCACTTATTTGACCCCCACACACAGTGATTTCTACCGTGGCAGCACTTATTTGACCCCTACACACACTGATTCCTACCATGGCAGCACCTATTTGACCCCTACTCACAGTGATTTCTACCGTGGCAGCACTTATTTGACCCCTACACACACTGATTCCTACCATGGCAGCACTTATTTGACCCCTACACACAGTGATTTCTACCGTGGCAGCACTTATTTGACCCCTACACACAGTGATTTCTACCGTGGCAGCAGTTATTTGACCCCTACACACAGTGATTTCTACCGTGGCAGCACTTATTTGACCCCTACACACAGTGATTTCTACCGTGGCAGCACTTATTTGACCCGTACACACAGTGATTTCTACCGTCGCAGCACTTATCTGACCCCTACACACAGTGATTTCTACCGTGGCAGCACTTGTTTGACCCCTACACACAGTGATTTCTACCGTGGCAGCACTTTTTTGACCCCTACACACAGTGATTTCTACCGTGGCAGCTTTTCTTTGACCCCTACACACAGTGATTTCTACCGTGGCAGCACTTATTTGACCCCTACACACAGTGATTTCTACCGTGGCAGCACTTATCTGACCCCTACATACAGTGATTTCTACCGTGGCAGCACTTATTTGACCCCTACACACAGTGATTTCTACCGTGGCAGCACTTATTTGACCCCTACACACAGTGATTTCTACCGTGGCAGCACTTGTTTGACCCCTACACACAGTGATTTCTACCGTGGCAGCACTTATTTGACCGCTACACACAGTGATTTATACCGTGGCAGCACTTATTTGACCCCTACACACAGTGATTTCTACCGTGGCAGCACTTGTCTGACCCCTACATACAGTGATTTCTACCGTGGCAGCACTTATTTGACCCCTGCACACAGTGATTTCTACCGTGGCAGCACTTTTTTGACCCCTACACACAGTGATTTATACCGTGGCAGCACTTATCTGACCCCTACACACAGTGATTTCTACCGTGGCAGCACTTATTTGACCCCTACACACAGTGATTTCTACCGTGGCAGCACTTTTTTGACCCCTGCACGCAGTGATTTCTACCGTGGCAGCACTTATTTGACCCCTACACACAGCGATTTCTACCGTGGCAGCACTTATTTGACCCCTACACACAGTGATTTCTACCGTGGCAGCACTTATTTGACCCCTACACACAGTGATTTCTACCGTGGCAGCACTTA
Source organism: Eutreptiella sp. 'Long Island Sound 2002' (assembly GCA_964036045.1). Classification (NCBI taxonomy): domain Eukaryota; phylum Euglenozoa; class Euglenophyceae; order Eutreptiales; family Eutreptiaceae; genus Eutreptiella; species Eutreptiella sp. 'Long Island Sound 2002'. Next base: position 19,506,647 of record OZ038391.1, read on the forward strand.
TTTGACCCCTACACACACTGATTCCTACCATGGCAGCACCTCTTTGACCCCTACACACAGTGATTTCTACCATGGCAGCACTTATTGGACCCCTACACACAGTGATTTCTACCGTGGCAGCACTTATTTGACCCCTACACACAGTGATTTCTACCATGGCAGCACTTATTTGACCCCTACACACAGTGATTTCTACCGTGGCAGCACTTATTTGACCCCCACACACAGTGATTTTTACCGTGGCAGCACTTATTTGACCCCTACACACACTGATTCCTACCATGGCAGCACCTATTTGACCCCTACACACAGTGATTTCTACCGTGGCAGCACTTATTTGACCCCTACACACACTGATTCCTACCATGGCAGCACTTATTTGACCCCTACACACAGTGATTTCTACCGTGGCAGCACTTATTTGACCCCTACACACAGTGATTTATACCGTGGCAGCAGTTATTTGACCCCTACACACAGTGATTTCTACCGTGGCAGCACTTATTTGACCCCTACACACAGTGATTTCTACCGTCGCAGCACTTATCTGACCCCTACACACATTGATTTCTACCGTGGCAGCACTTTTTTGACCCCTACACACAGTGATTTCTACCGTGGCAGCTTTTCTTTGACCCCTACACACAGTGATTTCTACCGTGGCAGCACTTATCTGACCCCTACACACATTGATTTCTACCGTGGCAGCACTTTTTTGACCCCTACACACAGTGATTTCTACCGTGGCAGCTTTTCTTTGACCCCTACACACATTGATTTCTACCGTGGCAGCACCTATCTGACCCCTACACACAGTGATTTCTACCGTGGCAGCACTTATTTGACCCCTACACACACTGATTTCTACCGTGGCAGCACCTATTTGACCCCTTCACACAGTGATTTCTACCGTGGCAGCACTTATTTGACCCCTACACACAGTGATTTCTGCCGTGGCAGCACTTATTTGACCCCTACACACAGTGATTTCTACCGTGGCAGCACTTATCTGACCCCTACACACAGTGATTTCTACCGTGGCAGCACTTATTTGACCCCTACACACAGTGATTTCTACCATGGCAGCACTTATTTGACCCCTACACACAGTGATTTCTACCGTGGCAGCACCTATTTGACCAATTCCCACAGTGATTTTTACCGTGGCAGCACTTATTGGACCCCTACACACAGTGATTTCTACCGTGGCAGCACCTATTTGACCAATTCCCACAGTGATTTTTACCGTGGCAGCACTTATTTGACCCCTACACACAGTGATTTCTACCGTGGCAGCACTTTTTTGACCCCTGCACGCAGTGATTTCTACCGTGGCAGCACTTATCTGACCCCTACACACAGCGATTTCTACCGTGGCAGCACTTATTTGACCCCTACACACAGTGATTTCTACCGTGGCAGCACTTATTTGACCCCTACACACAGTGATTTCTACCGTGGCAGCACTTATTTGACCCCTACACACAGTGATTCCTACCATGGCAGCACCTATTTGACCCCTACACACAGTGATTTCTACCATGGCAGCACTTATTGGGCCCCTACACACACTGATTTCTACCGTGGCAGCACTTATTTGACCCCTACACACAGTTATTTTTACCGTGGCCGCACTTATTTGACCCCTACACACAGTGATTTCTACCATGGCAGCACTTATTTGACCCCTACACACAGTGATTTCTACCGTGGCAGCACTTATTTGACCCCCACACACAGTGATTTCTACCGTGGCAGCACCTATTTGACCCCTACACACACTGATTCCTACCATGGCAGCACCTATTTGACCCCTACACACAGTGATTTCTACCGTGGCAGCACTTATTTGACCCCTACACACACTGATTCCTACCATGGCAGCACTTATTTGACCCCTACACACAGTGATTTCTACCGTGGCAGCACTTATTTGACCCCTACACACAGTGATTTCTACCGTGGCAGCAGTTATTTGACCCCTACACACAGTGATTTCTACCGTGGCAGCACTTATTTGACCCCTACACACAGTGATTTCTACCGTGGCAGCACTTATTTGACCCGTACACACAGTGATTTCTACCGTCGCAGCACTTATCTGACCCCTACACACATTGATTTCTACCGTGGCAGCACTTGTTTGACCCCTACACACAGTGATTTCTACCGTGGCAGCACTTTTTTGACCCCTACACACAGTGATTTCTACCGTGGCAGCTTTTCTTTGACCCCTACACACAGTGATTTCTACCGTGGCAGCACTTATCTGACCCCTACATACAGTGATTTCTACCGTGGCAGCACTTATCTGATCCCTACACACAGTGATTTCTGCCGTGGCAGCACTTATTTGACCCCTACACACAGTGATTTCTACCGTGGCAGCACTTATCTGACCCCTACACACAGTGATTTCTACCGTGGCAGCACTTATTTGACCCCTACACACAGTGATTTGTACCGTGGCAGCACTTATTTGACCCCTACACACAGTGATTTCTACCGTGGCAGCACTTATTTGACCCCTACACACAGTGATTTCTACCGTGTCAGCACTTATTTGACCCCTACACACAGTGATTTCTACCGTGGCAGCACTTATTTGACCCTACACACAGTGATTTCTACCGTGGCAGCACTTATTTGACCCCTACACACAGTGATTTCTACCGTGGCAGCACTTATTTGACCCCTACACACAGTGATTTCTACCGTGGCAGCACTTATTTGACCCCTACACACAGTGATTTCTACCGTGGCAGCACTTATTTGACCCCTACACACAGTGATTTCTACCGTGGCAGCACTTATTTGACCCCTGCACACAGTGATTTCTACCGTGGCAGCACTTATTTGACCCCTACACACAGTGATTTCTACCGTGGCAGCACTTATTTGACCCCTGCACACAGTGATTTCTACCGTGTCAGCACTTATTTGACCCCTACACACAGTGATTTCTACCGTGGCAGCACTTATTTGACCCCTACACACACTGATTTCTACCGTGGCAGCACTTATTTGACCCCTGCACACAGTGATTTCTACCGTGGCAGCACTTATTTGACCCCTACACACAGTGATTTCTACCGTGGCAGCACCTATTTGACCCCTACACACACTGATTTCTACCGTGGCAGCACTTATTTGACCCGTACACACAGTGATTTCTGCCGTGGCAGCACTTATTTGACCCCTACACACAGTGATTTCTACCGTGGCAGCACTTATTTGACCCCTACACACAGTGATTTCTACCCCGGCAGCACTTATTTGACCCCTACACACAGTGATTTCTACCGTGGCAGCACTTATTTGACCCCTACACACAGTGATTTCTACCGTGGCAGCACTTATTTGACCCCTACACACAGTGATTTCTACCGTGGCAGCACTTACCTGACCCCTACACGCAGTGATTTCTACAGTGGCAGCACTTATTTGACCCCTACACATAGTGATTTCTACCGTGGCAGCACTTATTTGGCCCCTACACACAGTGAGTTCTACCGTGGCAGCACTTATCTGACCCCTACACACAGTGATTTCTACCGTGGCAGCACTTATTTGACCCCTACACACAGTGATTTCTACCGTGGCATCACTTATTTGACCCCTCCCCACAGTGATTTCTGCCGTGGCAGCACTTATTTGACCCCTACACACAGTGATTTCTACCGTGGCAGCACTTATTTGGCCCCTACACACAGTGATTTCAGCCGTGGCAGCACTTATTTGACCCCTACACACAGTGATTTCTACCGTGGCAGCACTTATTTGACCCCTACACACAGTGATTTCTACCGTGGCAGCACTTATCTGACCCCTACACACAGTGATTTCTACCGTGGCAGCACTTGTTTGACCCCTGGACACACTGATTTCTACCGTGGCAGCACTTATCTGATCTCTACACACAGTGATTTCTACCGTGGCAGCACTTATTTGACCCCTTCCCACAGTGATTTCTACCGTGGCAGCACTTATTTGACCCCTACACACACGGATTTCCACCGTGGCAGCACTTATCTGATCCCTACACACAGTGATTTCTACCGTGGCAGCACTTGTTTGACCCCTACACACAGTGATTTCTACCGTGGCAGCACTTTTTTGACCCCTACACACAGTGATTTCTACCGTGGCAGCACTTATTTGACCCCTACACACAGTGATTTCTACCGTGGCAGCACTTATTTGACCCCTACACACAGTGATTTCTACCGTGGCAGCACTTATCTGACCCCTACATACAGTGATTTCTACCGTGGCAGCACTTATTTGACCCCTACACACAGTGATTTCTACCGTGGCAGCACTTTTTTGACCCCTACACACAGTGATTTATACCGTGGCAGCACTTATCTGACCCCTACACACAGTGATTTCTACCGTGGCAGCACTTATTTGACCCCTACACACAGTGATTTCTACCGTGGCAGCACTTTTTTGACCCCTGCACGCAGTGATTTCTACCGTGGCAGCACTTATTTGACCCCTACACACAGTGATTTCTACCGTGGCAGCACTTATTTGACCCCTACACACAGTGATTTCTACCGTGGCAGCACTTATTTGACCCCTACACACAGTGATTTCTACCGTGGCAGCACTTGTTTGACCCCTACACACAGTGATTTCTACCGTGGCAGCACTTATTTGACCCCTACACACAGTGATTTCTACCATGGCAGCACTTATTGGACCCCTACACACACTGATTTCTACCGTGGCAGCACTTATTTGACCCCTACACACAGTGATTTCTACCGTGGCAGCACTTATTTGACCCCTACACACAGTGATTTCTACCATGGCAGCACTTATTTGACCCCTACACACAGTGATTTCTACCGTGGCAGCACTTATTTGACCCCTACACACACTGATTCCTACCATGGCAGCACCTATTTGACCCCTACTCACAGTGATTTCTACCGTGGCAGCACTTATTTGACCCCTACACACACTGATTCCTACCATGGCAGCACTTATTTGACCCCTACACACAGTGATTTCTACCGTGGCAGCACTTATTTGACCCCTACACACAGTGATTTCTACCGTGGCAGCACTTATTTGACCCCTACACACAGTGATTTCTACCGTGGCAGCACTTATTTGACCCCTACACACAGTGATTTCTACCGTGGCAGCACTTATTTGACCCGTACACACAGTGATTTCTACCGTCGCAGCACTTATCTGACCCCTACACACATTGATTTCTACCGTGGCAGCACTTGTTTGACCCCTACACACAGTGATTTCTACCGTGGCAGCACTTTTTTGACCCCTACACACAGTGATTTCTACCGTGGCAGCTTTTCTTTGACCCCTACACACAGTGATTTCTACCGTGGCAGCACTTATCTGACCCCTACATACAGTGATTTCTACCGTGGCAGCACTTATTTGACCCCTACACACAGTGATTTCTGCCGTGGCAGCACTTATTTGACCCCTACACACAGTGATTTCTACCGTGGCAGCACTTATCTGACCCCTACACACAGTGATTTCTACCGTGGCAGCACTTATTTGACCCCTACACACAGTGATTTCTACCGTGGCAGCACCTATTTGACCAATTCCCACAGTGATTTTTACCGTGGCAGCACTTATTTGACCCCTACACACAGTGGTTTCTACCGTGGCAGCACTTATTTGACCCCTACACACAGTGATTTCTACCGTGGCAGCACTTATTTGACCCCTACACACAGTGATTTCTACCGTGTCAGCACTTATTTGACCCCTACACACAGTGATTTCTACCGTGGCAGCACTTTTTTGACCCCTACACACAGTGATTTCTACCGTGGCAGCACTTATTTGACCCCTACACACAGTGATTTCTACCGTGGCAGCACTTATTTGACCCTACACACAGTGATTTCTACCGTGGCAGCACTTATTGGACCCCTACACACAGTGATTTCTACCGTGGCAGCACTTATTTGACCCCTACACACAGTGATTTCTACCGTGGCAGCACTTATTTGACCCCTACACACAGTGATTTCTACCGTGGCAGCACTTATTTGACCCCTACACACAGTGATTTCTACCGTGGCAGCACCTGTTTGACCCCTACACACAGTGATTTCTACCGTGGCAGCACTTATTTGACCCCTACACACAGTGATTTCTGCCGTGGCAGCACTTATTTGACCCCTACACACAGTGATTTCTACCGTGGCAGCACTTATCTGACCCCTACACACAGTGATTTCTACCCCGGCAGCACTTATTTGACCCCTACACACAGTGATTTCTACCGTGGCAGCACTTATTTGACCCCTTCCCACAGTGATTTCTACCGTGGCAGCACTTATTTGACCCCTACACACAGTGATTTCTACCGTGGCAGCACTTACCTGACCCCTACACGCAGTGATTTCAACAGTGGCAGCAGTTATTTGACCCCTACACATAGTGATTTCTACCGTGGCAGCACTTATTTGGCCCCTACACACAGTGAGTTCCAACGTGGCAGCACTTATCTGACCCCTACACACAGTGATTTCTACCGTGGCAGCACTTATTTGACCCCTACACACAGTGATTTCTACCGTGGCAGCACTTATTTGACCCCTCCCCACAGTGATTTCTGCCGTGGCAGCACTTATTTGACCCCTACACACAGTGATTTCTACCGTGGCAGCACTTATTTGGCCCCTACACGCAGTGATTTCAGCCGTGGCAGCACTTATTTGACCCCTACACACAGTGATTTCTACCGTGGCAGCACTTATTTGACCCCTACACACAGTGATTTCTACCGTGGCAGCACTTATCTGACCCCTACACACAGTGATTTCTACCGTGGCAGCACATATCTGATCTCTACACACAGTGATTTCTACCGTGGCAGCACTTATTTGACCCCTTCCCACAGTGATTTCTACCGTGGCAGCACCTATTTGACCCCTACACACAGTGATTTCTACCGTGGCAGCACTTATTTGACCCCTACACACACTGATTTCCACCGTGGCAGCACTTATCTGATCCCTACACACAGTGATTTCTACCGTGGCAGCACTTATTTGACCCCTGCACACAGTGATTTCTACCGTGGCAGCACTTATCTGACCCCTACGCACAGTGATTTCTACCGTGGCAGCACTTATTTGACCCCTACTCACAGTGATTTCTACCGTGGCAGCACTTATTTGACCCCTACACACAGTGATTTCTACCGTTGCAGCACTTATTTGACCCCTACACACACTGATTTCTACCGTCGCAGCACTTATCTGACCCCTACACACAGTGATTTCTACCGTGGCAGCACCTATTTGACCCCTACACACACTGATTTCTACCGTGGCAGCACTTGTTTGACCCCTACACACAGTGATTTCTACCGTGGCAGCACTTATTTGACCCCTACACACAGTGATTTCTACCGTGGCAGCACTTATTTGACCCCTACACACAGTGAGTTCTACCGTGGCAGCACTTATTTGACCCCTACACACAGTGATTTCTACCCAGGCAGCACTGATATGACCCCTACACACAATGATTTTTACCGTGGCAGCACTTCTTTGCCCCCTACACACAGTGATTTCTACCGTGGCAGCACTTATTTGACCCCTACACACAGTGATTTCTACCCAGGCAGCACTGATATGACCCCTACACACAATGATTTTTACCGTGGCAGCACTTATTTGACCCCTACACACAGTGATTTCTACCGTGGCAGCACTTATTTGACCCCTACACACAGTGATTTCTACCGTGGCAGCACTTATTTGACCCCTGCACACAGTGATTTCTACCGTGGCAGCACCTATTTGACCCCTACACACAGTGATTTCTACCGTGGCAGCACCTATTTGACCCCTACACACAGTGATTTCTACCGTGGCAGCACTTATTTGACCCCTAAACACAGTGATTTCTACCGTGGCAGCACCTATTTGACCCCTACACACAGTGATTTCTACCGTGGCAGCACTTATTTGACCCCTTCCCACAGTGATTTATACCGTGGCAGCACTTATCTGACCCCTACACACACTGATTTCCACCGTGGCAGCACTTATCTGACCCCTGCACACAGTGATTTCTACCGTGGCAGCACTTATTTGACCCCTACACACAGTGATTTCTACCGTGGCAGCACTTATCTGACCTCTACACACAGTGATTTCTACCGTGGCAGCACTGATATGACCCCTACACACAGTGATTTCTACCGTGGCAGCACTTATTTGACCCCTACACACACTGATTTCTACCGTGGCAGCACTTATCTGACCCCTACACACAGTGATTTCTACCGTGGCAGCACTTATCTGACCCCTTCCCACAGTGATTTCTACCGTGGCAGCACTTATTTGACCCCTACACACACTGATTTCCACCGTGGCAGCACTTATCTGATCCCTACACACAGTGATTTCTACCGTGGCAGCACTTATTTGACCCCTACACACAGTGATTTCTACCGTGGCAGCACTTATTTGACCCCTACACACAGTGATTTCTACCGTGGCAGCACTGATGTGACCCCTACACACACTGATTTCTACCGTGGCAGCACTTATTTGACCCCTACACACAGTGATTTCTACCGTGGCAGCACTTATCTGACCCCTACACACAGTGATTTCTACCGTGGCAGCACTTTTTTGACCCCTTCCCACAGTGATTTCTACCGTGGCAGCACTTATTTGACCCCTACACACACTGATTTCCACCGTGGCAGCACTTATCTGATCCCTACACACAGTGATTTCTACCGTGGCAGCACCTATTTGACCCCTGCACACAGTGATTTCTACCGTGGCAGCACCTATTTGACCCCTACACACAGTGATTGCTACCGTGGCAGCACCTATTTGACCCCTACACACAGTGATTTCTACCGTGGCAGCACTTATTTGACCCCTTCCCACAGTGATTTATACCGTGGCAGCACTTATATGACCCCTACACACACTGATTTCCACCGTGGCAGCACTTATCTGACCCCTGCACACAGTGATTTCTACCGTGGCAGCACTTATTTGACCCCTACACACAGTGATTTCTACCGTGGCAGCACTTATCTGACCCCTACACACAGTGATTTCTACCGTGGCAGCACTGATATGACCCCTACACACAGTGATTTCTACCGTGGCAGCACTTCTTTGACCCCTACACACAGTGATTTCTACCGTGGCAGCACTTTTCTGACCCCTACACACAGTGATTTCTACCGTGGCAGCACTTATTTGACCCCTTCCCACGGTAATTTCTACCGTGGCAGCACTTATTTGACCCCTACACACACTGATTTCCACCGTGGCAGCACTTATCTCATCCCTACACACAGTGATTTCTACCGTGGCAGCACTTATTTGACCCCTACACACAGTGATTTCTACCGTGGCAGCACTTATCTGACCCCTACACACAGTGATTTCTACCGTGGCAGCACTTATCTGATCCCTACACACAGTGATTTCTACCGTGGCAGCACTTATCTGATCTCTACACACAGTGATTTCTACCGTGGCAGCACTTTTTTGACCCCTTCCCACAGTGATTTCTACCGTGGCAGCACTTATTTGACCCCTACACACACTGATTTCCACCGTGGCAGCACTTATCTGATCCCTACACACAGTGATTTCTACCGTGGCAGCACTTATTTGACCCCTGCACACAGTGATTTCTACCGTGGCAGCACTTATCTGACCCCTACACACAGTGATTTCTACCGTGGCAGCACTTATTTGACCCCTACACACAGTGATTTCTACCGTGGCAGCACTTATTTGACCCCTACACACAGTGATTTCTACCGTAGCAGCACTTATTTGACCCCTACACACAGTGATTTCTACCGTGGCAGCACTTATTTGACCCCTACACCCAGTGATTTCTACCGTGGCAGCACTTATCTGACCCCTACACACAGTGATTTCTACCGTGGCAGCACTTATTTGACCCCTACACACACTGATTTCTACCGTCGCAGCACTTATTTGCCCCCTGCACACAGTGATTTCTACCGTGGCAGCACCTATTTGACCCCTACACACAATGATTTCTACCGTGGCAGCACTTATTTGACCCCTACACACAGTGATTTCTACCGTGGCAGCACTTATTTGACCCCTACACACAGTGATTTCTACCGTGGCAGCACTTATTTGACCCCTACACACAGTGATTTCTACCGTCGCAGCACTTATTTGACCCCTACACACACTGATTTCTACCGTCGCAGCACTTATTTGTCCCCTGCACACAGTGATTTCTACCGTGGCAGCACCTATTTGACCCCTACACACAATTATTTCTACCGTGGCAGCACTTATTTGACCCCTACACACAGTGATTTCTACCATGGCAGCACTTATTTGACCCCTACACACAGTGATTTCTACCGTGGCAGCACTTATTTGACCCCTACACACACTGATTTCTACCGTGGCAGCACTTATTTGACCCCTACACACAGTGAGTTCTACCGTGGCAGCACTTATTTGACCCCTACACACAGTGATTTTTACCCAGGCAGCACTGATATGACCCCTACACACAGTGATTTCTACCGTGGCAGCATTTCTTTGCCCCCTACACACAGTGATTTCTACCGTGGCAGCACCAATTGAACCCTACAAACAGTGATTTCTACCGTGGCAGCACTTATTTGACCCCTACACACACTGATTTCCACCGTGGCAGCACCTATCTGACCCCTACACACAGTGATTTCTACCGTCGCAGCACTTATTTGACCCCTACACACACTGATTTCTACCGTCGCAGCACTTATTTGCCCCCTGCACACAGTGATTTCTACCGTGGCAGCACCTATTTGACCCCTACCCACAATCTTTTCTACCGTGGCAGCACTTATTTGACCCCTACACACAGTGATTTCTACCATGGCAGCACTTATTTGACCCCTACACACAGTGATTTCTACCGTGGCAGCACTTATTTGACCCCTACACACACTGATTTCTACCGTGGCAGCACTTATTTGACCCCCAACACACAGTGAGTTCTACCGTGGCAGCACTTATTTGACCCCTACACACAGTGATTTTTACCCAGGCAGCACTGATATGACCCCTACACACAGTGATTTCTACCGTGGCAGCATTTCTTTGCCCCCTACACACAGTGATTTCTACCGTGGCAGCACCAATTGAACCCTACAAACAGTGATTTCTACCGTGGCAGCACTTATTTGACCCCTACACACACTGATTTCCACCGTGGCAGCACCTATCTGACCCCTACACACATTGATTTCTACCGTGGCAGCACTTATTTGACCCCTACACACAGTGATTTCTACCGTGGCAGCACTTATCTGATCTCTACACACAGTGATCTCTACCGTGGCAGCACTTATTTTACCCCTTCCCACAGTGATTTCTACCGTGGCAGCACTTATTTGACCCCTACACACACTGATTTCCACCGTGGCAGCACTTATCTGATCCCTACACACAGTGATTTCTATCGTGGCAGCACTTATTTGACCCCTGCACACAGTGATTTCTACCGTGGCAGCACTTATCTGACCCCTACACACAGTGATTTCTACCGTGGCAGCACTTATTTGACCCCTAAACACAGTGATTTCTCCCGTGGCAGCACTTATCTGACCCCTACACACAGTGATTTCTACCGTGGCATCACTTATTTGACCCCTACACACAGTGATTTCTACCGTGGCAGCACTTATTTGACCCCTACACACAGTGGTTTCTACCGTGGCAGCACTTATCTGACCCCTACACACAGGGGTTTCTACCGTGGCAGCACTTATCTGACCCCTACACACAGTGATTTCTACCGTGGCAGCACTCATCTCACCCCTACACACAGTGATTTCTACCGTGGCAGCACCAGTTGAACCCTACAAACAGTGATTTCTACCGTGGCAGCACTTATTTGACCCCTACACACACTGATTTCCACCGTGGCAGCACTTATTTGACCCCTACACACGGTGATTTCTACCGAGGCAGCACTTATTTGACCCCTACACACAGTGATTTCTACCGTGGCAGCACTTATTTGACCCCTACACACAGTGATTTCTACCGTGGCAGCACTTATTTCACCCCTACACACAGTGATTTCTACCGTGGCAGCACTTATCTGACCCCTACACACAGTGATTTCTACCGTGGCAGCACTTATTTGACCCCTTCCCACAGTGATTTCTACCGTGGCAGCACTTATCTGACCCCTACACACACTGATTTCTACCGTGGCAGCACTTATTTCACCCCTACACACAGTGATTTCTACCGTGGCAGCACTTATCTGACCCCTACACACAGTGATTTCTACCGTGGCAGCACTTATTTGACCCCTACACACAGTGATTTCTACCGTGGCAGCACTTATCTGACCCCTACACCCAGTGATTTCTACCGTGGCAGCACTTATTTGACCCCTACACACAGTGGTTTCTACCGTGGCAGCACTTATTTGACCCCTACACACAGTGATTTCTACCGTGGCAGCACTTATTTGACCCCTACACACACTGATTTCTACCGTGGCAGCACTTATCTGACCCCTACACACAGTGATTTCTACCGTGGCAGCACTTATCTGACCCCTACACACAGTGATTTCTACCGTGGCAGCACTTATTTGACCCCTACACACAGTGAGTTCTACCATGGCAGCACCTATTTGACCCCTACACACAGTGATTTCTACCATGGCAGCACTTTTTTGACCCCTACACACAGTGATTTCTACCGTGGCAGCACTTATTTGACCCCTACACACACTGATTTCTACCGTGGCAGCACTTATCTGACCCCTACACACAGTGATTTCTACCGTGGCAGCACTTATTTGACCCCTGCACACAGTGATTTCTACCGTGGCAGCACTTGTTTGACCCCTACACACAGTGATTTCTACCGTCGCAGCACTTATTTGACCCCTACACACACTGATTTCTACCGTGGCAGCACCTCTTTGACCCCTACACACAATGATTTCTACCGTGGCAGCACTTATTTGACCCCTACACACAGTGAGTTCTACCGTGGCAGCACTTATTTGACCCCTACACACAGTGATTTTTACCCAGGCAGCACTGATATGACCCCTACACACAGTGATTTCTACCGTGGCAGCACTTCTTTGCCCCCTACACACAGTGATCTCTACCGTGGCAGCACCAATTGAACCCTACAAACAGTGATTTCTACCGTGGCAGCACTTATTTGACCCCTACACACACTGATTTCCACCGTGGCAGCACCTATCTGACCCCTACACACAGTGATTTCTACCGTGGCAGCACTTACTTGACCCCTACACACAGTGATTTCTACCGTGGCAGCACCTATTTGACCCCTACACACAGTGATTTCTACCGTGGCAGCACTTATTTGCCCCCTACACACACTGATTTCTACCGTGGCAGCACTTATTTGACCCCTTCCCACAGTGATTTCTACCGTGGCAGCACTTATCTGACCCCTACACCCAGTGATTTCTACCGTGGCAGCACTTATCTGACCCCTACACACAGTGATTTTTACCGTGGCAGCACTTATTTGACCCCTACACACAGTGATTTCTACCGTGGCAGCATTTATCTGACCCCTACACACAGTGATTTCTACCGTGGCAGCACTTATCTGACCCCTACACACAGTGATTTCTACCGTGGCAGCACTTATTTGACCCCTACACACAGTGATTTCTCCCGTGGCAGCACTTATCTGACCCCTACACACAGTGATTTCTACCGTGGCATCACTTATTTGACCCCTACACACAGTGATTTCTACCGTGGCAGCACTTATTTGACCCCTACACACAGTGGTTTCTACCGTGGCAGCACTTATCTGACCCCTACACACAGTGATTTCTACCGTGGCAGCACTCATCTCACCCCTACACACAGTGATTTCTACCGTGGCAGCACCAGTTGAACCCTACAAACAGTGATTTCTCCCGTGGCAGCACTTATCTGACCCCTACACACAGTGATTTCTACCGTGGCATCACTTATTTGACCCCTACACACAGTGATTTCTACCGTGGCAGCACTTATTTGACCCCTACACACAGTGGTTTCTACCGTGGCAGCACTTATCTGACCCCTACACACAGTGATTTCTACCGTGGCAGCACTCATCTCACCCCTACACACAGTGATTTCTACCGTGGCAGCACCAGTTGAACCCTACAAACAGTGATTTCTACCGTGGCAGCACTTATTTGACCCCTACACACAGTGATTTCTACCGAGGCAGCACTTATTTGACCCCTACACACAGTGATTTCTACCGTGGCAGCACTTATTTGACCCCTACACACAGTGATTTCTACCGTGGCAGCACTTATTTGACCCCTACACACAGTGATTTCTACCATGGCAGCACTTATTTGACCCCTACACACAGTGATTTCTACCGTGGCAGCACTTATCTGACCCCTATACACAGTGATTTCTACCGTGGCAGCACTTATTTGACCCCTTCCCACAGTGATTTCCACCGTGGCAGCACTTATCTGACCCCTACACCCAGTGATTTCTACCGTGGCAGCACTTATCTGACCCCTACACACAGTGATTTATACCGTGGCAGCACTTATTTGACCCCTACACACAGTGATTTCTACCGTGGCAGCACTTATCTGACCCCTACACACAGTGATTTATACCGTGGCAGCACTTATTTGACCCCTACACACAGTAATTTCTACCGTGGCAGCACTTATCTGACCCCTACACACAGTGATTTATACCGTGGCAGCACTTATCTGACCCCTACACACAGTGATTTATGCCGTGGCAGCACTTATTTGACCCCTACACACAGTAATTTCTACCGTGGCAGCACCTATTTGACCCCTACACCCAGTGATTTCTACCGTGGCAGCACTTATTTGACCCCTACACACAGTGATTTCTACCGTGGCAGCACTTATTTGACCCCTACACACAGTGATTTCTACCGTGGCAGCACTTATTTGACCCCTACACACACTGATTTCTACCGTGGCAGCACTTATCTGACCCCTACACACAGTGATTTCTACCGTGGCAGCACTTATCTGACCCATACACACAGTGATTTCTACCGTGGCAGCACTTATTTGACCCCTACACACAGTGATTTCTACCATGGCAGCACCTATTTGACCCCTACACACAGTGATTTCTACCATGGCAGCACTTTTTTGACCCCTACACACAGTGATTTGTACCGTGGCAGCACTTATTTGACCCCTACACCCAGTGATTTCTACCGTGGCAGCACTTATCTGACCCCTACACACAGTGATTTCTACCGTGGCAGCACTTATTTGACCCCTGCACACAGTGATTTCTACCGTGGCAGCACTTATCTGACCCCTACACACAGTGATTTCTACCGTCGCAGCACTTATTTGACCCCTACACACACTGATTTCTACCGTGGCAGCACCTATTTGACCCCTACACACAATGATTTCTACCGGGGCAGCACTTATTTGACCCCTACACACAGTGATTTCTACCGTGGCAGCACTTATCTGACCCCTACACACAGTGATTTCTACCGTGGCAGCACTTATTTGACCCCTACACCCAGTGATTTCTACCATGGCAGCACTTATTTGACCCCTACACACAGTGATTTTTACCCAGGCAGCACTGATATGACCCCTACACACAGTGATTTCTACCGTGGCAGCACTTCTTTGCCCCCTACACACAGTGATCTCTACCGTGGCAGCACCAATTGAACCCTACAAACAGTGATTTCTACCGTGGCAGCACTTATTTGACCCCTACACACACTGATTTCCACCGTGGCAGCACCTATCTGACCCCTACACACAGTGATTTCTACCGTGGCAGCACTTATTTGACCCCTACACACAGTGATTTCTACCGTGGCAGCACCTATTTGACCCCTACACACAGTGATTTCTACCGTGGCAGCACTTATTTGCCCCCTGCACACAGTGATTTCTACCGTGGCAGCACTTATTTGACCCCTTCCCACAGTGATTTCTACCGTGGCAGCACTTATCTGACCCCTACACCCAGTGATTTCTACCGCGGCAGCACTTATTTGACCCCTACACACAGTGATTTTTACCGTGGCAGCACTTATTTGACCCCTACACACAGTGATTTCTACCGTGGCAGCACTTATCTGACCCCTACACACAGTGATACCTACCGTGGCAGCACTTATCTGACCCCTACACACAGTGATTTCTACCGTGGCAGCACTTATTTGACCCCTACACACAGTGATTTCTACCGTGGCAGCACTTATTTGACCCCTACACACAGTGATTTCTACCGTGGCAGCACTTATCTGACCCCTACACCCAGTGATTTCTACCGTGGCAGCACTTATTTGACCCCTACACACAGTGATTTCTACCGTGGCAACACTTATTTGACCCCTACACACAGTGATTTCTACCGTGGCAGCACTTATTTGACCCCTACACACAGTGATTTCTACCGTGGCAGCACTTATCTGACCCCTACACACGGTGATTTCTACCGTGGCAGCACTTATTTGACCCCTACACACAGTGATTTCTACCATGGCAGCACCTATTTGACCCCTACACACAGTGATTTCTACCATGGCAGCACTTATTTGACCCCTACACGCAGTGATTTCTACCGTGGCAGCACTTATTTGACCCCTACACACAGTGATTTCTACCGTGGCAGCACTTATCTGACCCCTACACACAGTGATTTCTACCGTGGCAGCACTTATCTGACCCCTACACACAGTGATTTCTACCGTGGCAGCACTTATTTGACCCCTACACACAGTGATTTCTACCGTGGCAGCACCTATTTGACCCCTACACACAGTGATTTCTACCGTGGCAGCACTCATCTGCCCCCTACACCCAGTGATTTCTACCGTGGCAGCACTTATTTGACCCCTACACACAGTGATTTCTACCGTGGCAACACTTTTTTGACCCCTACACACAGTGATTTCTACCGTGGCAGCACTTATTTGACCCCTACACACACTGATTTCTACCGTGGCAGCACTTATCTGACCCCTACACACAGTGATTTCTACCGTGGCAGCACTTTTTTGACCCCTACACACAGTGATTTCTACCGTGGCAGCACTTATTTGACCCCTACACACAGTGATTTCTACCGTGGCAGCACCTATTTCACCCCCACACACAGTGATTTCTACCGTGGCAGCACTTATTTGACCCCTATACACACTGATTTCTACCGTGGCAGCACTTATCTGACCCCTACACACAGTGATTTCTACCGTGGCAGCACTTATCTGACCCCTACACACAGTGATTTCTACCGTGGCAGCACTTATTTGACCCCTACACCCAGTGATTTCTACCATGGCAGCACTTATTTGACCCCTACACACAGTGATTTCTACCGTGGCAACACTTATTTGACCCCTACACACAGTGATTTCTACCGTGGCAGCACTTATTTGACCCCTACACACACTGATTTCTACCGTGGCAGCACTTATCTGACCCCTACACACAGTGATTTCTACCGTGGCAGCACTTATTTGACCCCTACACACACTGATTTCTACCGTGGCAGCACTTATTTGACCCCTACACACAGTGATTTCTACCGTGGCAGCACCTATTTCACCCACACACACAGTGATTTCTACCGTGGCAGCACTTATCTGACCCCTACACACAGTGATTTCTACCGTGGCAGCACTTATTTGACCCCTACACCCAGTGATTTCTACCATGGCAGCACTTATTTGACCCCTACACCCAGTGATTTCTACCATGGCAGCACTTATTTGGCCCCTACACACAGTGATTTCTACCGTGGCAACACTTATTTGACCCCTACACCCAGTGATTTCTACCGTGGCAGCACTTATTTGACCCCTACACACAGTGATTTCTACCGTGGCAACACTTTTTTGACCCCTACACACAGTGATTTCTACCGTGGCAGCACTTATTTGACCCCTACACACACTGATTTCTACCGTGGCAGCACTTATCTGACCCCTACACACAGTGATTTCTACCGTGGCAGCACTTATTTGACCCCTACACACACTGATTTCTACCGTGGCAGCACTTATTTGACCCCTACACACAGTGATTTCTACCGTGGCAGCACCTATTTCACCCCCACACACAGTGATTTCTACCGTGGCAGCACTTATTTGACCCCTATACACACTGATTTCTACCGTGGCAGCACTTATCTGACCCCTACAAACAGTGATTTCTACCGTGGCAGCACTTATCTGACCCCTACACACAGTGATTTCTACCGTGGCAGCACTTATTTGACCCCTACACCCAGTGATTTCTACCATGGCAGCACTTATTTGACCCCTACACACAGTGATTTCTACCGTGGCAGCACTTTTTTGACCCCTGCACACAGTGATTTCTCCCGTGGCAGCACTTATTTGACCCCTGCACACAGTGGTTTCTACCGTGGCAGCACTCATCTGACCCCTACACACAGTGATTTCTACCAGGGCAGCACTTATTTGACCCCTACACACACTGATTTCTACCGTGGCAGCACTTTTTTGACCCCTGCACACAGTGATTTCTACCGTGGCAGCACTTATTTGACCCCTGCACACAGTGATTTCTACCGTGGCAGCACTCATCTGACCCCTACACACAGTGATTTCTACCGTGGCAGCACTTTTTTGACCCCTACACACACTGATTTCTACCGTGGCAGCACTTTTTTGACCCCTGCACACAGTGATTTCTATTGACGCAGCACTTATTTGACCCCTACACACAGTGATTTCTACCGTGGCAGCACTTTTTTGACCCCTGCACACAGTGATTTCTACCGTGGCAGCACTCATCTGACCCCTACACACAGTGATTTCTACCGTGGCAGCACTTATTTGACCCCTGCACACAGTGATTTCTACCGTGGCAGCACTCATCTGACCCCTACACACAGTGATTTCTACCGTGGCAGCACTCATCTGACCCCTACACACAGTGATTTCTACCGTGGCAGCACCTATTTGACCCCTACACACAGTGATTTCTACCGTGGCAGCACTTATTTGACCCCTACACACACTGATTTCTAAAGGGGCAGCACCTATTTGACCCCTTCCCACAGTGATTTCTACCGTGGCAGCACCTATTTGACCCCTACACACAGCGATTTCTACCGTGGCAGCACTTATTTGACCCCTACACACAGTGATTTATACCATGGCAGCACTTATTTGACCCCTACACACAGTCATTTCTACCGTGGCAGCACTTATTTGACCCCTACACACAGTGATTTCTACCGTGGCAGCACTTATTTGACCCCTACACACAGTGATTTCTACCGTGGCAGCACTTATTTGACCCCTACACACAGTGATTTCTACCGTGGCAGCACTTATTTGACCCCCACACACAGTGATTTCTACCGTGGCAGCACTTATTTGACCCCTACACACAGTGATTTCTACCGTGGCAGCACCTATTTGACCCCTACACACAGTGATTTCTACCGTGGCAGCACTCATCTGCCCCCTGCACACAGTGATTTCTACCGTGGCAGCACTTATTTGACCCCTACACACAGTGATTTCTAAAGGGGCAGCACTCATCTGCCTTCTGCACACAGTGATTTCTACCGTGTCAGCACCTATTTGACCCCTACACACACTGATTTCTAAAGGGGCAGCACCTATTTGACCCCTACAGACAGTGATTTCTACCGTGGCAGCACTTATTTGACCCCTACACACAGTGATATCTACCGTGGCAGCACTTATTTGACCCCTACACACAGTGATTTCTACCGTGGCAGCACTTATTTGACCCCTACGCACAGTGATTTCTACCGTGGCAGCACTCATCTGCCCCCTGCACACAGTGATTTCTACCGTGTCAGCACCTATTTGACCCCCACACACACTGATTTCTAAAGGGGCAGCACCTATTTGACCCCTACAGACAGTGATTTCTACCGTGGCAGCACTTATTTGACCCCTACACACAGTGATATCTACCGTGGCAGCACTTATTTGACCCCTACACACAGTGATTTCTACCGTGGCAGCACCTATTTGATCCCTACACACAGTGATTTCTACCGTGGCAGCACTTATTTGGCCCCTACACGCAGTGATTTCTACCGTGGCAGCACTTATTTGACCCCTACACACAGTGATTTCTACCGTGGCAGCACTTATTTGACCCCTGCACACAGTGATTTCTACCGTGGCAGCACTTATTTGACCCCTACACACAGTGATTTCTAAAGGGGCAGCACTTATTTGACCCCTACACACAGTGATTTCTACCGTGGCAGCACTTATTTGACCCCTACACACAGTGATTTCTACCGTGGCAGCACTTATTTGACCCCTACACACAGTGATTTCTACCGTGGCAGCACCTATTTGACCCCTACACACAGTGATTTCTACCGTGGCAGCACTTATCTAACCCCTACACACACTGATTTCTACCGTGGTAGCACTTATTTGACCCCTACACACAGTGATTTCTACCGTGGCAGCACCTATTTGACCCCTACACACAGTGATTTCTACCGTGGCAGCACTTATTTGACCCCTACACACACTGATTTCTACCGTGGCAGCACTTATTCGACCCCTACACACATTGATTTCTACCGTGGCAGCACTTATTTGACCCCTACACACAGTGATTTCTACCGTGGCAGCACTTATTTGACCCCTACACACAGTGATTTCTACCGTGGCAGCACCTATTTGACCCCTACACACAGTGATTTCTACCGTGGCAGCACTTATTTGACCCCTACACACAGTGATTTCTACCGTGGCAGCACTTATTTGACCCCTACACACAGTGATTTCTACCGTGGCAGCACTTATTTGACCCCTACACACAGCGATTTCTACCGTGGCAGCACTTATTTGACCCCTACACACAGTGATTTCTACCGTGGCAGCACTTATTTGACCCCTACACACAGTGATTTGTACCGTGGCAGCACTTATTTGACCCCTACACACAGTGATTTCTACCGTGGCAGCACTTATTTGACCCCTACACACACTGATTTCTAAAGGGGCAGCACTTATTTGACCCCTACACACACTGATTTCTACCGTGGCAGCACTTATTTCACCCCTACACACAGTGATTTATACCGTGGCAGCACTTATTTGACCCCTACACGCAGTGATTTCTACCGTGGCAGCACCTATTTGACCCCTACACACAGTGATTTCTACCGTGGCAGCACTTATTTAACCCCTACATACAGTGATTTCTAAAGGGGCAGCACTTATTTGACCCCTACACACAGTGATTTCTAAAGGGGCAGCACCTATTTGACCCCTACACACAGTGACTTCTACCGTGGCAGCACTTATTTGACCCCTACACAGAGTGATTTCTACCGTGGCAGCACTTATTTGACCCCTACACACAGTGATTTCTAAAGGGGCAGCACCTATTTGACCCCTTCCCACAGTGATTTCTACCGTGGCAGCACCTATTTGACCCCCACACACACTGATTTCTACCGTGGCAGCACTTATTTGACCCCTACACACAGTGATTTCTACCGTGGCAGCACTTATTTAACCCCTACACACAGTGATTTCTAAAGGGGCAGCACTTATTTGACCCCTACACACAGTGATTTCTAAAGGGGCAGCACTTATTTGACCCCTACACACAGTGATTTCTACCGTGGCAGCACCTATTTGACCCCCACACACAGTGATTTCTACCGTGGCAGCACTTATTTGACCCCTACACACAGTGATTTCTACCGTGGCAGCACTTATTTGACCCCTACACACACAGTGATTTCTAAAGGGGCAGCACTTACTTGACCCCTACACACAGTGATTTCTACCGTGGCAGCACCTATTTGACCCCTACACACAGTGATTTCTAAAGGGGCAGCACTTATTTGACCCCCACACACAGTGATTTCTACCGTGGCAGCACTTATTTGACCCCTACACACAGTGATTTCTACCGTGGCAGCACTTATATAACCCCTACACACAGTGATTTCTACCGTGGCAGCACTTATTTGACCCCTACACACAGTGATTTCTAAAGGGGCAGCACCTATTTGACCCCTACACACAGTGATTTCTACCGTGGCAGCACTTATTTGACCCCTACACAGAGTGATTTCTACCGTGGCAGCACTTATTTGACCACTACACACACTGATTTCTAAAGGGGCAGCACTTATCTGACCCCTACACACAGTGATTTCTACCGTGGCAGCACTTATTTGACCCCTACACACAGTGATTTCTACCGTGGCAGCACTTATTTGACCCCTACACACAGTGATTTCTACCGTGGCAGCACCTATTTGACCCCTACACACAGTGATTTCTACCGTGGCAGCACTTATTTGACCCCTACACACAGTGATTTCTACCGTGGCAGCACTTATTTGACCCCTACACACAGTGATTTCTACCGTGGCAGCACCTATTTGACCCCTACACACAGTGACTTCTACCGTGGCAGCACTTATTTGACCCCTACACACACTGATTGCTAAAGAGGCAGCACCTATTTGACCCCTTCCCACAGTCATTTCTACCGTGGCAGCACCTATTTGACCCCTACACACATTGATTTCTACCGTGGCAGCACTTATTTGACCCCTACACACAGTGATTTCTACCGTGGCAGCACTTATTTGACCCCTACACACAGTGATTTCTACCGTGGCAGCACCTATTTGACCCCTACACACAGTGATTTCTACCGTGGCAGCACCTATTTGATCCCTACACACAGTGATTTCTACCGTGGCAGCACTTATTTGGCCCCTACACGCAGTGATTTCTACCGTGGCAGCACTTATTTGACCCCTACACACAGTGATTTCTACCGTGGCAGCACTTATTTGACCCCTGCACACAGTGATTTCTACCGTGGCAGCACTTATTTGACCCCTACACACAGTGATTTCTAAAGGGGCAGCACTTATTTGACCCCTACACACAGTGATTTCTACCGTGGCAGCACTTATTTGACCCCTACACACAGTGATTTCTACCGTGGCAGCACTTATTTGACCCCTACACACAGTGATTTCTACCGTGGCAGCACCTATTTGACCCCTACACACAGTGATTTCTACCGTGGCAGCACTTATCTAACCCCTACACACACTGATTTCTACCGTGGTAGCACTTATTTGACCCCTACACACAGTGATTTCTACCGTGGCAGCACCTATTTGACCCCTACACACAGTGATTTCTACCGTGGCAGCACTTATTTGACCCCTACACACAGTGATTTCTAAAGGGGCAGCACTCATCTGCCCCCTGCACACAGTGATTTCTACCGTGTCAGCACCTATTTGACCCCTACACACACTGATTTCTAAAGGGGCAGCACCTATTTGACCCCTACAGACAGTGATTTCTACCGTGGCAGCACTTATTTGACCCCTACACACAGTGATATCTACCGTGGCAGCACTTATTTGACCCCTACACACAGTGATTTCTACCGTGGCAGCACTTATTTGACCCCTACGCACAGTGATTTCTACCGTGGCAGCACTCATCTGCCCCCTGCACACAGTGATTTCTACCGTGTCAGCACCTATTTGACCCCTACACACACTGATTTCTAAAGGGGCAGCACCTATTTGACCCCTACAGACAGTGATTTCTACCGTGGCAGCACTTATTTGACCCCTACACACAGTGATATCTACCGTGGCAGCACTTATTTGACCCCTACACACAGTGATTTCTACCGTGGCAGCACCTATTTGATCCCTACACACAGTGATTTCTACCGTGGCAGCACTTATTTGGCCCCTACACGCAGTGATTTCTACCGTGGCAGCACTTATTTGACCCCTACACACAGTGATTTCTACCGTGGCAGCACTTATTTGACCCCTGCACACAGTGATTTCTACCGTGGCAGCACTTATTTGACCCCTACACACAGTGATTTCTAAAGGGGCAGCACTTATTTGACCCCTACACACAGTGATTTCTACCGTGGCAGCACTTATTTGACCCCTACACACAGTGATTTCTACCGTGGCAGCACTTATTTGACCCCTACACACAGTGATTTCTACCGTGGCAGCACCTATTTGACCCCTACACACAGTGATTTCTACCGTGGCAGCACTTATCTAACCCCTACACACACTGATTTCTACCGTGGTAGCACTTATTTGACCCCTACACACAGTGATTTCTACCGTGGCAGCACCTATTTGACCCCTACACACAGTGATTTCTACCGTGGCAGCACTTATTTGACCCCTACACACACTGATTTCTACCGTGGCAGCACTTATTCGACCCCTACACACATTGATTTCTACCGTGGCAGCACTTATTTGACCCCTACACACAGTGATTTCTACCGTGGCAGCACCTATTTGACCCCTACACACAGTGATTTCTACCGTGGCAGCACCTATTTGACCCCTACACACAGTGATTTCTACCGTGGCAGCACTTATTTGACCCCTACACACAGTGATTTCTACCGTGGCAGCACTTATTTGACCCCTACACCCAGTGATTTCTACCGTGGCAGCACTTATTTGACCCCTACACACAGCGATTTCTACCGTGGCAGCACTTTTTTGACCCCTACACACAGTGATTTCTACCGTGGCAGCACTTATTTGACCCCTACACACAGTGATTTGTACCGTGGCAGCACTTATTTGACCCCTACACACAGTGATTTCTACCGTGGCAGCACTTATTTGACCCCTACACACACTGATTTCTAAAGGGGCAGCACTTATTTGACCCCTACAAACACTGATTTCTACCGTGGCAGCACTTATTTCACCCCTACACACAGTGATTTCTACCGTGGCAGCACTTATTTGACCCCTACACGCAGTGATTTCTACCGTGGCAGCACCTATTTGACCCCTACACACAGTGATTTCTACCGTGGCAGCACTTATTTAACCCCTACATACAGTGATTTCTAAAGGGGCAGCACTTATTTGACCCC
Organism: Eutreptiella sp. 'Long Island Sound 2002'; assembly: GCA_964036045.1. Classification (NCBI taxonomy): domain Eukaryota; phylum Euglenozoa; class Euglenophyceae; order Eutreptiales; family Eutreptiaceae; genus Eutreptiella; species Eutreptiella sp. 'Long Island Sound 2002'. The sequence goes on from OZ038391.1 coordinate 19,531,640, forward strand.
TACACACAGTGATTTCTAAAGGGGCAGCACCTATTTGACCCCTACACACAGTGACTTCTACCGTGGCAGCACTTATTTGACCCCTACACAGAGTGATTTCTACCGTGGCAGCACTTATTTGACCCCTACACACAGTGATTTCTAAAGGGGCAGCACCTATTTGACCCCTTCCCACAGTGATTTCTACCGTGGCAGCACCTATTTGACCCCCACACACAGTGATTTCTACCGTGGCAGCACTTATTTGACCCCTACACACAGTGATTTCTACCGTGGCAGCACTTATTTAACCCCTACACACAGTGATTTCTAAAGGGGCAGCACTTATTTGACCCCTACACACAGTGATTTCTAAAGGGGCAGCACTTATTTGACCCCTACACACAGTGATTTCTACCGTGGCAGCACCTATTTGACCCCCACACACAGTGATTTCTACCGTGGCAGCACTTATTTGACCCCTACACACAGTGATTTCTACCGTGGCAGCACTTATTTGACCCCTACACACACAGTGATTTCTAAAGGGGCAGCACTTATTTGACCCCTACACACAGTGATTTCTACCGTGGCAGCACCTATTTGACCCCTACACACAGTGATTTCTAAAGGGGCAGCACTTATTTGACCCCCACACACAGTGATTTCTACCGTGGCAGCACTTATTTGACCCCTACACACAGTGATTTCTACCGTGGCAGCACTTATATAACCCCTACACACAGTGATTTCTACCGTGGCAGCACTTATTTGACCCCTACACACAGTGATTTCTAAAGGGGCAGCACCTATTTGACCCCTACACACAGTGATTTCTACCGTGGCAGCACTTATTTGACCCCTACACAGAGTGATTTCTACCGTGGCAGCACTTATTTGACCACTACACACACTGATTTCTAAAGGGGCAGCACTTATCTGACCCCTACACACAGTGATTTCTACCGTGGCAGCACTTATTTGACCCCTACACACAGTGATTTCTACCGTGGCAGCACTTATTTGACCCCTACACACAGTGATTTCTACCGTGGCAGCACCTATTTGACCCCTACACACAGTGATTTCTACCGTGGCAGCACTTATTTGACCCCTACACACAGTGATTTCTACCGTGGCAGCACTTATTTGACCCCTACACACAGTGATTTCTACCGTGGCAGCACCTATTTGACCCCTACACACAGTGACTTCTACCGTGGCAGCACTTATTTGACCCCTACACACACTGATTGCTAAAGAGGCAGCACCTATTTGACCCCTTCCCACAGTCATTTCTACCGTGGCAGCACCTATTTGACCCCTACACACATTGATTTCTACCGTGGCAGCACTTATTTGACCCCTACACACAGTGATTTCTACCGTGGCAGCACTTATTTGACCCCTGCACACAGTGATTTCTACCGTGGCAGCACTTATTTGACCCCTACACACAGTGATTTCTACCGTGGCAGCACCTATTTGACCCCTACACACAGTGATTTCTACCGTGGCAGCACTTATTTGACCCCTACACACAGTGATTTCTACCGTGGCAGCACTTATTTGACCCCTTCCCACAGTGATTTATACCGTGGCAGCACCTATTTGACCCCTACACACATTGATTTCTACCGTGGCAGCACTTATTTGACCCCTACACACAGTGATTTATACCATGGCAGCACTTATTTGACCCCTACACACAGTGATTTCTACCGTGACAGCACTTCTTTGACCCCTTCCCATAGTGATTTCTACCATGGCAGCACTTATTTGACCCCTACACACAATGATTTCTACCGTGGCAGCACTTATTTGACCCCTACACACATTGATTTCTACCGTGGCAGCACCTATTTGACCCCTACACACAGTGATTTCTACCGTGGCAGCACTTATTTGACCCCTACACACAGTGATTTCTACCGTGGCAGCACTTATTTGACCCCTACACACAGTGATTTCTACCGTGGCAGCACCTATTTGACCCCTACACACAGTGATTTCTACCGTGGCAGCACTCATCTGCCCCCTGCACACAGTGATTTTTACCGTGGCAGCACTTATTTGACCCCTACACACAGTGATTTCTACCGTGGCAGCACTCATCTGCCCCCTGCACACAGTGATTTCTACCGTGGCAGCACTTATTTCACCCCTACACACAGTGATTTCTACCGTGGCAGCACTTATTTGACCCCTACACACAGTGATTTCTACCGTGGCAGCACTTATTTGACCCCTACACACATCGATTTCTACTGTGGCAGCACCTATTTGACCCCTACACACAGTGATTTCTACCGTGGTAGCACCTATTTGACCCCTACACACAGTGATTTCTACCGTGGCAGCACTTATTTGACCCCTACACACAGTGATTTCTAAAGGGGCAGCACCTATTTGACCCCTACACACAGTGATTTCTACCGTGGCAGCACTTATTTGACCCCTACACACAGTGATTTATACCGTGGCAGCACTTATTTGACCCCTACACACAGTGATTTCTACCGTGGCAGCACTTATTTGACCCCTACACACACTGATTTCTAAAGGGGCAGCACCTATTTGACCCCTTCCCACAGTGATGTCTACCGTGGCAGCACCTATTTGACCCCTACACACAGTGACTTCTACCGTGGCAGCACTTATTTGACCCCTACACACAGTGATTTCTACCGTGGCAGCACCTATTTGACCCCTACACACAGTGATTTCTACCGTGGCAGCACTTATTTGACCCCTACACACACTGATTTCTAAAGGGGCAGCACCTATTTGACCCCTTCCCACAGTGATTTCTACCGTGGCAGCACCTATTTGACCCCTACACACAGTGACTTCTACCGTGGCAGCACTTATTTGACCCCTACACACATTGATTTCTAACGTGGCAGCACTTATTTGACCCCTACACACAGTGATTTCTACCGTGGCAGCACTTATTTGACCCCTACACACAGTGATTTCTACCGTGGCAGCACTTATTTGACCCCTACACACAGTGATTTCTACCGTGGCAGCACTTATTTGACCCCTACACACAGTGATTTCTACCGTGGCAGCACTTATTTGACCCCTACACACAGTGATTTCTACCGTGGCAGCACTTATTTGACCCCTGCACACAGTGATTTCTACCGTGGCAGCACTTATTTGACCCCTACACACAGTGATTTCTACCGTGGCTGCACCTATTTGACCCCTACACACAGTGATTGCTACCGTGGCAGCACTTATTTGACCCCTACACACACTGATTTCTAAAGGGGCAGCACCTATTTGACCCCTTCCCACAGTGTTTTCTACCGTGGCAGCACCTATTTGACCCCTACACACATTGATTTCTACCGTGGCAGCACTTATTTGACCCCTACACACAGTGATTTATACCATGGCAGCACTTATTTGACCCCTACACACAGTGATTTCTACCGTGACAGCACTTATTTGACCCCTTCCCATAGTGATTTCTACCATGGCAGCACTTATTTGACCCCTACACACAATGCTTTCTACCGTGGCAGAACCTATTTGACCCCTACACACGGTGATTTCTACCGTGGCAGCACTTATTTGACCCCTACACACAGTGATTTCTACCGTGGCAGCACTTATTTGACCCCTACACACAGTGATTTCTACCGTGGCAGCACCTTTTTGACCCCTACACACAGTGATTTCTACCGTGGCAGCACTCATCTGCCCCCTGCACACAGTGATTTCTACCGTGGCAGCACTTATTTGACCCCTACACACAGTGATTTCTACCGTGGCAGCACTCATCTGCCCCCTGCACACAGTGATTTCTACCGTGGCAGCACCTATTTGACCCCTACACACACTGATTTCTAAAGGGGCAGCACCTATTTGACCCCTACACACAGTGATTTCTACCGTGGCAGCACTTATTTGACGCCTACACACAGTGATATCTACCGTGGCAGCACTTATTTGACCCCTACACACAGTGATTTCTACCGTGGCAGCACCTATTTGATCCCTACACACAGTGATTTCTACCGTGGCAGCACTTATTTGGCCCATACACGCAGTGATTTCTACTGTGGCAGCACCTATTTGACCCCTACACACAGTGATTTCTACCGTGGCAGCACCTATTTGACCCCTACACACAGTGATTTCTACCGTGGCAGCACTTATTTGACCCCTACACACAGTGATTTCTAAAGGGGCAGCACCTATTTGACCCCTACACACAGTGATTTCTACCGTGGCAGCACTTATTTGACCCCTACACACAGTGATTGATACCGTGGCAGCACTTATTTGACCCCTACACACAGTGATTTCTACCGTGGCAGCACTTATTTGACCCCTACACACACTGATTTCTAAAGGGGCAGCACCTATTTGACCCCTTCCCACAGTGATTTCTACCGTGGCAGCACCCATTTGACCCCTACACACAGTGACTTCTACCGTGGCAGCACTTATTTGACCCCTACACACAGTGATTTCTACCGTGGCAGCACCTATTTGACCCCTACACACAGTGATTTCTACCGTGGCAGCACTTATTTGACCCCTACACACACTGATTTCTAAAGGGGCAGCACCTATTTGACCCCTTCCCACAGTGATTTCTACCGTGGCAGCACCTATTTGACCCCTACACACATTGATTTCTAACGTGGCAGCACTTATTTGACCCCTACACACAGTGATTTCTACCGTGGCAGCACTTATTTGACCCCTACACACAGTGATTTCTACCGTGGCAGCACTTATTTGACCCCTACACACAGTGATTTCTACCGTGGCAGCACTTATTTGACCCCTACACACAGTGATTTCTACCGTGGCAGCACTTATTTGACCCCTACACACAGTGATTTCTACCGTGGCAGCACTTATTTGACCCCTGCACACAGTGATTTCTACCGTGGCAGCACTTATTTGACCCCTACACACAGTGATTTCTACCGTGGCTGCACCTATTTGACCCCTACACACAGTGATTGCTACCGTGGCAGCACTTATTTGACCCCTACACACACTGATTTCTAAAGGGGCAGCACCTATTTGACCCCTACACACAGTGATTTCTACCGTGGCAGCACTTATTTGACCCCTACACACAGTGATTTATACCATGGCAGCACTTATTTGACCCCTACACACAGTGATTTCTACCGTGACAGCACTTATTTGACCCCTTCCCATAGTGATTTCTACCATGGCAGCACTTATTTGACCCCTACACACAATGATTTCTACCGTGGCAGCACCTATTTGACCCCTACACACAGTGATTTCTACCGTGGCAGCACTTATTTGACCCCTACACACAGTGATTTCTACCGTGGCAGCACTTATTTGACCCCTACACACAGTGATTTCTACCGTGGCAGCACTTATTTGACCCCTACACACAGTGATTTCTACCGTGGCAGCACCTTTTTGACCCCTACACACAGTGATTTCTACCGTGGCAGCACTTATTTGACCCCTACACGCAGTGATTTCTACCGTGGCAGCACCTATTTGACCCCTACACACAGTGATTTCTACCGTGGCAGCACCTATTTGACCCCTACACCCAGTTATTTCCACCGTGGCAGCACTCATCTGCCCCCTGCACACAGTGATTTCTACCGTGGCAGCACTTATTTGACCCCTACACACAGTGATTTCTACCGTGGCAGCACTCATCTGCCCCCTGCACACAGTGATTTCTACCGTGGCAGCACCTATTTGACCCCTACACACACTGATTTCTAAAGGGGCAGCACCTATTTGACCCCTACACACAGTGATTTCTACCGTGGCAGCACTTATTTGACGCCTACACACAGTGATATCTACCGTGGCAGCACTTATTTGACCCCTACACACAGTGATTTCTACCGTGGCAGCACCTATTTGATCCCTACACACAGTGATTTCTACCGTGGCAGCACTTATTTGGCCCATACACGCAGTGATTTCTACCGTGGCAGCACTTATTTGACCCCTACACACACTGATTTCCACCGTGGCAGCACTTATTTAACCCCTACACACAGTGCTTTCGACCGTGGCAGCACTTATTTGACCCCTACATACAGTGATTTCTACCGTGGCAGCACTTATTTGACCCCTACACACAGTGATTTCTACCGTGGCAGCACTCATTTGACCCCTACACACAGTGATTTCTACCGTGGCAGCACTTATTTGACCCCTTCACACAGTGATTTCTACCGTGGCAGCACCTATTTGACCCCTACACCCAGTGATTTCTACCGTGGCAGCACTTATTTGACCCCTACACACAGTGATTTCTACCGTGGCAGCACTTATTTGACCCCTACACACAGTGATTTCTACCGTTGCAGCACTTATTTGACCCCTACACACAGTGATTTCTACCGTGGCAGCACTTATTTGACCCCTACACACAGTGATTTCTAAAGGGGCAGCACTTATTTGACCCCTACACACAGTGATTTCTACCGTGGCAGCACTTATTTGACCCCTACACACAGTGATTTCTACCGTGGCAGCACCTATTTGACCCCTACATACAGTGATTTCTAAAGGGGCAGCACTTATTTGACCCCTACACACAGTGATTTCTACCGTCGCAGCACCTATTTGACCCCTACACACAGTGATTTCTACGGTGGCAGCACTTATTTGACCCCTTAACACAGTGATTTCTACCGTGGCAGCACCTATTTGACCCCTACATACAGTGATTCCTACCGTGGCAGCACTTATTTGACCCCTACACACAGTGATTTCTACCGTGGCAGCACTTATTTGACCCCTACACACAGTGTTTTCTACCGTGACAGCACTTATTTGACCCCTACACACAGTGATTTCTACCGTCGCAGCACCTATTTGACCCCTACACACAGTGATTTCTACGGTGGCAGCACTTATTTGACCCCTACACACAGTGATTTGTACCGTGGCAGCACTTATTTGACCCCTACACACAGTGATTTCTACCGTGGCAGCACTTATTTGACCCCTACACACAGTGATTTCTACCGTGGCAGCACTTATTTGACCCCTACACACACTGATTTCTACCGTGGCAGCACTTATTTGACCCCTACACACACTGATTTCTACCGTGGCAGCACTTATTTGACCCCTACACACAGTGATTTTTACCGTGGCAGCACCTATTTGACCCCTACACACAGGGATTTCTACCGTGGCAGCACTTATTTGACCCCTACACACAGTGATTTCTACCGTGGCAGCACTTATTTGACCCCTACACACAGTGATTTCTACCGTGGCAGCACTTATTTGACCCCTACACACAGTGATTTCTACCGTGGCAGCACCTATTTGACCCCTACACACACTGATTTCTAAAGGGGCAGCACTTATTTGACCCCTACACACACTGTTTTCTACCGTGGCAGCACTTATTTCACCCCTACACACAGTGATTTCTACCGTGGCAGCACTTATGTGACCCCTACACACAGTGATTTCTACCGTGGCAGCACCTATTTGACCCCTACACACAGTGATTTCTACCGTGGCAGCACTTATTTAACCCCTACACACAGTGATTTCTAAAGGGGCAGCACCTATTTGACCCCTACACACAGTGATTTCTAAAGGGGCAGCACTTATTTGACCCCTACACACACTGATTTCTACCGTGGCAGTACTTATTTGACCCCTACACACAGTGATTTCTACCGTGGCAGCACTTATTTGACCCCTACACACACTGATTTCTAAAGGGGCAGCACCTATTTGACCCCTTCCCACAGTGATTTCTACCGTGGCAGCACCTATTTGACCCCTACACACAGTGATTTCTACCGTGGCAGCACTTATTTGACCCCTACACACAGTGATTTCTACCGTGGCAGCACTTATTTGACCCCTACACACAGTGATTTCTACCGTGGCAGCACCTATTTGACCCCTACACACAGTGATTTCTACCGTGGCAGCACTTATTTGACCCCTACACACACTGATTTCTAAAGGGGCAGCACCTATTTGACCCCTTCCCACAGTGATTTCTACCGTGGCAGCACCTATTTGACCCCTACACACATTGATTTCTACCGTGGCAGCACTTTTTTGACCCCTACACACAGTGATTTCTACCGTGGCTGCACTTATTTGACCCCTACACACAGTGATTTCTACCGTGGCAGCACCTATTTGACCCCTACACCCAGTGATTTCTACCGTGGCAGCACTTATTTGACCCCTACACACACTGATTTCTAAAGGGGCAGCACCTATTTGACCCCTTCCCACGGTGATTTCTACCGTGGCAGCACCTATTTGACCCCTACACACATTGATTTCTACCGTGGCAGCACTTATTTGACCCCTACACACAGTGATTTCTACCGTGACAGCACTTTTTTGACCCCTTCCCATAGTGATTTCTACCATGGCAGCACGTATTTGACCCCTACACACAATGATTTCTACCGTGGCAGCACCTATTTGACCCCTACACACAGTGATTTCTACCGTGGCAGCACTTATTTGACCCCTACACACAGTGATTTCTATCGTGGCAGCACTTATTTGACCCCTACACACAGTGATTTCTACCGTGGCAGCACTTATTTGACCCCTACACACAGTGATTTCTACCGTGGCAGCACTTATTTGACCCCTACACACAGTGATTTCTACCGTGGCAGCACTTATTTGACCCCTACACACACTGATTTCTAAAGGGGCAGCACCTATTTGACCCCTTCCGACAGTGATTTCTACCGTGGCAGCACCTATTTGACCCCTACACACAGTGATTTCTACCGTGGCAGCACTTATTTGACCCCTACACACGGTGATTTCTACCGTGGCAGCACTTATTTGACCCCTACACACAGTGATTTCTACCGTGGCAGCACTTATTTGACCCCTACACACACTGATTTCTACCGTGGCAGCACTTATTTGACCCCTACACACAGTGATTTCTACCGTGGCAGCACTTATTTCACCCCTACACACAGTGATTTCTACCGTGGCAGCACTTATTTGACCCCTACACACAATGATTTCTACCGTGGCAGCACCTATTTGACCCCTACACACAGTGATTTCTACCGTGGCAGCACTTATTTAACCCCTACACACAGTGATTTCTAAAGGGGCAGCACTTATTTGACCCCTACACACAGTGATTTCTAAAGGGGCAGCACCTATTTGACCCCTACACACAGTGATTTCTACCGTGGCAGCACTTATTTGACCCCTACACACACTGATTTCTAAAGGGGCAGCACCTATTTGACCCCTTCCCACGGTGATTTCTACCGTGGCAGCACCTATTTGACCCCTACACACATTGATTTCTACCGTGGCAGCACTTATTTGACCCCTACACACAGTGATTTCTACCGTGGCAGCACCTATTTGACCCCTTCCCATAGTGATTTCTACCATGGCAGCACTTATTTGACCCCTACACACAATGATTTCTACCGTGGCAGCACCTATTTGACCCCTACACACAGTGATTTCTACCGTGGCAGCACTTATTTGACCCCTACACACAGTGATTTCTACCGTGGCAGCACTTATTTGACCCCTACACACAGTGATTTCTACCGTGGCAGCACTTATTTGACCCCTACACACAGTGATTTCTACCGTGGCAGCACTTATTTGACCCCTACACACAGTGATTTCTACCGTGGCAGCACTTATTTGACCCCTACACACACTGATTTCTACCGTGGCAGCACTTATTTGACCCCTACACACAGTGGTTTCTACCGTGGCAGCACTTATTTGACCCCTACACACAGTGATTTCTAAAGGGGCAGCACTTATTTGACCCCTACACACAGTGATTTCTACCGTGGCAGCACTTATTTGACCCCTACACACAGTGATTTCTACCGTGGCAGCACTTATTTGACCCCTACACACACTGATTTCTAATGGGGCAGCACTTATTTGACCCCTACACACACTGTTTTCTACCGTGGCAGCACTTATTTCACCCCTACACACAGTGATTTCTACCGTGGCAGCACTTATTTGACCCCTACACACAGTGATTTCTACCGTGGCAGCACCTATTTGACCCCTACACACAGTGATTTCTACCGTGGCAGCACTTATTTGACCCCTACACACAGTGATTTCTAAAGGGGCAGCACTTATTTGACCCCTACACACAGTGATTTCTAAAGGGGCAGCACCTATTTGACCCCTACACACAGTGATTTCTACCGTGGCAGCACTTATTTGACCCCCTACACACACTGATTTCTACCGTGGCAGTACTTATTTGACCCCTACACACAGTGATTTCTACCGTGGCAGCACTTATTTGACCCCTACACACACTGATTTCTAAGGGGGCAGCACCTATTTGACCCCTTCCCACAGTGATTTCTACCGTGGCAGCACCTATTTGACCCCTACACACAGTGATTTCTACCGTGGCAGCACTTTTTCGACCCCTACACACAGTGATTTCTACCGTGGCAGCACTTATTTGACCCCTACACACAGTGATTTCTACCGTGGCAGCACCTATTTGACCCCTACACACAGTGATTTCTACCGTGGCAGCACTTATTTGACCCCTACACACACTGATTTCTAAAGGGGCAGCACCTATTTGACCCCTTCCCACAGTGATTTCTACCGTGGCAGCACTTATTTGACCCCTACACACAGTGATTTCTACCGTGGCAGCACTTATTTGACCCCTACACACAGTGATTTCTACCGTGGCAGCACTTATTTGACCCCTACACACAGTGATTTCTACCGTGGCAGCACTTATTTGACCCCTACACACAGTGATTTCTACCGTGGCAGCACTTATTTGACCCCTACACACAGTGATTTCTACCGTGGCAGCACTTGTTTGACCCCTACACACACTGATTTCTACCGTGGCAGCACTTATTTGACCCCTACACACAGTGATTTCTACCGTGGCAGCACTTATTTGACCCCTACACACACTGATTTCTAAAGGGGCAGCACTTTTTTGACCCCTACACACACTGATTTCTACCGTGGCAGCACTTATTTCACCCCTACACACAGTGATTTCTACCGTGGCAGCACTTATTTGACCCCTACACACAATGATTTCTACCGTGGCAGCACCTATTTGACCCCTACACACAGTGATTTCTACCGTGGCAGCACTTATTTAACCCCTACACACAGTGATTTCTAAAGGGGCAGCACTTATTTGACCCCTACACACAGTGATTTCTAAAGGGGCAGCACCTATTTGACCCCTACACACAGTGATTTCTACCGTGGCAGCACTTATTTGACCCCTACACACACTGATTTCTAAAGGGGCAGCACCTATTTGACCCCTTCCCACGGTGATTTCTACCGTGGCAGCACCTATTTGACCCCTACACACATTGATTTCTACCGTGGCAGCACTTATTTGACCCCTACACACAGTGATTTCTACCGTGGCAGCACCTATTTGACCCCTTCCCATAGTGATTTCTACCATGGCAGCACTTATTTGACCCCTACACACAATGATTTCTACCTTGGCAGCACCTATTTGACCCCTACACACAGTGATTTCTACCGTGGCAGCACTTATTTGACCCCTACACACAGTGATTTCTACCGTGGCAGCACTTATTTGACCCCTACACACAGTGATTTCTACCGTGGCAGCACTTATTTGACCCCTACACACAGTGATTTCTACCGTGGCAGCACTTATTTGACCCCTACACACAGTGATTTCTACCGTGGCAGCACTTATTTGACCCCTACACACACTGATTTCTAAAGGGGCAGCACTTATTTGACCCCTACACACACTGTTTTCTACCGTGGCAGCACTTATTTCACCCCTACACACAGTGATTTCTACCGTGGCAGCACTTATTTGACCCCTACACACAGTGATTTCTACCGTGGCAGCACCTATTTGACCCCTACACACAGTGATTTCTACCGTGGCAGCACTTATTTGACCCCTACACACAGTGATTTCTAAAGGGGCAGCACTTATTTGACCCCTACACACAGTGATTTCTAAAGGGGCAGCACCTATTTGACCCCTACACACAGTGATTTCTACCGTGGCAGCACTTATTTGACCCCCTACACACACTGATTTCTACCGTGGCAGTACTTATTTGACTCCTACACACAGTGATTTCTACCGTGGCAGCACTTATTTGACCCCTACACACACTGATTTCTAAGGGGGCAGCACCTATTTGACCCCTTCCCACAGTGATTTCTAAAGGGGCAGCACCTATTTGACCCCTACACACAGTGATTTCTACCGTGGCAGCACTTATTCGACCCCTACACACAGTGATTTCTACCGTGGCAGCACCTATTTGACCCCTACACACACTGATTTCTAAAGGGGCAGCACTTATTTGACCCCTACACACACTGATTTCTACCGTGGCAGCACTTATTTCACCCCTACACACAGTGATTTCTACCGTGGCAGCACTTATTTGACCCCTACACACAATGATTTCTACCGTGGCAGCACCTATTTGACCCCTACACACAGTGATTTCTACCGTGGCAGCACTTATTTAACCCCTACACACAGTGATTTCTAAAGGGGCAGCACTTATTTGACCCCTACACACAGTGATTTCTAAAGGGGCAGCACCTATTTGACCCCTACACACAGTGATTTCTACCGTGGCAGCACTTATTTGACCCCTACACACACTGATTTCTAAAGGGGCGGCACCTATTTGACCCCTTCCCACGGTGATTTCTACCGTGGCAGCACCTATTTGACCCCTACACACATTGATTTCTACCGTGGCAGCACTTATTTGACCCCTACACACAGTGATTTCTACCGTGGCAGCACCTATTTGACCCCTTCCCATAGTGATTTCTACCATGGCAGCACTTATTTGACCCCTACACACAATGATTTCTACCGTGGCAGCACCTATTTGACCCATACACACAGTGATTTCTACCGTGGCAGCACTTATTTGACCCCTACACACAGTGATTTCTACCGTGGCAGCACTTATTTGACCCCTACACACAGTGATTTCTACCGTGGCAGCACTTATTTGACCCCTACGCACACTGATTTCTACCGTGGCAGCACTTATTTGACCCCTACACACAGTGATTTCTACCGTGGCAGCACTTATTTGACCCCTACACACACTGATTTCTAAAGGGGCAGCACTTATTTGACCCCTACACACACTGTTTTCTACCGTGGCAGCACTTATTTGACCCCTACACACAGTGATTTCTACCGTGGCAGCACCTATTTGACCCCTACACACAGTGATTTCTACCGTGGCAGCACTTATTTGACCCCTACACACAGTGATTTCTAAAGGGGCAGCACTTATTTGACCCCTACACACAGTGATTTCTAAAGGGGCAGCACCTATTTGACCCCTACACACAGTGATTTCTACCGTGGCAGCACTTATTTGACCCCCTACACACACTGATTTCTACCGTGGCAGTACTTATTTGACCCCTACACACAGTGATTTCTACCGTGGCAGCACTTATTTGACCCCTACACACACTGATTTCTAAGGGGGCAGCACCTATTTGACCCCTTCCCACAGTGATTTCTAAAGGGGCAGCACCTATTTGACCCCTACACACAGTGATTTCTACCGTGGCAGCACTTATTCGACCCCTACACACAGTGATTTCTACCGTGGCAGCACTTATTTGACCCCTACACACAGTGATTTCTACCGTGGCAGCACCTATTTGACCCCTACACACAGTGATTTCTACCGTGGCAGCACTTATTTGACCCCTACACACACTGATTTCTAAAGGGGCAGCACCTATTTGACCCCTTCCCACAGTGATTTCTACCGTGGCAGCACTTATTTGACCCCTACACACAGTGATTTCTACCGTGGCAGCACTTATTTGACCCCTACACACAGTGATTTCTACCGTGGCAGCACTTATTTGACCCCTACACACAGTGATTTCTACCGTGGCAGCACTTATTTGACCCCTACACACAGTGATTTCTACCGTGGCAGCACTTATTTGACCCCTACACACAGTGATTTCTACCGTGGCAGCACTTATTTGACCCCTACACACACTGATTTCTAAAGGGGCAGCACTTATTTGACCCCTACACACACTGATTTCTACCGTGGCAGCACTTATTTCACCCCTACACACAGTGATTTCTACCGTGGCAGCACTTATTTGACCCCTACACACAGTGATTTCTACCGTGGCAGCACCTATTTGACCCCTACACACAGTGATTTCTACCGTGGCAGCACTTATTTGACCCCTACACACAGTGATTTCTAAAGGGGCAGCACTTATTTGACCCCTACACACAGTGATTTCTAAAGGGGCAGCACCTATTTGACCCCTACACACAGTGATTTCTACCGTGGCAGCACTTATTTGACCCCCTACACACACTGATTTCTACCGTGGCAGTACTTATTTGACCCCTACACACAGTGATTTCTACCGTGGCAGCACTTATCTGACCCCTACACACACTGATTTCTAAGGGGGCAGCACCTATTTGACCCCTTCCCACAGTGATTTCTACCGTGGCAGCACCTATTTGACCCCTACACACAGTGATTTCTACCGTGGCAGCACTTATTCGACCCCTACACACAGTGATTTCTACCGTGGCAGCACTTATTTGACCCCTACACACAGTGATTTCTACCGTGGCAGCACCTATTTGACCCCTACACACAGTGATTTCTACCGTGGCAGCACTTATTTGACCCCTACACACACTGATTTCTAAAGGGGCAGCACCTATTTGACCCCTTCCCACAGTGATTTCTACCGTGGCAGCACTTATTTGACCCCTACACACAGTGATTTCTACCGTGGCAGCACTTATTTGACCCCTACACACAGTGATTTCTACCGTGGCAGCACTTATTTGACCCCTACACACAGTGATTTCTACCGTGGCAGCACTTATTTGACCCCTACACACAGTGATTTCTACCGTGGCAGCACTTATTTGACCCCTACACACAGTGATTTCTACCGTGGCAGCACTTGTTTGACCCCTACACACTGTGCCTTCTACCGTGGCAGCACTTGTTTGACCCCTACACACTGTGCCTTCTACCGTGGCAGCACTTATTTGACCCCTACACACAGTGATTTCTACCGTGGCAGCACTTATTTGACCCCTGGACACACTGATTTCTAAAGGGGCAGCACTTATTTGACCCCTACACACACTGATTTCTACCGTGGCAGCACTTATTTCACCCCTACACACAGTGATTTCTACCGTGGCAGCACTTATTTGACCCCTACACACAATGATTTCTACCGTGGCAGCACCTATTTGACCCCTACACACAGTGATTTCTACCGTGGCAGCACTTATTTAACCCCTACACACAGTGATTTCTACCGTGGCAGCACTTATTTGACCCCTACACACACTGATTTCTAAAGGGGCAGCACCTATTTGACCCCTTCCCACGGTGATTTCTACCGTGGCAGCACCTATTTGACCCCTACACACATTGATTTCTACCGTGGCAGCACTTATTTGACCCCTACACACAGTGATTTCTACCGTGGCAGCACCTATTTGACCCCTTCCCATAGTGATTTCTACCATGGCAGCACTTATTTGACCCCTACACACAATGATTTCTACCGTGGCAGCACCTATTTGACCCCTACACACAGTGATTTCTACCGTGGCAGCACTTATTTGACCCCTACACACAGTGATTTCTACCGTGGCAGCACTTTTTTGACCCCTACACACAGTGATTTCTACCGTGGCAGCACTTATTTGACCCCTACACACAGTGATTTCTACCGTGGCAGCACCTATTTGACCCCTACACACAGTGATTTCTACCGTGGCAGCACTTATTTGACCCCTACACACACTGATTTCTAAAGGGGCAGCACTTATTTGACCCCTACACACACTGTTTTCTACCGTGGCAGCACTTATTTCACCCCTACACACAGTGATTTCTACCGTGGCAGCACTTATTTGACCCCTACACACAGTGATTTCTACCGTGGCAGCACCTATTTGACCCCTACACACAGTGATTTCTACCGTGGCAGCACTTATTTGACCCCTACACACAGTGATTTCTAAAGGGGCAGCACTTATTTGACCCCTACACACAGTGATTTCTAAAGGGGCAGCACCTATTTGACCCCTACACACAGTGATTTCTACCGTGGCAGCACTTATTTGACCCCCTACACACACTGATTTCTACCGTGGCAGTACTTATTTGACCCCTACACACAGTGATTTCTACCGTGGCAGCACTTATTTGACCCCTACACACACTGATTTCTAAGGGGGCAGCACCTATTTGACCCCTTCCCACAGTGATTTCTACCGTGGCAGCACCTATTTGACCCCTAAACACAGTGATTTCTACCGTGGCAGCACTTATTCGACCCCTACACACAGTGATTTCTACCGTGGCAGCACTTATTTGACCCCTACACACAGTGATTTCTACCGTGGCAGCACCTATTTGACCCCTACACACAGTGATTTCTACCGTGGCAGCACTTATTTGACCCCTACACACACTGATTTCTAAAGGGGCAGCACCTATTTGACCCCTTCCCACAGTGATTTCTACCGTGGCAGCACTTATTTGACCCCTACACACAGTGATTTCTACCGTGGCAGCACTTATTTGACCCCTACACACAGTGATTTCTACCGTGGCAGCACTTATTTGACCCCTACACACAGTGATTTCTACCGTGGCAGCACTTATTTGACCCCTACACACAGTGATTTCTACCGTGGCAGCACTTATTTGACCCCTACACACAGTGATTTCTACCGTGGCAGCACTTATTTGACCCCTACACACACTGATTTCTAAAGGGGCAGCACTTATTTGACCCCTACACACACTGATTTCTACCGTGGCAGCACTTATTTCACCCCTACACACAGTGATTTCTACCGTGGCAGCACTTATTTGACCCCTACACACAGTGATTTCTACCGTGGCAGCACCTATTTGACCCCTACACACAGTGATTTCTACCGTGGCAGCACTTATTTGACCCCTACACACAGTGATTTCTAAAGGGGCAGCACTTATTTGACCCCTACACACAGTGATTTCTAAAGGGGCAGCACCTATTTGACCCCTACACACAGTGATTTCTACCGTGGCAGCACTTATTTGACCCCCTACACACACTGATTTCTACCGTGGCAGTACTTATTTGACCCCTACACACAGTGATTTCTACCGTGGCAGCACTTATCTGACCCCTACACACACTGATTTCTAAGGGGGCAGCACCTATTTGACCCCTTCCCACAGTGATTTCTACCGTGGCAGCACCTATTTGACCCCTACACACAGTGATTTCTACCGTGGCAGCACTTATTCGACCCCTACACACAGTGATTTCTACCGTGGCAGCACTTATTTGACCCCTACACACAGTGATTTCTACCGTGGCAGCACCTATTTGACCCCTACACACAGTGATTTCTACCGTGGCAGCACTTATTTGACCCCTACACACACTGATTTCTAAAGGGGCAGCACCTATTTGACCCCTACACACAGTGATTTCTACCGTGGCAGCACTTATTTGACCCCTACACACAGTGATTTCTACCGTGGCAGCACTTATTTGACCCCTACACACAGTGATTTCTACCGTGGCAGCACTTATTTGACCCCTACACACAGTGATTTCTACCGTGGCAGCACTTATTTGACCCCTACACACAGTGATTTCTACCGTGGCAGCACTTATTTGACCCCTACACACAGTGATTTCTACCGTGGCAGCACTTGTTTGACCCCTACACACTGTGCCTTCTACCGTGGCAGCACTTATTTGACCCCTACACACAGTGATTTCTACCGTGGCAGCACTTATTTGACCCCTGGACACACTGATTTCAAAGGGGCAGCACTTATTTGACCCCTACACACACTGATTTCTACCGTGGCAGCACTTATTTCACCCCTACACACAGTGATTTCTACCGTGGCAGCACTTATTTGACCCCTACACACAATGATTTCTACCGTGGCAGCACCTATTTGACCCCTACACACAGTGATTTCTACCGTGGCAGCACTTATTTAACCCCTACACACAGTGATTTCTACCGTGGCAGCACTTATTTGACCCCTACACACACTGATTTCTAAAGGGGCAGCACCTATTTGACCCCTTCCCACGGTGATTTCTACCGTGGCAGCACCTATTTGACCCCTACACACATTGATTTCTACCGTGGCAGCACTTATTTGACCCCTACACACAGTGATTTCTACCGTGGCAGCACCTATTTGACCCCTTCCCATAGTGATTTCTACCATGGCAGCACTTATTTGACCCCTACACACAATGATTTCTACCGTGGCAGCACCTATTTGACCCCTACACACAGTGATTTCTACCGTGGCAGCACTTATTTGACCCCTACACACAGTGATTTCTACCGTGGCAGCACTTTTTTGACCCCTACACACAGTGATTTCTACCGTGGCAGCACTTATTTGACCCCTACACACAGTGATTTCTACCGTGACAGCACCTATTTGACCCCTACACACAGTGATTTCTACCGTGGCAGCACTTATTTGACCCCTACACACACTGATTTCTAAAGGGGCAGCACTTATTTGACCCCTACACACACTGTTTTCTACCGTGGCAGCACTTATTTCACCCCTACACACAGTGATTTCTACCGTGGCAGCACTTATTTGACCCCTACACACAGTGATTTCTACCGTGGCAGCACCTATTTGACCCCTACACACAGTGATTTCTACCGTGGCAGCACTTATTTGACCCCTACACACAGTGATTTCTAAAGGGGCAGCACTTATTTGACCCCTACACACAGTGATTTCTAAAGGGGCAGCACCTATTTGACCCCTACACACAGTGATTTCTACCGTGGCAGCACTTATTTGACCCCCTACACACACTGATTTCTACCGTGGCAGTACTTATTTGACCCCTACACACAGTGATTTCTACCGTGGCAGCACTTATTTGACCCCTACACACACTGATTTCTAAGGGGGCAGCACCTATTTGACCCCTTCCCACAGTGATTTCTACCGTGGCAGCACTTATTCGACCCCTACACACAGTGATTTCTACCGTGGCAGCACTTATTTGACCCCTACACACAGTGATTTCTACCGTGGCAGCACCTATTTGACCCCTACACACAGTGATTTCTACCGTGGCAGCACTTATTTGACCCCTACACACACTGATTTCTAAAGGGGCAGCACCTATTTGACCCCTTCCCACAGTGATTTCTACCGTGGCAGCACTTATTTGACCCCTACACACAGTGATTTCTACCGTGGCAGCACTTATTTGACCCCTACACACAGTGATTTCTACCGTGGCAGCACTTATTTGACCCCTACACACAGTGATTTCTACCGTGGCAGCACTTATTTGACCCCTACACACAGTGATTTCTACCGTGGCAGCACTTATTTGACCCCTACACACAGTGATTTCTACCGTGGCAGCACTTATTTGACCCCTACACACACTGATTTCTAAAGCGGCAGCACTTATTTGACCCCTACACACACTGTTTTCTACCGTGGCAGCACTTATTTGACCCCTACACACAGTGATTTCTACCGTGGCAGCACCTATTTGACCCCTACACACAGTGATTTCTACCGTGGCAGCACTTATTTGACCCCTACACACACTGATTTCTAAAGGGGCAGCACCTATTTGACCCCTTCCCACAGTGATTTCTACCGTGGCAGCACCTATTTGACCCCTACACACAGCGATTTCTACCGTGGCAGCACTTATTTGACCCCTACACACAGTGATTTCTAAAGGGGCAGCACTTATTTGACCCCTACACACAGTGATTTCTAAAGGGGCAGCACCTATTTGACCCCTACACACAGTGATTTCTACCGTGGCAGCACTTATTTGACCCCCTACACACACTGTTTTCTACCGTGGCAGTACTTATTTGACCCCTACACACAGTGATTTCTACCGTGGCAGCACTTATTTGACCCCTACACACACTGATTTCTAAGGGGGCAGCACCTATTTGACCCCTTCCCACAGTGATTTCTACCGTGGCAGCACCTATTTGACCCCTACACACAGTGATTTCTACCGTGGCAGCACTTATTCGACCCCTACACACAGTGATTTCTACCGTGGCAGCACTTTTTTGACCCCTACACACAGTGATTTCTACCGTGGCAGCACCTATTTGACCCCTACACACAGTGATTTCTACCGTGGCAGCACTTATTTGACCCCTACACACACTGATTTCTAAAGGGGCAGCACCTATTTGACCCCTTCCCACAGTGATTTCTACCGTGGCAGCACCTATTTGACCCCTACACACATTGATTTCTACCGTGGCAGCACTTTTTTGACCCCTACACACAGTGATTTCTACCGTGGCAGCACTTATTTGACCCCTACACACAGTGATTTCTACCGTGGCAGCACCTATTTGACCCCTACACACAGTGATTTCTACCGTGGCAGCACTTATTTGACCCCTACACACACTGATTTCTAAAGGGGCAGCACCTATTTGACCCCTTCCCACGGTGATTTCTACCGTGGCAGCACCTATTTGACCCCTACACACATTGATTTCTACCGTGGCAGCACTTATGTGACCCCTACACACAGTGATTTCTACCGTGACAGCACTTATTTGACCCCTTCCCATAGTGATTTCTACCATGGCAGCACTTATTTGACCCCTACACACAATGATTTCTACCGTGGCAGCACCTATTTGACCCCTACACACAGTGATTTCTACCGTGGCAGCACTTATTTGACCCCTACACACAGTGATTTCTACCGTGGCAGCACTTATTTGACCCCTACACACGGTGATTTCTACCGTGGCAGCACTTATTTGACCCCTAC
This sequence comes from Eutreptiella sp. 'Long Island Sound 2002', assembly GCA_964036045.1. NCBI lineage: Eukaryota > Euglenozoa > Euglenophyceae > Eutreptiales > Eutreptiaceae > Eutreptiella > Eutreptiella sp. 'Long Island Sound 2002'. The sequence continues at coordinate 19,552,526 of OZ038391.1, forward strand.
ACACACTGATTTCTAAAGGGGCAGCACCTATTTGACCCCTTCCGACAGTGATTTCTACCGTGGCAGCACCTATTTGACCCCTACACACAGTGATTTCTACCGTGGCAGCACTTATTTGACCCCTACACACAGTGATTTCTACCGTGGCAGCACTTATTTGACCCCTACACACAGTGATTTCTACCGTGGCAGCACTTATTTGACCCCTACACATACTGATTTCTAAAGGGGCAGCACTTATTTGACCCCTACACACACTGATTTCTACCGTGGCAGCACTTATTTCACCCCTACACACAGTGATTTCTACCGTGGCAGCACTTATTTGACCTCTACACACAATGATTTCTACCGTGGCAGCACCTATTTGACCCCTACACACAGTGATTTCTACCGTGGCAGCACCTATTTAACCCCTACACACAGTGATTTCTAAAGGGGCAGCACTTATTTGACCCCTACACACAGTGATTTCTAAAGGGGCAGCACCTATTTGACCCCTTCCCACGGTGATTTCTACCGTGGCGGCACCTATTTGACCCCTACACACACTGATTTCTAAAGGGGCAGCACCTATTTGACCCCTTCCCACGGTGATTTCTACCGTGGCAGCACCTATTTGACCCCTACACACATTGATTTCTACCGTGGCAGCACTTATTTGACCCCTACACACAGTGATTTCTACCGTGACAGCACTTATTTGACCCCTTCCCATAGTGATTTCTACCATGGCAGCACTTATTTGACCCCTACACGCAATGATTTCTACCGTGGCAGCACCTATTTGACCCCTACACACAGTGATTTCTACCGTGGCAGCACTTATTTGACCCCTACACACAGTGATTTCTACCGTGGCAGCACTTATTTGACCCCTACACACAGTGATTTCTACCGTGGCAGCACTTATTTGACCCCTACACACAGTGATTTCTACCGTGGCAGCACTTATTTGACCCCTACACACAGTGATTACTACCGTGGCAGCACTTACTTGACCCCTACACACAGTGATTTCTACCGTGGCAGCACTTATTTGACCCCTACACACACTGATTTCTAAAGGGGCAGCACCTATTCGACCCCTTCCCACAGTGATTTCTACCGTGGCAGCACCTATTTGACCCCTACACACAGTGATTTCTACCGTGGCAGCACTTATTTGACCCCTACACACAGTGATTTCTACCGTGGCAGCACTTATTTGACCCCTACACACAGTGATTTCTACCGTGGCAGCACTTATTTGACCCCTACACACACTGATTTCTAAAGGGGCAGCACTTATTTGACCCCTACACACACTGATTTCTACCGTGGCAGCACTTATTTCACCCCTACACACAGTGATTTCTACCGTGGCAGCACTTATTTGACCCCTACACACAGTGATTTCTACCGTGGCAGCACCTATTTGACCCCTACACACAGTGATTTCTACCGTGGCAGCACTTATTTAACCCCTACACACAGTGATTTCTAAAGGGGCAGCACTTATTTGACCCCTACACACAGTGATTTCTAAAGGGGCAGCACCTATTTGACCCCTACACACAGTGATTTCTACCGTGGCAGCACTTATTTGACCCCTACACACAGTGATTTCTACCGTGGCAGCACTTATTTGACCCCTACACACAGTGATTTCTACCGTGGCAGCACTTATTTGACCCCTACACACACTGATTTCTAAAGGGGCAGCACCTATTTGACCCCTTCCCACAGTGATTTCTACCGTGGCAGCACCTATTTGACCCCTACACACAGTGATTTCTACCGTGGCAGCACTTATTTGACCCCTACACACAGTGATTTCTACCGTGGCAGCAGTTATTTGACCCCTACACACAGTGATTTCTACCGTGGCAGCACCTATTTGACCCCTACACACAGTGATTTCTACCGTGGCAGCACTTATTTGACCCCTACACACACTGATTTCTAAATGGGCAGAACCTATTTGACCACTTCCCACAGTGATTTCTACCGTGGCAGCACCTATTTGACCCCTACACACATTGATTTCTACCGTGGCAGCACTTATTTGACCCCTACACACAGTGATTTCTACCGTGGCAGCACTTATTTGACCCCTGCACACAGTGATTTCTACCGTGGCAGCACTTATTTGACCCCTACACACAGTGATTTGTACCGTGGCAGCACCTATTTGACCCCTACACACAGTGATTTCTACCGTGGCAGCACTTATTTGACCCCTACACACACTGATTTCTAAAGGGGCAGCACCTATTTGACCCCTTCCCACGGTGATTTCTACCGTGGCAGCACCTATTTGACCCCTACACACATTGATTTCTACCGTGGCAGCACTTATTTGACCCCTACACACAGTGATTTCTACCGTGGCAGCACTTATTTGACCCCTACACACAGTGATTTCTACCGTGGCAGCACTTATTTGACCCCTACACACACTGATTTCTAAAGGGGCAGCACCTATTTGACCCCTTCCCACAGTGATTTCTACCGTGGCAGCACCTATTTGACCCCTACACACAGTGATTTCTACCGTGGCAGCACTTATTTGACCCCTACACACAGTGATTTCTACCGTGGCAGCAGTTATTTGACCCCTACACACAGTGATTTCTACCGTGGCAGCACCTATTTGACCCCTACACACAGTGATTTCTACCGTGGCAGCACTTATTTGACCCCTACACACACTGATTTCTAAATGGGCAGCACCTATTTGACCACTTCCCACAGTGATTTCTACCGTGGCAGCACCTATTTGACCCCTACACACATTGATTTCTACCGTGGCAGCACTTATTTGACCCCTACACACAGTGATTTCTACCGTGGCAGCACTTATTTGACCCCTGCACACAGTGATTTCTACCGTGGCAGCACTTATTTGACCCCTACACACAGTGATTTGTACCGTGGCAGCACCTATTTGACCCCTACACACAGTGATTTCTACCGTGGCAGCACTTATTTGACCCCTACACACACTGATTTCTAAAGGGGCAGCACCTATTTGACCCCTTCCCACGGTGATTTCTACCGTGGCAGCACCTATTTGACCCCTACACACATTGATTTCTACCGTGGCAGCACTTATTTGACCCCTACACACAGTGATTTCTACCGTGGCAGCACTTATTTGACCCCTACACACAGTGGTTTCTACCGTGACAGCACTTATTTGACCCCTTCCCATAGTGATTTCTACCATGGCAGCACTTATTTGACCCCTACACACAATGATGTCTACCGTGGCAGCACCTATTTGACCCCTACACACAGTGATTTCTACCGTGGCAGCACTTATTTGACCCCTACACACAGTGATTTCTACCGTGGCAGCACTTATTTGACCCCTACACACAGTGATTTCTACCGTGGCAGCACTTATTTGACCCCTACACACAGTGATTTCTACCGTGGCAGCACTTATTTGACCCCTACACACAGTGATTTCTACCGTGGCAGCACTTATTTCACCCCTACACACACTGATTTCTAAAGGGGCAGCACCTATTTGACCCCATCCCACAGTGATTTCTACCGTGGCAGCACCTATTTGACCCCTACACACAGTGATTTCTACCGTGGCAGCACTTATTTGACCCCTACACACAGTGATTTCTACCGTGGCAGCACCTATTTGACCCCTTCCCACAGTGATTTCTACCGTGGCAGCACCTATTTGACCCCTACACACATTGATTTCTACCGTGGCAGCACTTATTTGACCCCCACACACAGTGATTTCTACCGTGGCAGCACTTATTTGACCCCTGCACACAGTGATTTCTACCGTGGCAGCACTTATTTGACCCCTACACACAGTGATTTCTACCGTGGCAGCACTTATTTGACCCCTACACACATTGATTTCCACCGTGGCAGCACTTATTTGACCCCTACACACAGTGATTTCTACCGTGACAGCACTTATTTGACCCCCACACACAGTGATTTCTACCGTGGCAGCACTTATTTGACCCCTACACACATTGATTTCCACCGTGGCAGCACTTATTTGACCCCTACACACAGTGATTTCTACCGTGGCTGCACCTATTTGACCCCTTCCCACAGTGATTTCTACCGTGGCAGCACCTATTTGACCCCTACACCCAGTGATTTCTACCGTGGCAGCACTTATTTGACCCCTACACACAGTGATTTCTACCGTGGCAGCACTTATTTGACCCCTACACACAGTGATTTCTACCGTGGCAGCACTTATTTGACCCCTACACACACTGATTTCTAAAGGGGCACCACTTATTTGACCCCTTCCCACAGTGATTTCTACCGTGGCAGCACCTATTTGACCCCTTCCCACAGTGATTTATACCGTGGCAGCACCTATTTGACCCCTACACCCAGTGATTTCTACCGTGGCAGCACTTATTTGACCCCTACACACAGTGATTTCTACCGTAGCAGCACTTACTTGACCCCTACACACAGTGATTTATACCGTGGCAGCACTTATTTGACCCCTGCACACAGTGATTTCTACCGTGGCAGCACTTATTTCACCCCTACACACAGTGATTTCTACCGTGGCAGCACCTATTTGACCCCTACACACAGTGATTTCTAAAGGGGCAGCACTTATTTGACCCCTTCCCACAGTGATTTCTACCGTGGCAGCACCTATTTGACCCCTTCCCACAGTGATTTCTACCGTGGCAGCACCTATTTGACCCCTACACCCAGTGATTTATACCGTGGCAGCACTTATTTGACCCCTACACACAGTGATTTCTACCGTGGCAGCACTTGTTTGACCCCTACACACAGTGATTTCTACCGTGGCAGCACTTATTTGACCCCTACACACAGTGATTTCTACCGTGGCAGCAACTATTTGACCCCTACACACAGTGATTGCTACCATGGCAGCACCTATTTGACCCCTACACCCAGTGATTTCTACCGTGGCAGCACTTATTTGACCCCTACACACAGTGATTTCTACCGTGGCAGCACTTGTTTGACCCCTACACACAGTGATTTCTACCGTGGCAGCACTTATTTCACCCCTACACACAGTGATTTCTACCGTGGCAGCACCTATTTGACCCCTACACACAGTGATTTCTAAAGGGGCAGCACTTATTTGACCCCTTCCCACAGTGATTTCTACCGTGGCAGCACCTATTTGACCCCTTCCCACAGTGATTTCTACCGTGGCAGCACCTATTTGACCCCTACACCCAGTGATTTCTACCGTGGCAGCACTTATTTGACCCCTACACACAGTGATTTCTACCGTGGCAGCACTTGTTTGACCCCTACACACAGTGATTTCTACCGTGGCAGCACCTATTTGACCCCTTCCCACAGTGATTTCTACCGTGGCAGCACTTATTTGACCCCTACACACATTGATTTCTACCGTGGCAGCACTTATTTGATCCCTACACACAGTGATTTCTACCATGGCAGCACTTATTTGACCCCTACACACACTGATTTCTACCGTGGCAGCACTTATTTGACCCCTACACACAGTGATTTCTACCGTGGCAGCACTTATTTGACCCCTACACACAGTGATTTCTACCATGGCAGCACTTATTTGACCCCTACACACACTGATTTCTACCATGGCAGCACTTATTTGACCCCTACACACACTGATTTCTACCGTGGCAGCACCTATTTGACCCCTACACACAGTGATTTCTACCCTGGCAGCACTTATTTGACCCCTACACACAGTGATTTCTACCGTGGCAGCACTTATTTGACCCCTACACACAGTGATTTCTACCGTGGCAGCACTTATTTGACCTTTACACACAGTGATTTCTACCGTGGCAGCACTTATTTGACCCCTACACACACTGATTTCTACCGTGGCAGCACTTTTTTGACCTCTACACACAGTGATTTCTACCGTGGCAGCACTTATTTGACCCCTACACACAGTGATTTCTAACGTGGCAGCACTTATTTGACCCCTACACACACTGATTTCTAAAGGGGCAGAACCTATTTGACCCCTTCCCACAGTGATTTCTACCGTGGCAGCACTTATTTGACCCCTGCAAACATTGATTTCTACCGTGGCAGCACTTATTTGACCCCTACACACGGTGATTTCTACCGTGGCAGCACTTATTTGACCCCTACACACAGTGATTTATACCGTGGCAGCACTTATTTGACCCCTACACACAGTGATTTCTAAAGGGGCAGCACCTCTTTGACCCCTTCCCACAGTGATTTCTACCGTGGCAGCACCTGTTTGACCCCTACACACAGTGATTTCTACCGTGGCAGCACTTATTTGACCCCTACACACAGTGATTTCTACCGTGGCAGCACTTATTTGACCCCTACACACATTGATTTCTAAAGGGGCAGCACCTATTTGACCCCTACACACAGTGATTTCTACCGTGGCAGCACTTATTTGACCCCTACACACAGTGATTTCTACCGTGGCAGCACTTATTTGACCCCTACACACAGTGATTTCTTTCGTGGCAGCACCTATTTGACCCCTACACACAGTGATTTCTATCGTGGCAGCACCTGTTTGACCCCTACACACAGTGATTTCTTTCGTGGCAGCACCTATTTGACCCCTACACACAGTGATTTCCACCATGGCAGCACTTATTTGACCCCTACACACACTGATTTCTACCGTGGCAGCACCTATTTGACCCCTACACACAGTGATTTCTACCGTGGCAGCACTTATTTGACCAATTCCCACAGTGATTTCTACCATGGCAGCACTTAATTGACCCCTACACACACTGATTTCTACCGTGGCAGCACCTATTTGACCCCTACACACAGTGATTTCTACCGTGGCAGCACTTATTTGACCCCTACACACAGTGATTTCTACCGTGGCAGCACTTATTTGACCCCTGCACACAGTGATTTCTACCGTGGCAGCACCTATGTGACCCCTACACACAGTGATTTCTACCGTGGCAGCACTTATTTGACCAATTCCCACAGTGATTTCTACCGTGGCAGCACTTATTTGACCCCTACACACAGTGATTTCTACCGTGGCAGCACTTATTTGACCCCTACACACAGTGATTTCTACCGTGGCAGCACCTATTTGACCCCTGCACACAGTGATTTATACCGTGGCAGCACTTATTTGACCCCTACACACAGTGATTTCTACCGTGGCAGCACCTATTTGACCCCTACACACAGTGATTTATATCGTGGCAGCACCTATTTGACCCCTACACACAGTGATTTCTACCGTGGCAGCACTTATTTGACCAATTCCCACAGTGATTTCTACCATGGCAGCACTTATTTGACCCCTACACACACTGATTTCTACCGTGGCAGCACTTATTTGACCCCTACACACAGTGATTTCTACCGTGGCAGCACCTATTTGACCCCTACACACAGTGATTTCTACCGTGGCGGCACTTATTTGACCCCTACACACAATGATTTCTACCGTGGCAGCACCTATTTGACCCCTACACACAGTGATTTATACCGTGGCAGCACTTATTTGACCCCTACACACAGTGATTTCTACCGTGGCAGCACCTATTTGACCCCTACACACAGTGATTTCTATCGTGGCAGCACCTATTTGACCCCTACACACAGTGATTTCTACCGTGGCAGCACTTATTTGGCCCCTACACACAGTGATTTCTACCATGGCAGCACTTATTTGACCCCTACACACACTGATTTCTACCGTGGCAGCACTTATTTCACCCCTACACACAGTGATTTCTACCGTGGCAGCACTTATCTGACCCCTACACACAGTGATTTCTACCGTGGCAGCACTTATTTGACCCCTACACACAATGATTTCTACCGCGGCAGCACTTATTTGACCCCTGCACACAGTGATTTCTACCGTGGCAGCACCTATGTGACCCCTACACACAGTGATTTCTACCGTGGCAGCACTTATTTGACCAATTCCCACAGTGATTTCTACCGTGGCAGCACTTATTTGACCCCTACACACAGTGATTTCTACTGTGGCAGCACTTATTTGACCCCTACACACAATGATTTCTACCGTGGCAGCACCTATTTGACCCCTACACACAGTGATTTATACCGTGGCAGCACTTATTTGACCCCTACACACAGTGATTTCTACCGTGGCAGCACTTATCTGACCCCTACACACACTGATTTCTACCGTGGCAGCACTTATTTGACCCCTACACACAGTGATTTATACCGTGGCAGCACTTATTTGACCCCTACACACAGTGATTTCTACCGTGGCAGCACTTATTTGACCCCTACACACAGTGATTTCTACCGTGGCAGCACTTATTTGACCCCTACACACAGCGATTTCTACCGTGGCAGCACCTATTTGACCCCTACACACAGTGATTTCTATCGTGGCAGCACCTATTTGACCCCTACACACAGTGATTTCTACCGTGGCAGCACTTATTTGACCAATTCCCACAGTGATTTCTACCGTGGCAGCACTTATTTGACCCCTACACACAGTGATTTCTACCGTGGCAGCACTTATTTGACCCCTACACACAGTGATTTCTACCGTGGCAGCACTTATTTGACCCCTGCACACAGTGATTTCTACCGTGGCAGCACCTATGTGACCCCTACACACAGTGATTTCTACCGTGGCAGCACTTATTTGACCAATTCCCACAGTGATTTCTACCGTGGCAGCACTTATTTGACCCCTACACACAGTGATTTCTACCGTGGCAGCACTTATTTGACCCCTACACACAATGATTTCTACCGTGGCAGCACCTATTCGACCCCTACACACAGTGATTTATACCGTGGCAGCACTTATTTGACCCCTACACACAGTGATTTCTACCGTGGCAGCACCTATTTGACCCCTACACACAGTGATTTCCATCGTGGCAGCACCTATTTGACCCCTACACACAGTGATTTCTACCGTGGCAGCACTTATTTGACCAATTCCCACAGTGATTTCTACCATGGCAGCACTTATTTGACCCCTACACACACTGATTTCTACCGTGGCAGCACTTATTTGACCCCTACACACAGTGATTTCTACCGTGGCAGCACCTATTTGACCCCTACACACAGTGATTTCTACCGTGGCAGCACCTATTTGACCCCTACACACAATGATTTCTACCGTGGCAGCACCTATTTGACCCCTACACACAGTGATTTATACCGTGGCAGCACTTATTTGACCCCTACACACAGTGATTTCTACCCTGGCAGCACCTATTTGACCCCTACACACAGTGATTTCTATCGTGGCAGCACCTATTTGACCCCTACACACAGTGATTTCTACCGTGGCAGCACTTATTTGACCAATTCCCACAGTGATTTCTACCATGGCAGCACTTATTTGACCCCTACACACACTGATTTCTACCGTGGCAGCACTTATTTGACCCCTACACACAGTGATTTCTACCGTGGCAGCACTTATTTGACCCCTACACACAGTGATTTCTACCGTGGCAGCACCTATGTGACCCCTACACACAGTGATTTCTACCGTGGCAGCACTTATTTGACCAATTCCCACAGTGATTTCTACCGTGGCAGCACTTATTTGACCCCTACACACAGTGATTTCTACCGTGGCAGCACTTATTTGACCCCTACACACAATGATTTCTACCGTGGCAGCACCTATTTGACCCCTACACACAGTGATTCATACCGTGGCAGCACTTATTTGACCCCTACACACAGTGATTTCTACCGTGGCAGCACTTATCTGACCCCTACACACACTGATTTCTACCGTGGCAGCACTTATTTGACCCCTACACACAGTGATTTATACCGTGGCAGCACTTATTTGACCCCTACACACAGTGATTTCTACCGTGGCAGCACTTATTTGACCCCTACACACAGTGATTTCTACCGCGGCAGCACTTATTTGACCCCTACACACAGCGATTTCTACCGTGGCAGCACCTATTTGACCCCTACACACAGTGATTTCTATCGTGGCAGCACCTATTTGACCCCTACACACAGTGATTTCTACCGTGGCAGCACTTATTTGACCAATTCCCACAGTGATTTCTACCATGGCAGCACTTATTTGACCCCTACACACACTGATTTCTACCGTGGCAGCACTTATTTGACCCCTACACACACTGATTTCTAAAGGGGCAGCACCTATTTGACCCCTACACACAGTGATTTCTACCGTGGCAGCACTTATTTGACCGCTACACACAATGACTTCTACCGTGGCAGCACCTATCTGACCCCTACACACAGTGATTTATACCGGGGCAGCACTTATTTGACCCCTACACACAGTGAATTCTACCGTGGCAGCACCTATTTGACCCCTACACACAGTGATTTCTATCGTGGCAGCACCTATTTGACCCCTACACACAGTGATTTCTACCGTGGCAGCACTTATTTGACCAATTCCCACAGTGATTTCTACCATGGCAGCACTTATTTGACCCCTACACACATTGATTTCTACCGTGGCAGCACTTATTTGACCCCTACACACAGTGATTTCTACCGTGGCAGCACTTATTTGACCCCTACACACAGTGATTTCTACCGTGGCAGCACTTATTTGACCCCTACACACAATGATTTCTACCGCGGTAGCACTTATTTGACCCCTGCACACAGTGATTTCTACCGTGGCAGCACCTATGTGATCCCTACACACAGTGATTTCTACCGTGGCAGCACTTATTTGACCAATTCCCACAGTGATTTCTACCGTGGCAGCACTTATTTGACCCCTACACACAGTGATTTCTACCGTGGCAGCACTTATTTGACCCCTACACACAGTGCTTTCTACCGTGGCAGCACCTATTTGACCCCTACACACAGTGATTTATACCGTGGCAGCACTTATTTGACCCCTACACACAGTGATTTCTACCGTGGCAGCACCTATTTGACCCCTACACACAGTGATTTCTATCCTGGCAGCACCTATTTGACCCCTACACACATTGATTTCTACCGTGGCAGCACTTATTTGACCAATTCCCACAGTGATTTCTACCATGGCAGCACTTATTTGACCCCTACACACACTGATTTCTACCGTGGCAGCACTTATTTGACCCCTACACACAGTGATTTCTACCGTGGCAGCACTTATTTGACCCCTGCACACAGTGATTTCTACCGTGGCAGCACCTATGTGATCCCTACACACAGTGATTTCTACCGTGGCAGCACTTATTTGACCAATTCCCACAGTGATTTCTACCGTGGCAGCACTTATTTGACCCCTACACACAGTGATTTCTACCGTGGCAGCACTTATTTGACCCCTACACACAGTGATTTCTACCGTGGCAGCACCTATTTGACCCCTACACACAGTGATTTCTACCGTGGCAGCACTTATTTGGCCCCTACACACAGTGATTTCTACCGTGGCAGCACCTATTTGCCCCCTACACACAGTGATTTCTACCGTGGCAGCACTTATTTGCCCCCTACATGCAGTAATTTCTACCGTGGCAGCATTTATTTGACCAATTCCCACAGTGATTTCTACCATGGCAGCACTTATTTGGCCCCTACGCACAGTGATTTCTACCGTGGCAGCACCTATTTGCCCCCTACACACAGTGATTTCTACCATGGCAGCACTTTTTTGACCTCTACACACAGTGATTTCTACCGTGGCAGCACTTATTTGACTAATTCCCACAGTGATTTCTACCATGGCAGCACTTATTTGACCCCTACACACACTGGTTTCTACCGTGGCAGCACTTATTTGACCCCTACACACAGTGATTTCTACCGTGGCAGCACCTATTTGACCCCTACACACAGTGGTTTCTACCGTGGCAGCACTTATTTGACCAATTCCCACAGTGATTTCTACCATGGCAGCACTTATTTGACCCCTACACACACTGAGTTCTACCGTGGCAGCACTTACTTGACCCCTACATGCAGTAATTTCTACCGTGGCAGCATTTATTTGACCAATTCCCACAGTGATTTCTACCATGGCAGCACTTATTTGGCCCCTACGCACAGTGATTTCTACCGTGGCAGCACCTATTTGCCCCCTACACACAGTGATTTCTACCGTGGCAGCACTTATTTGACCTCTACACACAGTGATTTCTACCGTGGCAGCACTTATTTGACCAATTCCCACAGTGATTTCTACCGTGGCAGCACTTATTTGACCCCTACACACACTGGTTTCTACCGTCGCAGCACTTATTTGACCCCTACACACACTGGTTTCTACCGCGGCAGCACCTATTTGACCCCTACACACAGTGGTTTCTACCGTGGCAGCACTTATTTGGCCCCTACACACAGTGATTTCTACCGTGGCAGCACTTATTTGCCCCCTACACACAGTGATTTCTACCGTGGCAGCACTTATTTGACCCCTACATGCAGTAATTTCTACCGTGGCAGCACTTATTTGCCCCCTACACACAGTGATTTCTACCGTGCCAGCACTTATTTGACCCCTACACACAGTGATTTCTACCGTGGCAGCACTTATTTGACCCCTACACACACTGGTTTCTACCGTGGCAGCACTTATTTGACCCCTACACACAGTGATTTCTACCGTGGCAGCACCCATTTGACCCCTACACACAGTGGTTTCTACCGTGGCAGCACTTATTTGGCCCCTACACACAGTGATTTCTACCGTGGCAGCACTTATTTGCCCCCTACACACAGTGATTTCTACCGTGGCAGCACTTATTTGACCCCTACATGCAGTAATTTCTACCGTGGCAGCACTTATTTGACCCCTACACACAGTGATTTCTACCGTGGCAGCACCTATTTGACCCCTACACACAGTGATTTCTACCGTGGCAGCACCTATTTGGCCCCTACACACAGTGATTTCTACCGTGGCAGCACTTATTTGGCCCCTACACACAGTGATTTCTACCGTGGCAGCATCTATTTGACCCCTACACACAGTGATTTCTACCGTGGCAGCACTTATTTGGCCCCTACACACAGCGATTTCTACCATGGCAGCACTTATTTAACCCCTACACACAGTGCTTTCTACCGTGGCAGCACTTATTTGGCCCCTACACACAGTGATTTCTACCGTGGCAGCACCTATTTGACCCCTACACACAGTGATTTCTACCGTGGCAGCACTTATTTGGCCCCTACACACAGTGATTTCTACCGTGGCAGCACTTATTTGGCCCCTACACACAGTGATTTCTACCGTGGCAGCACTTATTTGACCCCTACACACAGTGCTTTCTACCGTGGCAGCACCTATTTGACCCCTACACACAGTGATTTCTACCGTGGCAGCACTTATTTGGCCCCTACACACAGTGATTTCTACCGTGGCAGCACTTATTTGACCCCTACACACAGTGATTTCCACCGTGGCAGCACTGATTTAACCCCTACACACATTGATTTCTAACGTGGCAGCACTTATTTGACCCCTACACACAGTGATTTCTACCGTGGCAGCACTTATTTGGCCCCTACACACAGTGATTTCTACCGTGGCAGCACTTATTTGACCCCTACACACAGTGATTTCTACCGTGGCAGCACTTATTTGACCCCTACACACAGTGATTTATACCGTGGCAGCACCTATTTGACCCCTACACACAGTGATTTCTACCGTGGCAGCACTTATTTGGCCCCTACACACACTGATTTCTACCGTGGCAGCACTTATTTGCCCCCTACACACAGTGATTTCTACCGTAGCAGCACTTATTTGACCCCTACATGCAGTAATTTCTACCGTGGCAGCACTTATTTGACCCCTACACACAGTGATTTCTACCGTGGCAGCACCTATTTGACCCCTACACACAGTGATTTCTACCGTGGCAGCACCTATTTGACCCCTACACACAGTGATTTCTACCGTGGCAGCACTTATTTGGCCCCTGCACACAGTGATTTCTACCGTGGCAGCATCTATTTGACCCCTACACACAGTGATTTCTACCGTGGCAGCACTTATTTGGCCCCTACACACAGTGATTTCTACCGTGGCAGCACTTATTTAACCCCTACACACAGTGATTTCTACCGTGGCAGCACTTATTTGGCACCTACACACAGTGATTTCTACCGTGGCAGCACGTATTTAACCCCTACACACAGTGCTTTCTACGGTGGCAGCACTTATTTGGCCCCTACACACAGTGATTTCTACCGTGGCAGCACTTATTTGACCAATTCCCACAGTGATTTCTACCGTGGCAGCACTTATTTGACCCCTACACACACTGGTTTCTACCGTCGCAGCACTTATTTGACCCCTACACACACTGGTTTCTACCGCGGCAGCACCTATTTGACCCCTACACACAGTGGTTTCTACCGTGGCAGCACTTATTTGGCCCCTACACACAGTGATTTCTACCGTGGCAGCACTTATTTGCCCCCTACACACAGTGATTTCTACCGTGGCAGCACTTATTTGACCCCTACATGCAGTAATTTCTACCGTGGCAGCACTTATTTGCCCCCTACACACAGTGATTTCTACCGTGCCAGCACTTATTTGACCCCTACACACAGTGATTTCTACCGTGGCAGCACTTATTTGACCCCTACACACACTGGTTTCTACCGTGGCAGCACTTATTTGACCCCTACACACAGTGATTTCTACCGTGGCAGCACCCATTTGACCCCTACACACAGTGGTTTCTACCGTGGCAGCACTTATTTGGCCCCTACACACAGTGATTTCTACCGTGGCAGCACTTATTTGCCCCCTACACACAGTGATTTCTACCGTGGCAGCACTTATTTGACCCCTACATGCAGTAATTTCTACCGTGGCAGCACTTATTTGACCCCTACACACAGTGATTTCTACCGTGGCAGCACCTATTTGACCCCTACACACAGTGATTTCTACCGTGGCAGCACCTATTTGGCCCCTACACACAGTGATTTCTACCGTGGCAGCACTTATTTGGCCCCTACACACAGTGATTTCTACCGTGGCAGCATCTATTTGACCCCTACACACAGTGATTTCTACCGTGGCAGCACTTATTTGGCCCCTACACACAGTGATTTCTACCATGGCAGCACTTATTTAACCCCTACACACAGTGCTTTCTACCGTGGCAGCACTTATTTGGCCCCTACACACAGTGATTTCTACCGTGGCAGCACCTATTTGACCCCTACACACAGTGATTTCTACCGTGGCAGCACTTATTTGGCCCCTACACACAGTGATTTCTACCGTGGCAGCACTTATTTGGCCCCTACACACAGTGATTTCTACCGTGGCAGCACTTATTTGACCCCTACACACAGTGCTTTCTACCGTGGCAGCACCTATTTGACCCCTACACACAGTGATTTCTACCGTGGCAGCACTTATTTGGCCCCTACACACAGTGATTTCTACCGTGGCAGCACGTATTTGACCCCTACACACAGTGATTTCCACCGTGGCAGCACTGATTTAACCCCTACACACATTGATTTCTAACGTGGCAGCACTTATTTGACCCCTACACACAGTGATTTCTGCCGTGGCAGCACTTATTTGGCCCCTACACACAGTGATTTCTACCGTGGCAGCACTTATTTGACCCCTACACACAGTGATTTCTACCGTGGCAGCACTTATTTGACCCCTACACACAGTGATTTATACCGTGGCAGCACCTATTTGACCCCTACACACAGTGATTTCTACCGTGGCAGCACTTATTTGGCCCCTACACACACTGATTTCTACCGTGGCAGCACTTATTTGCCCCCTACACACAGTGATTTCTACCGTAGCAGCACTTATTTGACCCCTACATGCAGTAATTTCTACCGTGGCAGCACTTATTTGACCCCTACACACAGTGATTTCTACCGTGGCAGCACCTATTTGACCCCTACACACAGTGATGTCTACCGTGGCAGCACCTATTTGACCCCTACACACAGTGATTTCTACCGTGGCAGCACTTATTTGGCCCCTACACACAGTGATTTCTACCGTGGCAGCATCTATTTGACCCCTACACACAGTGATTTCTACCGTGGCAGCACTTATTTGGCCCCTACACACAGTGATTTCTACCGTGGCAGCACTTATTTAACCCCTACACACAGTGATTTCTACCGTGGCAGCACTTATTTGGCACCTACACACAGTGATTTCTACCGTGGCAGCACGTATTTAACCCCTACACACAGTGCTTTCTACGGTGGCAGCACTTATTTGGCCCCTACACACAGTGATTTCTACCGTGGCAGCACTTATTTAACCCCTACACACAGTGCTTTCTACGGTGGCAGCACTTATTTGGCCCCTACACACAGTGATTTCTACCGTGGCAGCACCTATTTGACCCCTACACACAGTGATTTCTACCGTGGCAGCACTTATTTGGCCCCTACACACAGTGATTTCTACCGTGGCAGCACTTATTTGACCCCTACACACAGTGCTTTCTACCGTGGCAGCACTTATTTAACCCCCACACACAGTGATTTCTACCGTGGCAGCACTTATTTGACCCCTACACACAGTGATTTCTACCGTGGCAGCACTTATTTAACCCCTACACACAGTGCTATCTACGGTGGCAGCACTTATTTGGCCCCTACACACAGTGATTTCTACCGTGGCAGCACCTATTTGACCCCTACACACAGTGATTTCTACCGTGGCAGCACTTATTTGGCCCCTACACACAGTGATTTCTACCGTGGCAGCACTTATTTGACCCCTACACACAGTGCTTTCTACCGTGGCAGCACTTATTTAACCCCTACACACAGTGATTTCTACCGTGGCAGCACTTATTTGACCCCTACACACAGTGATTTCTACCGTGGCAGCACTTATTTGACCCCTACACACAGTGATTTCTACCGTGGCAGCACTTATTTAACCCCTACACACAGTGCTTTCTACGGTGGCAGCACTTATTTGACCCCTACACACAGTGATTTCTACCGTGGCAGCACCTATTTGACCCCTACACACAGTGATCTCTACCGTGGCAGCACTTATTTGGCCCCTACACACAGTGATTTCTACCGTGGCAGCACTTATTTGACCCCTACACACAGTGCTTTCTACCGTGGCAGCACTTATTTGGCCCCTACACACAGTGATTTCTACCGTGGCAGCACTTTTTTAACCCCTACACACAGTGATTTCTACCGTGGCAGCACTTATTTGACCCCTACACACAGTGATTTCTACCGTGGCAGCACCTATTTGACCCCTACACACGCTGATTTCTACCATGGCAGCACTTATTTGACCCCTAAACACAGTGCTTTCCACCGTGGCAGCACCTATTTGACCCCTACACACAGTGATTTCTACCGTGGCAGCACTTATTTGGCCCCTACACACAGTGATTTCTACCGTGGCAGCACTTATTTGACCCCTACACACACTGATTTCCACCGTGGCAGCACTCATTTAACCCCTACACACAGTGCTTTCGACCGTGGCAGCACTTATTTGACCCCTACACACAGTGATTTCTGTCGTGGCAGCACTTATTTGGCCCCTACACACAGTGATTTCTACCGTGGCAGCACTTATTTGACCCCTACCCACACTGATTTCTACCGTGGCAGCACTTATTTGACCCCTACACACAGTGATTTCTACCGTGGCAGCACTTATTTGACCCCTACACACAGTGATTTCTACCGTGGCAGCACTTATTTAACACCTACACACAGTGCTTTCTACCGTGGCAGCACTTTTTTGACCCCTACACACAGTGATTTCTACCGTGGCAGCACTTATTTGACCCCTACACACAGTGATTTCTACCATGGCAGCACTTATTTGACCCCTACACACAGTGATTTCTACCGTGGCAGAACTTATTTGACCCCTACCCACACTGATTTCTACCATGGCAGCACTTATTTGACCCCTACACACAGTGATTTCTACCGTGGCAGCACTTATTTGACCCCTACACACAGTGATTTCTACCGTGGCAGCACTTATTTGACCCCTACGCACAGTGATTTCTACCGTGGCAGCACTTATTTGACCCCTACCCACACTGATTTCTACCATGGCAGCACTTATTTGACCCCTACACACAGTGATTTCTACCGTGGCAGCACTTATTTGACCCCTACACACAGTGATTTCTACCGTGGCAGCACTTATTTGACCCCTACACACAGTGATTTCTACCGTGGCAGCACTTGTTTAACACCTACACACAGTGCTTTCTACCGTGGCAGCACTTTTTTGACCCCTACACACAGTGATTTCTACCGTGGCAGCACTTATTTGACCCCTACACACAGTGATTTCTACCATGGCAGCACTTATTTGACCCCTACACACAGTGATTTCTACCGTGGCAGAACTTATTTGACCCCTACCCACACTGATTTCTACCATGACAGCACTTATTTGACCCCTACACACAGTGATTTCTACCGTGGCAGCACTTATTTGACCCCTACACACAGTGATTTCTACCGTGGCAGCACTTATCTGACCCCTACACACAGTGATTTCTACCATGGCAGCACTTATTTGACCTCTACACACAGTGATTTCTACCATGGTAGCACTTATTTGACCCCTACACACAGTGATTTCTACCATGGCAGCACTTATTTGACCCCTACACACAGTGATTTCTACCGTGGCAGCACTTATTTGACCCCTACACACAGTGATTTCTACCGTGGCAGCACTTATTTGACCCCTACACACAGTGATTTCTACCGTGGCAGCACTTATTTGACCCCTACACACAGTGATTTCTACCGTGGCAGCACTTATTTGACCCCTACACACAGTGATTTCTACCGTGGCAGCACTTATTTAACACCTACACACAGTGCTTTCTACCATGGCAGCACTTATTTGACCCCTACACACAGTGATTTCTACCGTGGCAGCACTTATTTGACCCCTACCCACACTGATTTCTACCATGGCAGCACTTATTTGACCCCTACACACAGTGATTTCTACCGTGGCAGCACTTATTTGACCCCTACACACAGTGATTTCTACCGTGGCAGCACTTATTTGACCCCTACACACAGTGATTTCTACCGTGGCAGCACTTATTTGACCCCTACACACAGTGACTTCTACCGTGGCAGCACTTATTTGACCCCTACACACAGTGATTTCTACCGTGGCAGCACTTATTTGACCCCTACACACAGTGATTTCTACCGTGGCAGCACCTATTTGACCCCTACACACAGTGATTTCTACCGTGGCAGCACTTTTTTGGCCCCTACACACACTGATTTCTACCGTGGCAGCACTTATTTGCCCCCTACACACAGTGATTTCTACCGTGGCAGCACTTATTTGACCCCTACATGCAGTAATTTCTACCGTGGCAGCACTTATTTGACCCCTACACACAGTGATTTCTACCCTGGCAGCACCTATTTGACCCCTACACACAGTGATTTCTACCGTGGCAGCACCTATTTGACCCCTACACACAGTGATTTCTACCGTGGCAGCACCTATTTGACCCCTACACACAGTGATTTCTACCGTGGCAGCACTTATTTGGCCCCTACACACAGTGATTTCTACCGTGGCAGCACTTATTTGACCCCTACACACAGTGATTTCTACCGTGGCAGCACTTATTTGACCCCTACACACAGTGATTTCTACCGTGGCAGCACTTATTTGACCCCTACACACAGTGATTTCTACCATGGCAGCACTTATTTGACCCCTACACACAGTGATTTCTACCGTGGCAGAACTTATTTGACCCCTACCCACACTGATTTCTACCATGGCAGCACCTATTTGACCCCTACACACAGTGATTTCTACCGTGGCAGCACTTATTTGACCCCTACACACAGTGATTTCTACCGTGGCAGCACTTATTTGACCCCTACGCACAGTGATTTCTACCGTGGCAGCACTTATTTGACCCCTACCCACACTGATTTCTACCATGGCAGCACTTATTTGGCACCTACACACAGTGATTTCTACCGTGGCAGCACTTGCTTAACCCCTACACACAGTGATTTCTACCGTGGCAGCACTTATTTGACCCCTACACACAATGATTTCTACCGTGGCAGCACTTATTTGACCCCTACACACAGTGATTTCTACCCTGGCAGCACCTATTTGACCCCTACACACACTGATTTCTACCGTGGCAGCACCTATTTGACCCCTACACACAGTGATTTCTACCGTGGCAGCACTTATTTGACCCCTACACACAGTGATTTCTACCGTGGCAGCACTTATTTAACCCCTACACACAGTGATTTCTACGGTGGCAGCACTTATTTGGCCCCTACACACAGTGATTTCTACCGTGGCAGCACCTATTTGACCCCTACACACAGTGATTTCTACCGTGGCAGCACTTATTTGGCCCCTACACACAGTGCTTTCTACCGTGGCAGCACTTATTTGACCCCTACACACAGTGATTTCTACCATGGCAGCACTTATTTGACCCCTACACACAGTGATTTCTACCGTGGCAGAACTTATTTGACCCCTACCCACACTGATTTCTACCATGGCAGCACTTATTTGACCCCTACACACAGTGATTTCTACCGTGGCAGAACTTTTTTGACCCCTACCCACACTGATTTCTACCATGGCAGCACTTATTTGACCCCTACACACAGTGATTTCTACCATGGCAGCACTTATTTGACCCCTACACACAGTGATTTCTACCGTGGCAGCACTTATTTGACCCCTACACACAGTGATTTCTACCGTGGCAGCACATATTTGACCCCTACACACAGTGATTTCTACCGTGGCAGCACTTATTTGACCCCTACACACAGTGATTTCTACCGTGGCAGCACTTATTTGACCCCTACACACGGTGATTTCTACCGTGGCAGCACTTATTTAACACCTACACACAGTGCTTTCTACCATGGCAGCACTTATTTGACCCCTACACACAGTGATTTCTACCGTGGCAGCACTTATTTGACCCCTACCCACACTGATTTCTACCATGGCAGCACTTATTTGACCCCTACACACAGTGATTTCTACCGTGGCAGCACTTATTTGACCCCTACACACAGTGATTTCTACCGTGGCAGCACTTATTTGACCCCTACACACAGTGATTTCTACCGTGGCAGCACCTATTTGACCCCTACACACAGTGATTTCTACCGTGGCAGCACTTATTTGACCCCTACACACAGTGATTTCTACCGTGGCAGCACTTATTTGACCCCTACACACAGTGATTTCTACCGTGGCAGCACTTATTTGACCCCTACATGCAGTAATTTCTACCGTGGCAGCACTTATTTGACCCCTACACACAGTGATTTCTACCCTGGCAGCACCTATTTGACCCCTACACACAGTGATTTCTACCGTGGCAGCACTTATTTGGCCCCTACACACAGTGATTTCTACCGTGGCAGCACTTATTTGACCCCTACACACAGTGATTTCTACCGTTGCAGCACTTATTTGACCCCTACACACAGTGATTTCTACCGTGGCAGCACTTATTTGGCACCTACACACAGTGATTTCTACCGTGGCAGCACTTATTTAACCCCTACACACAGTGATTTCTACCGTGGCAGCACTTATTTGACCCCTACACACAATGATTTCTACCGTGGCAGCACTTATTTGACCCCTACACACAGTGATTTCTACCCTGGCAGCACCTATTTGACCCCTACACACAGTGGTTTCTACCGTGGCAGCACCTATTTGACCCCTACACACAGTGATTTCTACCGTGGCAGCACTTATTTGACCCCTACACACAGTGATTTCTACCGTGGCAGCACTTATTTAACCCCTACACACAGTGATTTCTACCGTGGCAGCACTTATTTGGCCCCTACACACAGTGCTTTCTACCGTGGCAGCACTTATTTGACCCCTACACACAGTGATTTCTACCATGGCAGCACTTATTTGACCCCTACACACAGTGATTTCTACCCTGGCAGCACCTATTTGACCCCTACACACAGTGATTTCTACCGTGGCAGCACTTATTTGACCCCTACACACAGTGATTTCTACCCTGGCAGCACTTATTTGGCCCCTACACACAGTGATTTCTACCGTGGCAGCACCTATTTGACCCCTACACACAGTGATTTCTACCGTGGCAGCACTTATTTGGCCCCTACACACAGTGCTTTCTACCGTGGCAGCACCTATTTGAGCCCCACACACAGTGATTTCTACCGTGGCAGCACTTATTTGACCCCTACACACAGTGATTTCTACCGTGGCAGCACTTATTTGACCCCTACACACAGTGATTTCTACCGTGGCAGAACTTATTTGACCCCTACCCACACTGATTTCTACCATGGCAGCACTTATTTGACCCCTACACACAGTGATTTCTACCGTGGCAGCACTTATTTGACCCCTACACACAGTGATTTCTACCGTGGCAGCACTTATTTGACCCCTACGCACAGTGATTTCTACCGTGGCAGCACTTATTTGACCCCTACCCACACTGATTTCTACCATGGCAGCACTTATTTGACCCCTACACACAGTGATTTCTACCGTGGCAGCACCTATTTGACCCCTACACACACTGATTTCTACCGTGGCAGCACCTATTTGGCCCCTACACACAGTGATTTCTACCGTGGCAGCACTTATTTGACCCCTACACACAGTGATTTCTACCGTGGCAGCACCTATTTGACCCCTACACACAGTGATTTCTACCGTGGCAGCACTTATTTGGCCCCTACACACAGTGATTTCTACCGTGGCAGCACTTATTTGGCCCCTACACACAGTGATTTCTACCGTGGCAGCACTTTTTTAACCCCTACACACAGTGATTTCTACCGTGGCAGCACTTATTTGACCCCTACACACAGTGATTTCTACCGTGGCAGCACCTATTTGACCCCTACACACGCTGATTTCTACCATGGCAGCACTTATTTGACCCCTACACACAGTGCTTTCGACCGTGGCAGCACCTATTTGACCCTACACACAGTGATTTCTACCGTGGCAGCACTTATTTGGCCCCTACACACAGTGATTTCTACCGTGGCAGCACTTATTTGACCCCTACACACACTGATTTCCACCGTGGCAGCACTCATTTAACCCCTACACACAGTGATTTCGACCGTGGCAGCACTTATTTGACCCCTACACACAGTGATTTCTGTCGTGGCAGCACTTATTTGGCCCCTACACACAGTGATTTCTACCGTGGCAGCACTTATTTGACCCCTACCCACACTGATTTCTACCGTGGCAGCACTTATTTGACCCCTACACACAGTGATTTCTACCGTGGCAGCACTTATTTGACCCCTACACACAGTGATTTCTACCGTGGCAGCACTTATTTAACACCTACACACAGTGCTTTCTACCGTGGCAGCACTTTTTTGACCCCTACACACAGTGATTTCTACCGTGGCAGCACTTATTTGACCCCTACACACAGTGATTTCTACCGTGGCAGCACTTATTT
Source organism: Eutreptiella sp. 'Long Island Sound 2002' (assembly GCA_964036045.1). Taxonomy (NCBI): domain Eukaryota; phylum Euglenozoa; class Euglenophyceae; order Eutreptiales; family Eutreptiaceae; genus Eutreptiella; species Eutreptiella sp. 'Long Island Sound 2002'. The sequence continues at coordinate 19,575,994 of OZ038391.1, forward strand.
GACCCCTACGCACAGTGATTTCTACCGTGGCAGCACTTATTTGACCCCTACACACAGTGATTTCTACCGTGGCAGCACTTATTTGACCCCTACACACAGTGATTTCTACCGTGGCAGCACTTATTTGACCCCTACACACAGTGATTTCTACCGTGGCAGCACCTATTTGACCCCTACACACAGTGATTTCTACCGTGGCAGCACTTATTTGGCCCCTACACACACTGATTTCTACCGTGGCAGCACTTATTTGCCCCCTACACACAGTGATTTCTACCGTGGCAGCACCTATTTGACCCCTACATGCAGTAATTTCTACCGTGGCAGCACCTATTTGACCCCTACACACAGTGATTTCTACCCTGGCAGCACCTATTTGACCCCTACACACAGTGATTTCTACCGTGGCAGCACCTATTTGACCCCTACACACAGTGATTTCTACCGTGGCAGCACTTATTTGGCCCCTACACACAGTGATTTCTACCGTGGCAGCATCTATTTGACCCCTACACACAGTGATTTCTACCGTGGCAGCACTTATTTGGCCCCTACACACAGTGATTTCTACCGTGGCAGCACTTATTTAACCCCTACACACAGTTATTTCTACCGTGGCAGCACTTTTTTGGCCCCTACACACAGTGATTTCTACCGTGGCAGCACTTATTTAACCCCTACACACAGTGATTTCTACCGTGGCAGCACTTATTTGACCCCTACACACAGTGCTTTCTACGGTGGCAGCACTTATTTGGCCCCTACACACAGTGATTTCTACCGTGGCAGCACTTATTTGGCCCCTACACACAGTGATTTCTACCGTGGCAGCACTTATTTAACCCCTACACACAGTGATTTCTACCGTGGCAGCACTTATTTGACCCCTACACACAGTGATTTCTACCGTGGCAGCACCTATTTGACCCCTACACACGCTGATTTCTACCATGGCAGCACTTATTTGACCCCTACACACAGTGCTTTCCACCGTGGCAGCACCTTTTTGACCCCTACACACAGTGATTTCTACCGTGGCAGCACTTATTTGGCCCCTACACACAGTGATTTCTACCGTGGCAGCACTTATTTGACCCCTACACACACTGATTTCCACCGTGGCAGCACTTATTTAACCCCTGCACACAGTGCTTTCGACCGTGGCAGCACTTATTTGACCCCTACACACAGTGATTTCTGCCGTGGCAGCACTTATTTGGCCCCTACACACAGTGATTTCTACCGTGGCAGCACTTATTTGACCCCTACACACACTGATTTCTACCGTGGCAGCACTTATTTAACCCCTACACACAGTGCTTTCTACCGTGGCAGCACTTTTTTGACCCCTACACACAGTGATTTCTACCGTGGCAGCACTTATTTGACCCCTACACACAGTGATTTCTACCGTGGCAGAACTTATTTGACCCCTACACACAGTGATTTCTACCGTGGCAGCACTTATTTGACCCCTACACACAGTGATTTCTACCGTGGCAGCACCTATTTGACCCCTACACGCAGTGATTTCTACCGTTGCAGCACTTATTTGACACCTACACACAGTGCTTTCCACCGTGGCAGCACCTATTTGACCCCTACACACAGTGATTTCTACCGTGGCAGCACTTATTTGGCCCCTACACACAGTGATTTCCACCGTGGCAGCACTTATTTGACCCCTACACACACTGATTACCACCGTGGCAGCACTTATTTAACCCCTACACACAGTGCTTTCGACCGTGGCAGCACTTATTTGACCCCTACACACAGTGATTTCTGCCGTGGCAGCACTTATTTGGCCCCTACACACAGTGATTTCCACCGTGGCAGCACTTATTTGACCCCTACACACACTGATTTCTACCGTGGCAGCACTTATTTAACCCCTACACACAGTGCTTTCTACCGTGGCAGCACTTTTTTGACCCCTACACACAGTGATTTCTACCGTGGCAGCACTGATTTGACCCCTACACACAGTGATTTCTACCGTGGCAGCACTTATTTGACCCCTACACACAGTGATTTCTACCGTGGCAGCACTTATTTGACCCCTACACACAGTGATTTCTACCGTGGCAGCACTTATTTGACCCCTACACACAGTGATTTCTACCGTGGCAGAACTTATTTGACCCCTACACACAGTGATTTCTACCGTGGCAGCACTTATTTGACCCCTTCACACAGTGATTTCTACCGTGGCAGCACTTATTTGACCCCTACACACAGTGATTTCTACCGTGGCAGCACTTATTTGACCCCTGCACACAGTGATTTCTACCGTGGCAGCACCTGTTTGACCCCTACACACAGTGATTTCTGTCGTGGCAGCACTTATTTGGCCCCTACACACAGTGATTTCTACCGTGGCAGCACTTATTTGACCCCTACCCACACTGATTTCTACCGTGGCAGCACTTATTTGACCCCTACACACAGTGATTTCTACCGTGGCAGCACTTATTTGACCCCTACACACAGTGATTTCTACCGTGGCAGCACTTATTTAACACCTACACACAGTGCTTTCTACCGTGGCAGCACTTTTTTGACCCCTACACACAGTGATTTCTACCGTGGCAGCACTTATTTGACCCCTACACACAGTGATTTCTACCGTGGCAGCACTTATTTGACCCCTACGCACAGTGATTTCTACCGTGGCAGCACTTATTTGACCCCTACACACAGTGATTTCTACCGTGGCAGCACTCATTTGACCCCTACACACAGTGATTTCTACCGTGGCAGCACTTATTTGACCCCTACACACAGTGATTTCTACCGTGGCAGCACCTATTTGACCCCTACACACAGTGATTTCTACCGTGGCAGCACTTATTTGGCCCCTACACACACTGATTTCTACCGTGGCAGCACTTATTTGCCCCCTACACACAGTGATTTCTACCGTGGCAGCACTTATTTGACCCCTACATGCAGTAATTTCTACCGTGGCAGCACTTATTTGACCCCTACACACAGTGATTTCTACCCTGGCAGCACCTATTTGACCCCTACACACAGTGATTTCTACCGTGGCAGCACCTATTTGACCCCTACGCACAGTGATTTCTACCGTGGCAGCACCTATTTGACCCCTACGCACAGTGATTTCTACCGTGGCAGCACTTATTTGGCCCCTACACACAGTGATTTCTACCGTGGCAGCACTTATTTGACCCCTACACACACTGATTTCCACCGTGGCAGCACTTATTTGACCCCTACACACAGTGCTTTCCACCGTGGCAGCACCTTTTTGACCCCTACACACAGTGCTTTCTACGGTGGCAGCACTTATTGGGCCCCTACACACAGTGATTTCCACCGTGGCAGCACTTATTTGGCCCCTACACACAGTGATTTCTACCGTGGCAGCACTTATTTAACCCCTACACACAGTGATTTCTACCGTGGCAGCACTTATTTGACCCCTACACACAGTGATTTCTACCGTGGCAGCACCTATTTGACCCCTACACACGCTGATTTCTACCATGGCAGCACTTATTTGACCCCTACACACAGTGCTTTCCACCGTGGCAGCACCTTTTTGACCCCTACACACAGTGATTTCTACCGTGGCAGCACTTATTTGGCCCCTACACACAGTGATTTCTACCGTGGCAGCACTTATTTGACCCCTACACACACTGATTTCCACCGTGGCAGCACTTATTTAACCCCTACACACAGTGCTTTCGACCGTGGCAGCACTTATTTGACCCCTACACACAGTGATTTCTGCCGTGGCAGCACTTATTTGGCCCCTACACACAGTGATTTCTACCGTGGCAGCACTTATTTGACCCCTACACACAGTGATTTCTACCGTGGCAGCACTTATTTAACCCCTACACACAGTGCTTTCTACCGTGGCAGCACTTTTTTGACCCCTACACACAGTGATTTCTACCGTGGCAGCACTTATTTGACCCCTACACGCAGGGATTTCTACCGTGGCAGCACTTATTTGACCCCTACACACAGTGATTTCTACCGTGGCAGAACTTATTTGACCCCTACACACAGTGATTTCTACCGTGGCAGCACTTATTTGACCCCTACACACAGTGATTTCTACCGTGGCAGCACCTATTTGACCCCTACACGCAGTGATTTCTACCGTTGCAGCACTTATTTGACACCTACACACAGTGCTTTCCACCGTGGCAGCACCTATTTGACCCCTACACACAGTGATTTCTACCGTGGCAGCACTTATTTGGCCCCTACACACAGTGATTTCCACCGTGGCAGCACTTATTTGACCCCTACACACACTGATTACCACCGTGGCAGCACTTATTTAACCCCTACACACAGTGCTTTCGACCGTGGCAGCACTTCTTTGACCCCTACACACAGTGATTTCTGCCGTGGCAGCACTTATTTGGCCCCTACACACAGTGATTTCCACCGTGGCAGCACTTATTTGACCCCTACACACACTGATTTCTACCGTGGCAGCACTTATTTAACCCCTACACACAGTGCTTTCTACCGTGGCAGCACTTTTTTGACCCCTACACACAGTGATTTCTACCGTGGCAGCACTGATTTGACCCCTACACACAGTGATTTCTACCGTGGCAGCACTTATTTGACCCCTACACACAGTGATTTCTACCGTGGCAGCACTTATTTGACCCCTACACACAGTGATTTCTACCGTGGCAGCACTTATTTGACCCCTACACACAGTGATTTCTACCGTGGCAGCACTTATTTGACCCCTACACACAGTGATTTCTACCGTGGCAGCACTTATTTGACCCCTTCACACAGTGATTTCTACCGTGGCAGCACTTATTTGACCCCTACACACAGTGATTTCTACCGTGGCAGCACTTATTTGACCCCTACACACAGTGATTTCTACCGTGGCAGCACTCCTTTGACCCCTACACACAGTGATTTCTACCGTGGCAGCACTTATTTGACCCCTACACACAGTGATTTCTACCGTGGCAGCACTTATTTGACCCCTACAAACAGTGATTTCTACCGTGGCAGCACCTATTTGACCCCTTCACACAGTGATTTCTACCGTGGCAGCACTTATTTGACCCCTACACACAGTGATTTCTACCGTGGCAGCACTTATTTGACCCCTACACACAGTGATTTCTACCGTGGCAGCACTTATTTGACCCCTACACACAGTGATTTCTACCGTGGCAGCACTTATTTGACCCCTACACACAGTGATTTCTACCGTGGCAGCACTTATTTGACCCCTACACACAGTGATTTCTACCGTGGCAGCACTTATTTGACCCCTTCACACAGTGATTTCTACCGTGGCAGCACTTATTTGACCCCTACACACAGTGATTTCTACCGTGGCAGCACTTATTTGACCCCTGCACACAGTGATTTCTACCGTGGCAGCACCTGTTTGACCCCTACACACAGTGATTTCTACCGTGGCAGCACTTTTTTGACCCCTACACACAGTGATTTCTACCGTGGCAGCACCTATTTGACCCCTACACACAGTGATTTCTACCGTGGCAGCACTTCTTTGCCCCCTACACACAGTGATTTCTACCGTGGCAGCACTTATTTGGCCCCTACACACAGTGATTTCTACCGTGGCAGCACTTATCTGACCCCTACACACAGTGGTTTCTACCGTGGCAGCACCTATTTGACCCCTACACACAGTGATTTCTACCGTGGCAGCACTTATTTGACCCCTACACACAGTGATTTCTACCGTGGCAGAACTTATTTGACCCCTACACACAGTGATTTCTACCGTGGCAGAACTTATTTGACCCCTACACACAGTGATTTCTGCCGTGGCAGCACTTATTTGACCCCTACACACAGTGATTTCTACCGTGGCAGCACCTATTTGACCCCTACACACAGTGATTTCTGTCGTGGCAGCACTTATTTGGCCCCTACACACAGTGATTTCTACCGTGGCAGCACTTATTTGACCCCTACCCACACTGATTTCTACCGTGGCAGCACTTATTTGACCCCTACACACAGTGATTTCTACCGTGGCAGCACTTATTTGACCCCTACACACAGTGATTTCTACCGTGGCAGCACCTCTTTGACCCCTACACACAGTGCTTTCTACCGTGGCAGCACTTTTTTGACCCCTACACACAGTGATTTCTACCGTGGCAGCACTTATTTGACCCCTACACACAGTGATTTCTACCGTGGCAGCACTTATTTGACCCCTACGCACAGTGATTTCTACCGTGGCAGCACTTATTTGACCCCTACACACAGTGATTTCTACCGTGGCAGCACTTATTTGACCCCTACACACAGTGATTTCTACCGTGGCAGCACTTATTTGACCCCTACACACAGTGATTTCTACCGTGGCAACACCTATTTGACCCCTACACACAGTGATTTCTACCGTGGCAGCACTTATTTGGCCCCTACACACACTGATTTCTACCGTGGCAGCACTTATTTGACCCCTACACACAGTGATTTCTACCGTGGCAGCACTTATTTGACCCCTACACACAGTGATTTCTACCGTGGCAGCACTTATTTGACCCCTACACACAGTGATTTCTACCGTGGCAGCACTTATTTGACCCCTACATGCAGTAATTTCTACCGTGGCAGCACTTATTTGACCCCTACACACAGTGATTTCTACCCTGGCAGCACCTATTTGACCCCTACACACAGTGATTTCTACCGTGGCAGCACCTATTTGACCCCTACACACAGTGATTTCTACCGTGGCAGCACTTATTTGGCCCCTACACACAGTGATTTCGACCGTGGCAGCATCTATTTGACCCCTACACACAGTGATTTCTACCGTGGCAGCACTTATTTGGCCCCTACACACAGTGATTTCTACCGTGGCAGCACTTATTTAACCCCTACACACAGTGATTTCTACCGTGGCAGCACTTATTTGGCCCCTAAACACAGTGATTTCTACTGTGGCAGCACTTATTTAACCCCTACACACAGTGCTTTCTACGGTGGCAGCACTTATTTCGCCCCTACACACAGTGATTTCTACCGTGGCAGCACTTATTTGGCCCCTACACACACTGATTTCTACCGTGGCAGCACTTATTTAACCCCTACACACAGTGATTTCTACCGTGGCAGCACTTATTTGACCCCTACACACAGTGATTTCTACCGTGGCAGCACCTATTTGACCCCTACACACGCTGATTTCTACCATGGCAGCACTTATTCGACCCCTACACACATTGCTTTTCACCGTGGCAGCACCTATTTGACCCCTACACACAGTGATTTCTACCGTGGCAGCACTTATTTGGCCCCTACACACAGTGATTTCTACCGTGGCAGCACTTATTTGACCCCTACACACACTGATTTCCACCGTGGCAGCACTTATTTGACTTACACACTGTGTTTTCGACCGTGGCAGCACTTATTTGACCCCTACACACAGTGCTTTCGACCGTGGCAGCACTTATTTGACCCCTACACACAGTGATTTCTGCCGTGGCAGCACTTATTTGGCCCCTACACACAGTGATTTCTACCGTGGCAGCACTTATTTGACCCCTACACACACTGATTTCTACCGTGGCAGCACTTATTTAACCCCTACAGACAGTGCTTTCTACCGTGGCAGCACTTATTTGACCCCTACACACAGTGATTTCTACCGTGGCAGCACTTATTTGACCCCTACACACAGTGATTTCTACCGTGGCAGCACTTATTTGACCCCTACACACAGTGATTTCCACCGTGGCAGCACTTATTTGACCCCTACACACAGTGCTTTCGACCGTGGCAGCACTTATTTGACCCCTACACACAGTGATTTCTGCCGTGGCAGCACTTATTTGGCCCCTACACACAGTGATTTCTACCGTGGCAGCACTTATTTGACCCCTACACACACTGATTTCTACCGTGGCAGCACTTATTTAACCCCTACACACAGTGCTTTCTACCGTGGCAGCACTTTTTTGACCCCTACACACAGTGATTTCTACCGTGGCAGCACTTATTTGACCCCTACACACAGTGATTTCTACCGTGGCAGCACTTATTTGACCCCTACACACAGTGATTTCTACCGTGGCAGAACTTATTTGACCCCTACACACAGTGATTTCTACCGTGGCAGCACTTATTTGACCCCTACACACAGTGATTTCTACCGTGGCAGCACCTATTTGACCCCTACACGCAGTGATTTCTACCGTTGCAGCACTTATTTGACCCCTACACACAGTGATTTCCACCGTGGCAGCACCTATTTGACCCCTACACACAGTGATTTCTACCGTGGCAGCACTTATTTGGCCCCTACACACAGTGATTTCCACCGTGGCAGCACTTATTTGACCCCTACACACACTGATTACCACCGTGGCAGCACTTATTTAACCCCTACACACAGTGCTTTCGACCGTGGCAGCACTTATTTGACCCCTACACACAGTGATTTCTGCCGTGGCAGCACTTATTTGGCCCCTACACACAGTGATTTCTACCGTGGCAGCACTTATTTGACCCCTACACACACTGATTTCTACCGTGGCAGCACTTATTTAACCCCGACACACAGTGCTTTCTACCGTGGCAGCACTTATTTGACCCCTACACACAGTGATTTCTACCGTGGCAGCACTTTTTTGACCCCTACACACAGTGATTTCTACCGTGGCAGCACTTATTTGACCCCTACACACAGTGATTTCTACCGTGGCAGCACTTATTTGACCCCTACACACAGTGATTTCTACCGTGGCAGCACTTATCTGACCCCTACACACAGTGATTTCTACCGTGGCAGCACTTGTTTGACCCCTACACACAGTGATTTCTACCGTGGCAGCACTTATTTGACCCCTACACACATTGATTTCTACCGTGGCAGCACCTATTTGACCCCTACACACAGTGATTTCTACCGTGGCAGCACTTATCTGACCCCTACACACATTGATTTCTACCGTGGCAGCACTTATTTGACCCCTACACACAGTGATTTCTACCGTGGCAGCACCTATTTGACCCCTACACACAGTGATTTCTACCGTGGCAGCACTTATTTGACCCCTACACACAGTGATTTCCACCGTGGCAGCACTTATTTGACCCCTACACACAGTGATTTCTACTGTGGCAGCACTTATTTGACCCCTACACACAGTGATTTCTACCGTGGCAGCACCTATTTGACCCCTACACACAGTGATTTCTACCGTGGCAGCACCTATTTGACCCCTACACACAGTGATTTCTACCGTGGCAGCACTTATTTGACCCCTACACACAGTGATTTCCACCGTGGCAGCACTTATTTGACCCCTACACACAGTGATTTCTACCGTGGCAGCACCTATTTGACCCCTACACACGGTGATTTCTACCGTGGCAGCACCTATTTGACCCCTACACACAGTGATTTCTACCGTGGCAGCACTTATTTGACCCCTACACACAGTGATTTCTACAGTGGCAGCACCTATTTGACCCCTACACACAGTGATTTCTACCGTGGCAGCACTTCTTTGCCCCCTACACACAGTGATTTCTACCGTGGCAGCACTTATTTGGCCCCTACACACAGTGATTTCTACCGTGGCAGCACTTATCTGACCCCTACACACAGTGGTTTCTACCGTGGCAGCACCTATTTGACCCCTACACACAGTGATTTCTACCGTGGCAGCACTTATTTGACCCCCACACACAGTGATTTCTACCGTGTCAGAACTTATTTGACCCCTACACACAGTGATTTCTACCGTGGCAGAACTTATTTGACCCCTACACACAGTGATTTCTACCGTGGCAGCACTTATTTGACCCCTACACACAGTGATTTCTACCGTGGCAGCACCTATTTGACCCCTACACACAGTGATTTCTACCGTGGCAGCACTTATTTGACCCCTACACACAGTGATTTCTACCGTGGCAGCATCTATTTGACCCCTACACACAGTGATTTCGCCCGTGGCAGCACTTATTTGGCCCCTACACACAATGATTTATACCGTGGCAGCACTTATTTAACCCCTACACACAGTGCTTTCTACCGTGCCAGCACTTATTTGGCCTCTACAGACAGTGATTTCTACCGTGGCAGCACTTATTTAACCCCTACACACAGTGCTTTCTACCGTGGCAGCACTTATTTGGCCCCTACACACAGTGCTTTCTACCGTGGCAGCACCTATTTGACCCCTATACACAGTGATTTCTACCGTGGCAGCACTTATTTAACCCCTACACACAGTGATTTCTACCGTGGCAGCACTTATTTGACCCCTACACACAGTGATTTCTACCGTGGCAGCACCTATTTGACCCCTACACACGCTGATTTCTACCGTGGCAGCACTTATTTGACCCCCACACACAGTGCCTTCCACCGTGGCAGCACCTATTTGACCCCTACACACAGTGATTTCTACCGTGGCAGCACTTACTTGACCCCTACAAACACTGATTTCCACCGTGGCAGCACTTATTTAACCCCTACACACAGTGCTTTCGATCGTGGCAGCACTTATTTGACCCCTACACACAGTGATTTCTGCCGTGGCAGCACTTATTTGACCCCTACACACAGTGATTTCTACCGTGGCAGCACCTATTTGACCCCTACACACAGTGATTTCTACCCTTGCAGCACTTATTTGACCCCTACACACGGTGATTTCTACCGTGGCAGCACTTATTTGGCCCCTACACACAGTGATTTCTACCGTGGCAGCACTTATTTGACCCCTGCACACAGTGATTTCTACCGTGGCAGCACCTATTTGACCCCTACACACAGTGATTTCTACCGTGGCATCACGTATTTGACCCCTACACACAGTGATTTCTACCGTGGCAGCACTTATTTGACCCCTACACACAGTGATTTCTAAAGGGGCAGCACTTATTTGACCCCTACACACAGTGATTTCTAAAGGGGCAGCACTTATTTGACCCCTACACACACTGATTTCTAAAGGGGCAGCACTTATTTGACCCCTACACACAGTGATTTCTACCGTGGCAGCACTTATTTGACCCCTACACACAGTGATTTCTAAAGGGGCAGCACTTATTTGACCCCTACACACACTGATTTCTAAAGGGGCAGCACTTATTTGACCCCTACACACAGTGATTTCTACCGTGGCAGCACCTATTTGACCCCTACACACAGTGATTTCTAAAGGGGCAGCGCTTATTTGACCCCTACACACAGTGATTTCTAAAGGGGCAGCACTTATTTGACCCCTACACACAGTGATTTCTACCGTGGCAGCACTTATTTGACCCCTACACACAGTGATTTCTAAAGGGGCAGCACTTATTTGACCCCTACACACAATGATTTCTAAAGGGGCAGCACTTATGTGACCCCTACACACAGTGATTTCTACCGTGGCAGCACTTATTTGACCCCTACACACAGTGATTTCTAAAGGGGCAGCACTTATTTGACCCCTACACACAGTGATTTCTACCGTGGCAGCACTTATTTGACCCCTACACACAGTGATTTCTACCGTGGCAGCACTTATTTGACCCCTACACACAGTGATTTCTACCGTGGCAGCACTTATTTGACCCCTACACACATTGATTTCTACCGTGGCAGCACTTATTTGACCCCTACACACAGTGATTTCTACCGTGGCAGCACTTATTTGACCCCTACACACAGTGATTTCTACCGTGGCAGCACTTATTTGACCCCTACACACACTGATTTCTAAAGGGGCAGCACTTATTTGACCCCTACACACAGTGATTTCTACCGTGGCAGCACTTATTTGACCCCTACACACAGTGATTTCTACCGTGGCAGCACTTATTTGACCCCTACACACAGTGATTTCTACCGTGGCAGCACTTATTTGACCCCTACACACAGTGATTTCTACCGTGGCAGCACTTATTGGACCCCTACACACAGTGATTTCTAAATGGGGAGCACTTATTTGACCCCTACACACAGTGATTTCTACCGTGGCAGCACTTATTTGACCCCTACACACAGTGATTTCTAAAGGGGCAGCACTTATTTGACCCCTACACACAGTGATTTCTACCGTGGCAGCACTTATTTGACCCCTACACACAGTGATTTCTACCGTGGCAGCACTTATTTGACCCCTACACACAGTGATTTCTACCGTGGCAGCACGTATTTGACCCCTACACACAGTGATTTCTACCGTGGCAGCACTTATTTGACCCCTACACACAGTGATTTCTACCGTGGCAGCACCTATTTGACCCCTACACACAGTGATTTCTACCGTGGCAGCACTTATCTGACCCCTACACACAGTGGTTTCTACCGTGGCAGCACCTATTTGACCCCTACACACAGTGATTTCTACCGTGGCAGCACTTATTTGACCCCTACACACAGTGATTTCTACCGTGGCAGAACTTATTTGACCCCTACACACAGTGATTTCTACCGTGGCAGAACTTATTTGACGCCTACACACAGTGATTTCTACCGTGGCAGCACTTATTTGACCCCTACACACAGTGAGTTCTACCGTGGCAGCACCTATTTGACCCCTACACGCAGTGATTTCTACCGTTGCAGCACTTATTTGACCCCTACACACAGTGATTTCTACCGTGGCAGCACTTATTTGGCCCCTACACACAGTGATTTCTACCGTGGCAGCACTTATTTGACCCCTACACACAGTGATTTCTACCGTCGCAGCACCTATTTGACCCCTACACACAGTGATTTCTACGGTGGCAGCACTTATTTGACCCCTACACACAGTGATTTCTACCGTGGCAGCACCTATTTGACCCCTACACACAGTGATTTCTACCCTTGCAGCACTTATTTGACCCCTACACACAGTGATTTCTACCGTGGCAGCACTTATTTGGCCCCTACACACAGTGATTTCTACCGTGGCAGCACTTATTTGACCCCTGCACACAGTGATTTCTACCGTGGCAGCACCTATTTGACCCCTACACACAGTGATTTCTACCGTGGCATCACGTATTTGACCCCTACACACAGTGATTTCTACCGTGGCAGCACTTATTTGACCCCTACACACAGTGATTTCTAAAGGGGCAGCACTTATTTGACCCCTACACACAGTGATTTCTAAAGGGGCAGCACTTATCTGACCCCTACACACACTGATTTCTAAAGGGGCAGCACTTATTTGACCCCTACACACAGTGATTTCTACCGTGGCAGCACTTATTTGACCCCTACACACAGTGATTTCTAAAGGGGCAGCACTTATTTGACCCCTACACACACTGATTTCTAAAGGGGCAGCACTTATTTGACCCCTACACACAGTGATTTCTACCGTGGCAGCACCTATTTGACCCCTACACACAGTGATTTCTACCGTGGCAGCGCTTATTTGACCCCTACACACAGTGATTTCTAAAGGGGCAGCACTTATTTGACCCCTACACACAGTGATTTCTACCGTGGCAGCACTTATTTGACCCCTACACACAGTGATTTCTAAAGGGGCAGCACTTATTTGACCCCTACACACAGTGATTTCTAAAGGGGCAGCACTTATGTGACCCCTACACACAGTGATTTCTACCGTGGCAGCACTTATTTGACCCCTACACACAGTGATTTTTAAAGGGGCGGCACTTATTTGACCCCTACACACAGTGATTTCTACCGTGGCAGCACTTATTTGACCCCTACACACAGTGATTTCTACCGTGGCAGCACTTATTTGACCCCTACACACAGTGATTTCTACCGTGGCAGCACTTATTTGACCCCTACACACAGTGATTTCTAAAGGGGCAGCACTTATTTGACCCCTACACACAGTGATTTCTACCGTGGCAGCACTTATTTGACCCCTACACACAGTGATTTCTACCGTGGCAGCACTTATTTGACCCCTACGCACAGTGATTTCTACCGTGGCAGCACTTATTTGACCCCTACACACAGTGATTTCTACCGTGGCAGCACTTATTGGACCCCTACACACAGTGATTTCTAAATGGGGAGCACTTATTTGACCCCTACACACAGTGATTTCTACCGTGGCAGCACTTATTTGACCCCTACACACAGTGATTTCTAAAGGGGCAGCACTTATTTGACCCCTACACACAGTGATTTCTACCGTGGCAGCACTTATTTGACCCCTACACACAGTGATTTCTACCGTGGCAGCACTTATTTGACCCCTACACAAAGTGATTTCTACCGTGGCAGCACGTATTTGACCCCTACACACAGTGATTTCTACCGTGGCAGCACTTATTTGACCCCTACACACAGTGATTCCTACCGTGGCAGCACCTATTTGACCCCTACACACAGTGATTTCTACCGTGGCAGCACTTATCTGACCCCTACACACAGTGGTTTCTACCGTGGCAGCACCTATTTGACCCCTACACACAGTGATTTCTACCGTGGCAGCACTTATTTGACCCCTACATACAGTGAGTTCTACCGTGGCAGCACCTATTTGACCCCTACACACAGTGATTTCTAAAGGGGCAGCACTTATTTGACCCCTACACACAGTGATTTCTACCGTGGCAGCACTTATTTGACCCCTACACACAGTGATTTCTACCGTGGCAGCACTTATTTGACCCCTACACACAGTGATTTCTACCGTGGCAGCACGTATTTGACCCCTACACACAGTGATTTCTACCGTGGCAGCACTTATTTGACCCCTACACACAGTGATTTCTACCGTGGCAGCACCTATTTGACCCCTACACACAGTGATTTCTACCGTGGCAGCACTTATCTGACCCCTACACACAGTGGTTTCTACCGTGGCAGCACCTATTTGACCCCTACACACAGTGATTTCTACCGTGGCAGCACTTATTTGACCCCTACACACAGTGATTTCTACCGTGGCAGAACTTATTTGACCCCTACACACAGTGATTTCTACCGTGGCAGAACTTATTTGACGCCTACACACAGTGATTTCTACCGTGGCAGCACTTATTTGACCCCTACACACAGTGAGTTCTACCGTGGCAGCACCTATTTGACCCCTACACGCAGTGATTTCTACCGTTGCAGCACTTATTTGACCCCTACACACAGTGATTTCTACCGTGGCAGCACTTATTTGGCCCCTACACACAGTGATTTCTACCGTGGCAGCACTTATTTGACCCCTACACACAGTGATTTCTACCGTCGCAGCACCTATTTGACCCCTACACACAGTGATTTCTACGGTGGCAGCACTTATTTGACCCCTACACACAGTGATTTCTACCGTGGCAGCACCTATTTGACCCCTACACACAGTGATTTCTACCCTTGCAGCACTTATTTGACCCCTACACACAGTGATTTCTACCGTGGCAGCACTTATTTGGCCCCTACACACAGTGATTTCTACCGTGGCAGCACTTATTTGACCCCTGCACACAGTGATTTCTACCGTGGCAGCACCTATTTGACCCCTACACACAGTGATTTCTACCGTGGCATCACGTATTTGACCCCTACACACAGTGATTTCTACCGTGGCAGCACTTATTTGACCCCTACACACAGTGATTTCTAAAGGGGCAGCACTTATTTGACCCCTACACACAGTGATTTCTAAAGGGGCAGCACTTATTTGACCCCTACACACACTGATTTCTAAAGGGGCAGCACTTATTTGACCCCTACACACAGTGATTTCTACCGTGGCAGCACTTATTTGACCCCTACACACAGTGATTTCTAAAGGGGCAGCACTTATTTGACCCCTACACACACTGATTTCTAAAGGGGCAGCACTTATTTGACCCCTACACACAGTGATTTCTACCGTGGCAGCACCTATTTGACCCCTACACACAGTGATTTCTACCGTGGCAGCGCTTATTTGACCCCTACACACAGTGATTTCTAAAGGGGCAGCACTTATTTGACCCCTACACACAGTGATTTCTACCGTGGCAGCACTTATTTGACCCCTACACACAGTGATTTCTAAAGGGGCAGCACTTATTTGACCCCTACACACAGTGATTTCTAAAGGGGCAGCACTTATGTGACCCCTACACACAGTGATTTCTACCGTGGCAGCACTTATTTGACCCCTACACACAGTGATTTTTAAAGGGGCGGCACTTATTTGACCCCTACACACAGTGATTTCTACCGTGGCAGCACTTATTTGACCCCTACACACAGTGATTTCTACCGTGGCAGCACTTATTTGACCCCTACACACAGTGATTTCTACCGTGGCAGCACTTATTTGACCCCTACACACAGTGATTTCTAAAGGGGCAGCACTTATTTGACCCCTACACACAGTGATTTCTACCGTGGCAGCACTTATTTGACCCCTACACACAGTGATTTCTACCGTGGCAGCACTTATTTGACCCCTACGCACAGTGATTTCTACCGTGGCAGCACTTATTTGACCCCTACACACAGTGATTTCTACCGTGGCAGCACTTATTGGACCCCTACACACAGTGATTTCTAAATGGGGAGCACTTATTTGACCCCTACACACAGTGATTTCTACCGTGGCAGCACTTATTTGACCCCTACACACAGTGATTTCTAAAGGGGCAGCACTTATTTGACCCCTACACACAGTGATTTCTACCGTGGCAGCACTTATTTGACCCCTACACACAGTGATTTCTACCGTGGCAGCACTTATTTGACCCCTACACAAAGTGATTTCTACCGTGGCAGCACGTATTTGACCCCTACACACAGTGATTTCTACCGTGGCAGCACTTATTTGACCCCTACACACAGTGATTCCTACCGTGGCAGCACCTATTTGACCCCTACACACAGTGATTTCTACCGTGGCAGCACTTATCTGACCCCTACACACAGTGGTTTCTACCGTGGCAGCACCTATTTGACCCCTACACACAGTGATTTCTACCGTGGCAGCACTTATTTGACCCCTACACACAGTGATTTCTACCGTGGCAGAACTTATTTGACCCCTACACACAGTGATTTCTACCGTGGCAGAACTTAATTGACGCCTACAATCAGTGATTTCTACCGTGGCAGCACTTATTTGACCCCTACACACAGTGAGTTCTACCGTGGCAGCACCTATTTGACCCCTACACGCAGTGATTTCTACCGTTGCAGCACTTATTTGACCCCTACACACAGTGATTTCTACCGTGGCAGCACTTATTTGGCCCCTACACACAGTGATTTCTACCGTGGCAGCACTTATCTGACCCCTACACACAGTGATTTCTACCGTGGCATCACTTATTTGACCTCTACACACAGTGATTTCTAAAGGGGCAGCACTTATTTGACCCCTACACACAGTGATTTCTACCGTGGCAGCACTTATCTGACCCCTACACACAGTGATTTCTAAAGGGGCAGCACTTCTTTGACCCCTACACACAGTGATTTCTACCGTGGCAGCACCTATTTGACCCCTACACACAGTGATTTCTACCGTGGCAGCACTTATTTGACCCCTACACACAGTGATTTCTACCGTGGCAGCACTTATTTGACCCCTACACACAGTGATTTCCACCGTGGCAGCACTATTTTGACCCCTACACACAGTGATTTCTAAAGGGGCAGCACCTATTTGACCCCTACACACAGTGATTTCTACCGTGGCAGCACCTATTTGACCCCTACACACAGTGATTTCTAAAGGGGCAGCACTTTTTTGACCCCTACACACAGTGATTTCCACCGTGGCAGCACTTATTTGACCCCTACACACAGTGATTTCTAAAGGGGCAGCACTTATTTGACCCCTACACACAGTGATTTCTACCGTGGCAGCACCTATTTGACCCCTACACACAGTGATTTCTAAAGGGGCAGCACTTATTTGACCCCTACACACAGTGATTTCTACCGTGGCAGCACCTCTTTTACCCCTACACACAGTGATTTCTAAAGGGGCAGCACTTATTTGACCCCTACACACAGTGATTTCTACCGTGGCAGCACTTATTTGACCCCTACACACAGTGATTTCTACCGTGGCAGCACTTATTTGACCCCTACACACAGTGATTTCTACCGTGGCAGCACTTATTTGACCCCTACACACAGTGATTTCTAAAGGGGCAGCACTTATTTGACCCCTACACACAGTTATTTCTACCGTGGCAGCACTTATTTGACCCCTACACACAGTGATTTCTACCGTGGCAGCACTTATTTGACCCCTACGCACAGTGATTTCTACCGTGGCAGCACTTATTTGACCCCTACACACAGTGATTTCTACCGTGGCAGAACTTATTTGACGCCTACACACAGTGATTTCTACCGTGGCAGCACTTATTTGACCCCTACACACAGTGATTTCTACCGTGGCAGCACCTATTTGACCCCTACACGCAGTGATTTCTACCGTTGCAGCACTTATTTGACCCCTACACACAGTGATTTCTACCGTGGCAGCACTTATTTGGCCCCTACACACAGTGATTTCTACCGTGGCAGCACTTATCTGACCCCTACACACAGTGATTTCTACCGTGGCAGCACTTATTTGACCCCTACACACAGTGATTTCTACCGTAGCATCACTTATTTGACCTCTACACACAGTGATTTCTAAGGGGGCAGCACTTATTTGACCCCTACACACAGTGATTTCTACCGTGGCAGCACTTATCTGACCCCTACACACAGTGATTTCTAAAGGGGCAGCACTTATTTGACCCCTACACACAGTGATTTCTACCGTGGCAGCACTTATTTGACCCCTACACACAGTGATTTCTAAAGGGGCAGCACTTATTTGACCCCTACACACAGTGATTTCTACCGTGGCAGCACCTATTTGACCCCTACACACAGTGATTTCTAAAGGGGCAGCACTTATTTGACCCCTACACACAGTGATTTCTACCGTGGCAGAACTCCTTTGACGCCTACACACAGTGATTTCTACCGTGGCAGCACTTATTTGACCCCTACACACAGTGAGTTCTACCGTGGCAGCACCTATTTGACCCCTACACGCAGTGATTTCTACCGTTGCAGCACTTATTTGACCCCTACACACAGTGATTTCTACCGTGGCAGCACCTATTTGGCCCCTACACACAGTGATTTCTACCGTGGCAGCACTTATCTGACCCCTACACACAGTGATTTCTACCGTGGCAGCACCTATTTGACTCCTACACACAGTGATTTCTACCGTGGCATCACTTATTTGACCTCTACACACAGTGATTTCTAAAGGGGCAGCACTTATTTGACCCCTACACACAGTGATTTCTACCGTGGCAGCACGTATTTGACCCCTACACACAGTGATTTCTACCGTGGCAGCACTTATTTGACCCCTACACACAGTGCTTTCTACCGTGGCAGCACCTATTTGACCCCTACACACAGTGATTTCTAAAGGGGCAGCACTTATTTGACCCCTACACACAGTGATTTCCACCGTGGCAGCACTTATTTGACCCCTACACACAGTGATTTCTAAAGGGGCAGCACTTATTTGACCCCTACACACAGTGATTTCTACCGTGGCAGCACCTATTTGACCCCTACACACAGTGATTTCTAAAGGGGCAGCACTTATTTGACCCCTACACACAGTGATTTCTACCGTGGCAGCACCTCTTTTACCCCTACACACAGTGATTTCTAAAGGGGCAGCACTTATTTGACCCCTACACACAGTGATTTCTACCGTGGCAGCACTTATTTGACCCCTACACACAGTGATTTCTAAAGGGGCAGCACTTATTTGACCCCTACACACAGTGATTTCTACCGTGGCAGCACCTATTTGACCCCTACACACAGTGATTTCTACCGTGGCAGCACTTATTTGACCCCTACACACACTGATTTCTACCGTGGCAGCACTTATTTGACCCCTACACACAGTGATTTCTACCGTGGCAGCACCTATTTGACCCCTACACACAGTGATTTCTACCGTGGCAGCACTTATTTGACCCCTACACACAGTGATTTCTACCGTGGCAGCACTTATTTGACCCCTACACACAGTGATTTCTACCGTGGCAGCACTTATTTGACCCCTACACACAGTGATTTCTACCGTGGCAGCACTTATTTGACCCCTACACACAGTGATTTCTACCGTGGCAGCACTTATTTGACCCCTACACACAGTGATTTCTACCGTGGCAGCACTTATTTGACCCCTACACACAGTGATTTCCACCGTGGCAGCACTTATTTGGCCCCTACACACAGTGATTTCTACCGTGGCAGCACTTATTTGACCCCTACACACAGTGATTTCTACCGTGACAGCACCTATTTGACCCCTACACACAGTGATTTCTACCGTGGCAGCACTTATTTGACCCCTACACACAGTGATTTCTACCGTGGCAGCACTTATTTGACCCCTACACACAGTGATTTCTACCGTGGCAGCACTTATTTGACCCCTACACACAGTGATTTCTACCGTGGCAGCACTTATTTGACCCCTACACGCATTGATTTCTACCGTGGCAGCACTTATTTGGCCCCTACACACAGTGATTTCTACCGTGGCAGCACTTATTTGGCCCCTACACACAGTGATTTCTACCGTGGCAGCACTTATTTGACCCCTACACACAGTGATTTCCACCGTGGCAGCACTTATTTGGCCCCTACACACAGTGATTTCTACCGTGGCAGCACTTATTTGACCCCTACACACAGTGATTTCTACCGTGACAGCACCTATTTGACCCCTACACACATTGATTTCTACCGTGGCAGCACTTATTTGGCCCCTACACACAGTGATTTCTACCGTGGCAGCACTTATTTGGCCCCTACACACAGTGATTTCTACCGTGGCAGCACTTATTTGACCCCTACACACAGTGATTTCCACCGTGGCAGCACTTATTTGGCCCCTACACACAGTGATTTCTACCGTGGCAGCACTTATTTGACCCCTACACACAGTGATTTCTACCGTGACAGCACCTATTTGACCCCTACACACAGTGATTTCTACCGTGGCAGCACCTATTTGACCCCTACACACAGTGATTTCTACCGTGGCAGCACCTATTTGACCCCTACACACAGTGATTTCCACCGTGGCAGCACTTATTTGGCCCCTACACACAGTGATTTCTACCGTGGCAGCACTTATTTGACCCCTACACACAGTGATTTCCACCGTGGCAGCACTTATTTGGCCCCTACACACAGTGATTTCTACCGTGGCAGCACTTATTTGACCCCTACACACAGTGATTTCTACCGTGGCAGCACCTATTTGACCCCTACACACAGTGATTTCTACCGTGGCAGCACTTATTTGACCCCTACACACAGTGATTTCTACCGTGGCAGCACTTATTTGACCCCTACACACAGTGATTTCTACCGTGGCAGCACTTATTTGACCCCTACACACAGTGATTTCTACCGTGGCAGCACTTATTTGACCCCTACACACAGTGATTTCTACCGTGGCAGCACTTATTTGACCCCTACACACATTGATTTCTACCGTGGCAGCACCTATTTGACCCCTACACACAGTGATTTCTACCGTGGCAGCACTTATTTGACCCCTACACACAGTGATTTCTACCGTGGCAGCACCTATTTGACCCCTACACACAGTGATTTCTACCGTGGCAGCACTTATTTGACCCCTACACACAGTGATTTCTACCGTGGCAGCACCTATTTGACCCCTACACACAGTGATTTCCACCGTGGCAGCACTTATTTGGCCCCTACACACAGTGATTTCTACCGTGGCAGCACTTATTTGACCCCTACACACAGTGATTTCCACCGTGGCAGCACTTATTTGGCCCCTACACACAGTGATTTCTACCGTGGCAGCACTTATTTGACCCCTACACACAGTGATTTCTACCGTGACAGCACCTATTTGGCCCCTACACACAGTGATTTCTACCGTGGCAGCACTTATTTGACCCCTACACACAGTGATTTCTACCGTGGCAGCACTTATTTGACCCCTACACACAGTTATTTCTACCGTGGCAGCACTTATTTGACCCCTACACACAGTGATTTCTACCGTGGCAGCACTTATTTGACCCCTACACACAGTGATTTCTACCGTGGCAGCACTTATTTGACCCCTACACACATTGATTTCTACCGTGGCAGCACCTATTTGACCCCTACACACAGTGATTTCTACCGTGGCAGCACTTATTTGACCCCTACACACAGTGATTTCTACCGTGGCAGCACCTATTTGACCCCTACACACAGTGATTTCTACCGTGGCAGCACTTATTTGACCCCTACACACAGTGATTTCTACCGTGGCAGCACTTATTTGACCCCTACATACAGTGATTTCTACCGTGGCAGCACTTGCTTGACCCCTACACACACTGATTTCTACCGTGGCAGCACTTATTTGACCCCTACACACAGTGATTTCTACCGTGGCAGCACCTATTTGACCCCTACACACAGTGATTTCTACCGTGGCAGCACTTCTTTGACCCCTACACACAGTGATTTCTACCGTGTCAGCACTTATTTGACCCCTACACACAGTGATTTCTACCGTGGCAGCACCTATTTGACCCCTACACACAGTGATTTCTACCGTGGCAGCACTTATTTGACCCCTACACACAGTGATTTCTACCGTGGCAGCACTTATTTGACCCCTACACACAGTGATTTCTACCGTGGCAGCACTTATTTGGCCCCTACACACAGTGATTTCTACCGTGGCAGCACTTATCTGACCCCTACACACAGTGATTTCTACCGTGGCAGCACCTATTTGACCCCTACACATAGTGATTTCTACCGTGGCAGCACCTATTTGACCCCTACACACAGTGATTTCTAAAGGGGCAGCACTTATTTGACCCCTACACACAGTGATTTCTACCGTGGCAGCACTTATCTGACCCCTACACACAGTGATTTCTAAAGGGGCAGCACTTATTTGACCCCTACACACAGTGATTTCTACCGTGGCAGCACCTATTTGACCCCTACACACAGTGATTTCTAAAGGGGCAGCACTTATTTGACCCCTACACACAGTGATTTCTACCGTGGCAGCACCTATTTTACCCCTACACACAGTTATTTCCAAAGGGGCAGCACTTATTTGACCCCTACACACAGTGATTTCTACCGTGGCAGCACTTATTTGACCCCTACACACAGTGATTTCTACCGTGGCAGCACTTATTTGACCCCTACACACAGTGATTTCTACCGTGGCAGCACCTATTTGACCCCTACACACAGTGATTTCTACCGTTGCAGCACTTATTTGACCCCTACACACAGTGATTTCCACCGTGGCAGCACTTATTTGGCCCCTACACACAGTGATTTCTACCGTGGCAGCACTTATCTGACCCCTACACACAGTGATTTCTACCGTGGCAGCACCTATTTGACCCCTACACACAGTGATTTCTACCGTGGCAGCACTTATCTGACCCCTACACACAGTGATTTCTACCGTGGCATCACTTATTTGACCCCTACACACAGTGATTTCTACCGTGGCAGCACTTATTTGACCCCTACACACAGTGATTTCTAAAGGGGCAGCACTTATTTGACCCCTACACACACTGATTTCTAAAGGGGCAGCACTTATTTGACCCCTACACACAGTGATTTCTAAAGGGGTAGCACTTATTTGACCCCTACACACAGTGATTTCTAAAGGGGCAGCACTTATTTGACCCCTACACACACTGATTTCTAAAGGGGCAGCACTTATTTGACCCCTACACACAGTGATTTCTACCGTGGCAGCACCTATTTGACCCCTACACACAGTGATTTCTAAAGGGGCAGCGCTTATTTGACCCCTACACACAGTGATTTCTAAAGGGGCAGCACTTATTTGACCCCTACACACAGTGATTTCTACCGTGGCAGCACTTATGTGACCCCTACACACAGTGATTTTCAAAGGGGCAGCACTTATTTGACCCCTACACACAGTGATTTCTAAAGGGGCAGCACTTATGTGACCCCTACACACAGTGATTTCTACCGTGGCAGCACTTATTTGACCCCTACACACTGTGATTTCTAAAGGGGCAGCACTTATTTGACCCCTACACACAGTGATTTCTACCGTGGCAGCACTTATTTGACCCCTACACACAGTGATTTCTACCGTGGCAGCACTTATTTGACCCCTACACACAGTGATTTCTACCGTGGCAGCACTTATTTGACCCCTACACACAGTGATTTCTAAAGGGGCAGCACTTATTTGACCCCTACACACAGTGATTTCTACCGTGGCAGCACTTATTTGACCCCTACACACAGTGATTTCTACCGTGGCAGCACTTATTTGACCCCTACGCACAGTGATTTCTACCGTGGCAGCACTTATTTGACCCCTACACACAGTGATTTCTACCGTGGCAGCACTTATTGGACCCCTACACACAGTGATTTCTAAAGGGGCAGCACTTATTTGACCCCTACACACAGTGATTTCTACCGTGGCAGCACTTATTTGACCCCTACACACAGTGATTTCTACCGTGGCAGCACTTATTTGACCCCTACACACAGTGATTTCTACCGTGGCAGCACTTATTTGACCCCTACACACAGTGATTTCTACCGTGGCACCACTTATTTGACCCCTACACACAGTGATTTCTACCGTGGCAGCACCTATTTGACCCCTACACACAGTGATTTCTACCGTGGCAGCACTTATTTGACCCCTACACACAGTGATTTCTACCGTGGCAGCACTTATTTGACCCCTACACACAGTGATTTCTACCGTGGCAGCACCTATTTGACCCCTACACACAGTGATTTCTACCGTGGCAGCACTTATTTGACCACTACACACAGTGATTTCTACCGTGGCAGCACTTATTTGGCCCCTACACACAGTGATTTCTACCGTGGCAGCACTTATTTGGCCCCTACACACAGTGATTTCTACCGTGGCAGCACTTATCTGACCCCTACACACAGTGATTTCTGCCGTGGCAGCACTTATTTGGCCTCTACACACGGTGATTTCTACCGTGGCAGCACTTATTTGACCCCTACACACAGTGATTTCTACCGTGGCACCACTTATTTGACCCCTACACACAGTGATTTCTACCGTGGCAGCACCTATTTGACCCCTACACACAGTGATTTCTACTGTGGCAGCACTTATTTGACCCCTACACACAGTGATTTCTACCGTGGCAGCACTTATTTGACCCCTACATACAGTGATTTCTACCGTGGCAGCACCTATTTGACCCCTACACACAGTGATTTCTACCGTGGCAGCACTTATTTGACCACTACACACAGTGATTTCTACCGTGGCAGCACTTATTTGGCCCCTACACACAGTGATTTCTACCGTGGCAGCACTTATTTGGCCCCTACACACAGTGATTCCTACCGTGGCAGCACTTATCTGACCCCTACACACAGTGATTTCTGCCGTGGCAGCACTTATTTGGCCCCTACACACAGTGATTTCTACCGTGGCAGCACTTATTTGGCCCCTACACACAGTGATTCCTACCGTGGCAGCACTTATCTGACCCCTACACACAGTGATTTCCATCGTGGCAGCACTTATTTGACCCCTACACACAGTGATTTCTACCGTGGCAGCACTTATTTGACCCCTACACACAGTGATTTCTACCGTGGCAGCACTTGTTTGGCCCCTACACACAGTGATTTCTACCGTGGCAGCACTTATCTGACCCCTACACACAGTGATTTCTACCGTGGCAGCACTTATTTGACCCCTACACACACTGATTCCTACCATGGCAGCACTTATTTGACCCCTACACACAGTGATTTCTACCGTGGCAGCACTTATTTGACCCCTACACACAGTGATTTCTACCGTGGCAGCACTTATTTGACCCCTACACACAGTGATTTCTACCGTGGCAGCACTTATTTGACCCCTACACACAATGATTTCTACCGTGGAGCACCTATTTGACCCCTACACACAGTGATTTCTACCATGGCAGCACTTATTTGACCCCTACACACAGTGACTTCTACCGTGGCAGCACCTATTTGACCCCTACACACAGTGATTTCTACCGTGGCAGCACTTATTTGACCCCTACACACAGTGATTTCTACCGTGGCAGCACTTATTTGACCCCTACACACACTGATTTGTACCGTGGCAGCACTTATTCGACCCCTACACACAGTGATTTCTACCGTGGCAGCACTTATTTGACCCCTACACACAGTGATTTCTACCGTGGTAGCACTTATTTGACCCCTACACACAGTGATTTCTACCGTGGCAGCACTTATTTGACCCCTACACACAGTGATTTCTACCGTGGCAGCACTTATTTGACCCCTACACACAGTGATTTCTACCGTGGCAGCACTTATTTGACCCCTACACACACTGATTTCTACCGTGGCAGCACTTATTTGGCCCCTACACACAGTGATTTCCACCGTGGCAGCACTTATTTGACCCCTACACACAGTGATTTCTACCGTGGCAGCACTTATTTGGCCCCTACGCACAGTGATTTCTACCGTGGCAGCACTTATCTGACCCCTACACACAGTGATTTCTACCGTGGCAGCACTTATCTGACCCCTACGCACAGTGATTTCTACCGTGGCAGCACTTATCTGACCCCTACACACAGTGATTTCTACCATGGCAGCACTTATTTGACCCCTACACGCAGTGATTTCTACCGTGGCAGCACTTATTTGACCCCTACACACAGTGATTTCTACCGTGGCAGCACTTATTTGACCCCTACACACAGTGATTTCTACCGTGGCAGCACTTATTTGACCCCTACACACAGTGATTTCTACCGTGGCAGCACTTATTTGACCCCTACACACAGTGATTTCTACCGTGGCAGCACTTATTTGACCCCTTCCCACAAGGATTTCTACCGTGGCAGCACTTATTTGACCCCTACACACAGTGATTTCTACCGTGGCAGCACTTATTTGACCCCTACACACAGTGATTTCTACCGTGGCAGCACTTATTTGACCCCTTCCCACAGTGATTTCTACCGTGGCAGCACTTATTTGACCCCTACACACAGTGATTTCTACCATGGCAGCACTTATGTGACCCCTACACACAGTGATTTCTACCGTGGCAGCACTTATTTGACCCCTACACACAGTGATTTCTACCGTGGCAGCACCTATTTGACCCCTACACACAGTGATTTCTACCGTGGCAGCACTTATCTGACCCCTACACCCAGTGATTTCTACCGTGGCAGCACTTATTTGACCCCTACACACAGTGATTTCTACCGTGGCAGCACTGATCTGATCCCTACACACAGTGATTTCTTCCATGGCAGCACTTATTTGACCCCTACACACAGTGATTTCTACCGTGGCAGCACTTATTTGACCCCTTCCCACAGTGATTTCTACCGTGGCAGCACTCATTTGACCCCTACACACAGTGATTTCTACCGTGGCAGCACTTATTTGACCCCTACACACACTGATTCCTACCATGGCAGCACTTATTTGACGTCTACACACAGTGATTTCTACCGTGGCAGCACTTATTTGACCCCTTCCCACAGTGATTTCTACCGTGGCAGCACTTGGTTGACCCCTTCCCACAGTGATTTGTACCGTGGCAGCACTTATTTGACCCCTTCCCACAGTGATTTCTACCGTGGCAGCACTTATTTGACCCCTACACACAGTGATTTCTACCATGGCAGCACTTATGTGACCCCTACACACAGTGATTTCTACCGTGGCAGCACTTATTTGACCCCTTCCCACAGTGATTTCTACCGTGGCAGCACTTATTTGACCCCTACACACAGTGATTTCTACCATGGCAGCACTTATCTGACCCCTACACACAGTGATTTCTACCGTGGCAGCACTTATTTGACCCCTACACACAGTGATTTCTACCGTGGCAGCACTTATTTGACCCCTACACACAGTGATTTCTACAGTGGCAGCACTTATTTGACCCCTACACACAGTGATTTCCACCGTGGCAGCACTTATTTGACCCCTACACCCAGTGGTTTCTACCGTGGCAGCACTTATTTGACCCCTACACCCAGTGATTTCTACCGTGGCAGCACTTATTTGACCCCTACACACAGTGATTTCTACCGTGGCAGCACTTACCTGACCCCTACACGCAGTGATTTCTACCGTGGCAGCACTTATTTGGCCCCTACACACAGTGATTTCTACCGTGGCAGCACTTATCTGACCCCTACACATAGTGATTTCTACCGTGGCAGCACTTATTTGACCCCTACACACAGTGATTTCTACCGTGGCAGCACTTATTTGACCCCTACACACACTGATATCTACCGTGGCAGCACTTATTTGACCCCTACACACAGTGATTTCTACCGTGGCAGCACTTATCTGACCCCTACACACAGTGATTTCTACCGTGGCAGCACTTATTTGACCCCTACACACACTGATTCCTATCATGGCAGCACTTATTTGACCCCTACACACAGTGATTTCTGCCGTGGCAGCACTTATTTGGCCCCTACACACAGTGATTTCTACCGTGGCAGCACTTATCTGACCCCTACGCACAGTGATTTCTACCGTGGCAGCACTTATTTGACCCCTACACACACTGATTCCTACCATGACAGCACTTTTTTGACCCCTACACACAGTGATTTCTAAAGGGGCAGCACTTATTTGACCCCTACACACAGTGATTTCTACCGTGGCAGCACCTATTTGACCCCTACACACAGTGATTTCTACCGTGGCAGCACTTATCTGACCCCTACACCCAGTGATTTCTACCGTGGCAGCACTTATTTGACCCCTACACACAGTGATTTCTACCGTGGCAGCACTTATTTGACCCCTACACACAGTGATTTCTACCGTGGCGGCACTTATTTGACCCCTGCACACAGTGATTTCTACCGTGGCAGCACTTATTTGACCCCTTCCCACAGTGATTTCTACCGTGGCAGCACTTATTTGAACCCTACACACAGTGATTTCTACCGTGGCAGCACTTATTTGACCCCTACACGCAGTGATTTCTACCGTGGCAGCACTTATTTGACGTCTACACACAGTGATTTCTACCGTGGCAGCACTTATTTGACCCCTTCCCACAGTGATTTCTACCGTGGCAGCACTTATTTGACCCCTTCCCACAGTGATTTGTACCGTGGCAGCACTTATTTGACCCCTTCCCACAGTGATTTCTACCGTGGCAGCACTTATTTGACCCCTACACACAGTGATTTCTTCCATGGCAGCACTTATGTGACCCCTACACACAGTGATTTCTACCGTGGCAGCACTTATTTGACCCCTTCCCACAGTGATTTCTACCGTGGCAGCACTTATTTGACCTCTACACACAGTGATTTCTTCCATGGCAGCACTTATGTGACCCCT
Source organism: Eutreptiella sp. 'Long Island Sound 2002' (assembly GCA_964036045.1). Lineage (NCBI taxonomy): Eukaryota > Euglenozoa > Euglenophyceae > Eutreptiales > Eutreptiaceae > Eutreptiella > Eutreptiella sp. 'Long Island Sound 2002'. The sequence goes on from OZ038391.1 coordinate 19,605,398, forward strand.
TCCCACAGTGATTTCTACCGTGGCAGCACTTATTTGACCCCTACACACAGTGATTTCTACCGTGGCAGCACTTATTTGACCCCTACACGCAGTGATTTCTACCGTGGCAGCACTTATTTGACGTCTACACACAGTGATTTCTACCGTGGCAGCACTTATTTGACCCCTTCCCACAGTGATTTCTACCGTGGCAGCACTTATTTGACCCCTTCCCACAGTGATTTCTACCGTGGCAGCACTTATTTGACCCCTTCCCACAGTGATTTCTACCGTGGCAGCACTTATTTGACCCCTACACACAGTGATTTCTACCATGGCAGCACTTATCTGACCCCTACACACAGTGGTTTCTACCGTGGCAGCACTTATTTGACCCCTACAGACAGTGATTTCTACAGTGGCAGCACTTATTTGACCCCTACACACAGTGATTTCTACCGTGGCAGCACTTATTTGACCCCTACACCCAGTGGTTTCTACCGTGGCAGCACTTATTTGACCCCTACACCCAGTGATTTCTACCGTGGCAGCACTTATTTCACCCCTACACACAGTGATTTCTACCGTGGCAGCACTTACCTGACCCCTACACGCAGTGATTTCTACCGTGGCAGCACTTATTTGGCCCCTACACACAGTGATTTCTACCGTGGCAGCACTTATTTGACCCCTACACATAGTGATTTCTACCGTGGCAGCACTTATTTGACCCCTACACACAGTGATTTCTACCGGGGCAGCACTTCTTTGACCCCTACACACACTGATTCCTATCATGGCAGCACTTATTTGACCCCTACACACAGTGATTTCTGCCGTGGCAGCACTTATTTGGCCCCTACACACAGTGATTTCTACCGTGGCAGCACTTATCTGACCCCTACACACAGTGATTTCTACCGTGGCAGCACTTATTTGACCCCTACACACACTGATTCCTACCATGGCAGCACTTATTTGACCCCTACACACAGTGATTTCTACCGTGGCAGCACTTATTTGACCCCTACACACAGTGATTTCTACCATGGCAGCACTTATTTGACCCCTACACACAGTGATTTCTACCGTGGCAGCACTTTTTTGACCCCTACACACAGTGATTTCTACCGTGGCAGCACCTATTTGACCCCTACACGCAGTGATTTCTACCGTGGCAGCACTCCTTTGACCCCTACACACACTGATTTCTACCGTGGCAGCACTTATTTGACCCCTACACACAGTGATTTCTACCGTGGCAGCACTTATTTGACCCCTACACACAGTGATTTCTACCATGGCAGCACCTATTTGCCCCCTACACACAATGATTTCTACCGTGGCAGCACTTATTTGACCCCTACACACAGTGATTTATACCGTGGCAGCACCTATTTGACCCCTACACACAGTGATTTCTACCGTGGCAGCACTTATTTGACCCCTACACACAGTGATTTCTACTGTGGCAGCACTTATTTGACCCCTTCCCACAGTGATTTCTACCGTGGCAGCACTTATTTGACCCCTACACACAGTGATTTCTACCGTGGCAGCACTTATTTGACCCCTTCCCACAGTGATTTCTACCGTGGCAGCACCTATTTGACCCCTACACACAGTGATTTCTACCGTGGCAGCACCTATTTGACCCCTACACACAGTGATTTCTACCGTGGCAGCACTCATTTGACCCCTACACACACTGATTTCTACCGTGGCAGCACTTATGTGACCCCTACACACAGTGACTTCTACCGTGGCAGCACTTATTTGACCCCTTCCCACAGTGATTTCTACCGTGGCAGCACTTATTTGACCCCTACACGCAGTGATTTCTACCGTGGCAGCACTTATTTGACCCCTACACACACTGATATCTACCGTGGCAGCACTTATTTGACCCCTACACACAGTGATTTCTACCGTGGCAGCACTTATCTGACCCCTACACACAGTGATTTCTACCGTGGCAGCACCTATTTGACCCCTACACACAGTGATTTCTACCGTGGCAGCACTTATTTGACCGCTACACACAGTGATTTCTACCGTGGCAGCACTTATGTGACCCCTACACACAGTGATTTCTACCGTGGCAGCACTTATTTGACCCCTACACACAGTGATTTCTACCGTGGCAGCACTTATTTGACCCCTTCCCACAGTGGTATCTACCGCGGCAGCACTTATTTGACCCCTACACACAGTGATTTCTACCGTGGCAGCACTTATTTGACCCCTACACGCAGTGATTTCTACCGTGGCAGAACTTATTTGACGTCTACACACAGTGATTTCTACCGTGGCAGCACTTATTTGACCCCTACACACAGTGATTTCTACCGTGGCAGCACTTATTTGACCCCTTCCCACAGTGATTTCTACCGTGGCAGCACTTATTTGACCCCTTCCCACAGTGATTTCTACCGTGGCGGCACTTATTTGACCCCTTCCCACAGTGATTTCTACCGTGGCAGCACTTATTTGACCCCTACACACAGTGATTTCTACCATGGCAGCACTTATGTGACCCCTACACACAGTGATTTCTACCGTGGCAGCACTTATTTGACCCCTACACACACTGATTTCTACCGTGGCAGCACTTATTTGACCCCTACACACAATGATTTCTACCGTGGCAGCACTTATTTGACCCCTACACACAGTGATTTATACCGTGGCAGCACCTATTTGACCCCTACACGCAGTGATTTCTACCGTGGCAGCACTTATTTGACCCCTACACACACTGATTTCTACCGTGGCAGCACTTATTTGACCCCTACACACAATGATTTCTACCGTGGCAGCACTTATTTGACCCCTACACACAGTGATTTATACCGTGGCAGCACCTATTTGACCCCTACACACAGTGATTTCTACCGTGGCAGCACTTATTTGACCCCTACACACAGTGATTTCTACTGTGGCAGCACTTATTTGACCCCTTCCCACAGTGATTTCTACCGTGGCAGCACTTATTTGACCCCTACACACAGTGATTTCTACCGTGGCAGCACTTATTTGACCCCTTCCCACAGTGATTTCTACCGTGGCAGCACCTATTTGACCCCTACACACAGTGATTTCTACCGTGGCAGCACCTATTTGACCCCTACACACAGTGATTTCTACCGTGGCAGCACTCATTTGACCCCTACACACACTGATTTCTACCGTGGCAGCACTTATGTGACCCCTACACACAGTGACTTCTACCGTGGCAGCACTTATTTGACCCCTTCCCACAGTGATTTCTACCGTGGCAGCACTTATTTGACCCCTACACGCAGTGATTTCTACCGTGGCAGCACTTATTTGACCCCTACACACACTGATATCTACCGTGGCCGCACTTATTTGACCCCTACACACAGTGATTTCTACCGTGGCAGCACTTATTTGACCCCTACACACAGTGATTTCTACCGTGGCAGCACTTATCTGACCCCTACACACAGTGATTTCTACCGTGGCAGCACCTATTTGACCCCTACACACAGTGATTTCTACCGTGGCAGCACTTATTTGACCGCTACACACAGTGATTTCTACCGTGGCAGCACTTATGTGACCCCTACACACAGTGATTTCTACCGTGGCAGCACTTATTTGACCCCTACACACAGTGATTTCTACCGTGGCAGCACTTATTTGACCCCTTCCCACAGTGGTATCTACCGCGGCAGCACTTATTTGACCCCTACACACAGTGATTTCTACCGTGGCAGCACTTATTTGACCCCTACACGCAGTGATTTCTACCGTGGCAGAACTTATTTGACGTCTACACACAGTGATTTCTACCGTGGCAGCACTTATTTGACCCCTACACACAGTGATTTCTACCGTGGCAGCACTTATTTGACCCCTTCCCACAGTGATTTCTACCGTGGCAGCACTTATTTGACCCCTTCCCACAGTGATTTCTACCGTGGCGGCACTTATTTGACCCCTTCCCACAGTGATTTCTACCGTGGCAGCACTTATTTGACCCCTACACACAGTGATTTCTACCATGGCAGCACTTATGTGACCCCTACACACAGTGATTTCTACCGTGGCAGCACTTATTTGACCCCTTCCCACAGTGATTTCTACCGTGGCAGCACTTGTTTGACCCCTACACACAGTGATTTCTACCATGGCAGCACTTATGTGACCCCTACACACGGTGATTTCTACGGTGGCAGCACTTATTTGACCCCTACACACAGTGATTTCTACCGTGGCAGCACTTATTTGACCCCTACACACAGTGGTTTCTACCGTGGCAGCACTTATTTGACCCCTACACACAGTGATTTCTACCGTGGCAGCACTTATTTGACCCCTACACCCAGTGATTTCTACCGTGGCAGCACTTACCTGACCCCTACAGGCAGTGATTTCTACCGTGGCAGCACTTATTTGGCCCCTACACACAGTGATTTCTACCGTGGCAGCACTTATTTGACCCCTACACATAGTGATTTCTACCGTGGCAGCACTTATTTGACCCCTACACACAGTGATTTCTACCATGGCAGCACTTATTTGACCCCTACACCCAGTGATTTCTACCGTGGCAGCACTTACGTGACCCCTACACGCAGTGATTTCTACCGTGGCAGCACTTATTTGGCCCCTACACACAGTGATTTCTACCGTGGCAGCACTTATTTGACCCCTACACATAGTGATTTATACCGTGGCAGCACCTATTTGACCCCTACACATAGTGATTTCTACCGTGGCAGCACTTATTTGACCCCTACACATAGTGATTTCTACCGTGGCAGCACTTTTTTGACCCCTACACCCAGTGATTTCTACCGTGGCAGCACTTACCTGACCCCTACACGCAGTGATTTCTACCGTGGCAGCACTTATTTGGCCCCTACACACAGTGATTTCTACCGTGGCAGCACTTATTTGACCCCTACACATAGTGATTTCTACCGTGGCAGCACTTATTTGGCCCCTACACACAGTGATTTCTACCGTGGCAGCACTTATTTGGCCCCTACACACATTGATTTCTACCATGGCAGCACTTTTTTGACCCCTACACATAGTGATTTCTACCGTGGCAGCACTTATTTGGCCCCTACACACAGTGATTTCTACCATGGCAGCACTTATTTGACCCATGCACACAGTGATTTCTACCGTGGCAGCACTTATTTGGCCCCTACACACAGTGATTTCTACCGTGGCAGCACTTATCTGACCCCTACACACAGTGATTTCTACTGTGGCAGCACTTATTTGACCCCTGGACACACTGATTTCTACCGTGGCAGCACTTATTTGACCCCTACACACAGTGATTTCTACCGTGGCAGCACTTCTTTGACCCCTACACACAGTGATTTCTACCGTGGCAGCACCAATTGAACCCTACAAACAGTGGTTTCTACCGTGGCAGCACTTATTTGACCCCTACACACACTGATTTCCACCGTGGCAGCACCTATCTGACCCCTACACACAGTGATTTCTTCCGTTGCAGCACTTATTTGACCCCTTCCCACAGTGATTTCTACCGTGGCAGCACTTATTTGACCCCTACACACAGTGATTTCTACCGTGGCAGCACTTATTTGACCCCTACACACACTGATTTCTACCGTGGCAGCACTTTTTTGACCCCTACACCCAGTGATTGTTACCGTGGCAGCACTTATTTGACCCCTAGACACAGTGATTTCTACCGTGGCAGCACTTATTTGACCCCTACACACAGTGATTTCCACCGTGGCAGCACATTTTTTACCCCTACACACAGTGATTTCTACCGTGGCAGCACTTTTTTGACCCCTACACACGCTGATTTCTAACGGGGCAGCACCTATTTGACCAACTCCCACAGTGATGTCTACCGTGGCAGCACTTATTTGACCCCTACACACAGTGATTTCTACCGTGGCAGCACTTATTTGACCCCTGCACACAGTGATTTCTACCGTGGCCGCACTTATCTGACCCCCACACACAGTGATTTCCACCGTGGCAGCACTTATTTGACCCCTACACACAGTGATTTTTACCGTGGCAGCACTGATCTGATCCCTACACACAGTGATTTCCACCGTGGCAGCACATTTTTTACCCCTACACACAGTGATTTCTACCGTGGCAGCACTTATTTGACCCCTGCACACCGTGATTTCTACCGTGGCAGCACTTATTTGACCCCTACACACGCTGATTTCTAACGGGGCAGCACCTATTTGACCAATTCCCACAGTGATTTCTACCGTGGCAGCACTTATTTGACCCCTACACACAGTGATTTCTACCGTGGCAGCACTTTTTTGACCCCTACAGCCAGTGATTTCTACCGTTGCAGCACTTATTTGACCCCTAGACACAGTGATTTCTACCGTGGCAGCACTTATTTGACCCCTACACACAGTGATTTCCACCGTGGCAGCACATTTTTTACCCCTACACACAGTGATTTCTACCGTGGCAGCACTTATTTGACCCCTGCACACCGTGATTTCTACCGTGGCAGCACTTATTTGACCCCTACACACGCTGATTTCTAACGGGGCAGCACCTATTTGACCAATTCCCACAGTGATTTCTACCGTGGCAGCACTTATTTGACCCCTACACACAGTGATTTCTACCGTGGCAGCACTTATTTGACCCCTGCACACAGTGGTTTCTACCGTGGCAGCACTTATCTGACCCCTACACACAGTGATTTCCACCGTGGCAGCACTTATTTGACCCCTACACACAGTGATTTTTACCGTGGCAGCACTGATCTGATCCCTACACACAGTGATTTCTACCGTGGCAGCACTTATCTGATCTCTACACACAGTGATTTCTACCGTGGCAGCACTTATTTGACCCCTACACACACTGATTTCCACCGTGGCAGCACTTATCTGATCCCTACACACAGTGATTTCTACCGTGGCAGCACTTATTTGACCCCTTCCCACAGTGATTTCTACCATGGCAGCACCTATTTGACCCCTACACACAGTGATTTCTACCGTGGCAGCACCTATTTGACCCCTACACACACTGATTTCTACCGTGGCAGCACTACTTTGACCCCTACACACAGTGGTTTCTACCATGGCAGCACCTATTTGACCCCTACACACAGTGATTTCTACCGTGGCAGCACTTATTTGACCCCTACACACACTGATTTCCACCGTGGCAGCACTTATCCGACCCCTACACACAGTGATTTCTACCGTGGCAGCACTTATTTGACCCCCCCACACAGTGATTTCTACCGTGGCAGCACTTATTTGACCCCTATAAACAGTGATTTCTACCGTGGCAGCACTTATTTGACCCCTACACACACTGATTTCCACCGTGGCAGCACTTATTTGGCCCCTACACACATTGATTTCTACCATGGCAGCACTTATTTGACCCATGCACACAGTGATTTCTACCGTGGCAGCACTTTTTTTTTTTTTTATAATACACGATCTGAGTCCCACGTGAATGTCCATATCAGGAGAGGGCCAGCCCATCATACAACTTATAACCTCATCCCATAAGGCAGGGTCAGGGGCTACGGGGATGGCCGCTCGGACGTGCGGGGCAGAGATTGTTGCGGTGCAAAAAGAGAAGTGTACATGGGGGTTTCATGGGGGTTGTCGCCCTCTCGCGAAGCCGCTAGGGCAACGCATCAACCAGGGGTACCTCCCACGTGGGCAGCAACCCAAAACAGGATTCCCATCTCATCAGAAAACAGTGTACAGTGGGTAGGAACAAGCATAAACCTAGAAGGGTGCCTATGTGCTGGTGTGGGGGGTACAGACAGGGATTGCGTGGGTCCGGGGGTGCCACTGCCCTTCCAGGTGTTACGTGTCCGGGTCACTGCCTGGTCGGCCACACAGTGGTAGAGCCTCGGAGAAAAAATAGACAAGGGGAGGCTCCCCACACGCACCGCTGACCCCAGTGGGCAGCCAGCCCAAACAGGGGGGATCCCTCTGCGAAAAATAGCCAAAGGGAGTACTGGGGGAGGGGGAGACAGTCTGGATGAGGGTGAACCAGGGGGGCAGGGGTTGACCACAAACTCAGCACAAGGGCAAAACAAGACATTCAGGTGGAAACAGAGTATGAGGTCGAAAGGTGAAAGGCCTGAAGTAAGTACATGCCATGGGGCATTGACTCATTTAGCTTAAGGAGGTCGCCTCAGGTCTGGGGAAGCTCAGCACCAAAGCGATGGCGAAGAGTACGGCAGGTTGGCCTGAGAAAGGAGAGAGAGGAATGAATAACTGGGCACAAGCAAGCAGGGGCACTAAACTATCGTGGCAGGGGCATCCCAGTCTCGAGGCGAGAAGGCATTGGGCCGTTTTGAGGTGGGCGGGACACTGGATTCCAGCACAGCTGTGACAAGATCGAGTACCGAGTCCTGAAAACGGGAAATGGCTTTCCTCGCAGCGGTTACACCTCCTAATCTAGCGGCAAGGAAGCGGTAAAGGGTAACAGGGACAGCGAGGCGTCCTGCGATGCGTAAATCAGCCTTCTGGGCCAACCGACGCCAGATGGAGGCATTTGCATGGGGGGGCCAGGCAGCGATCCATTTGGACACCAGGGGGTGGTCCTCCGCACAGTGTGCAAGCATCCCGTGGACACTGAGGTTGTGTTGGCGTCCACAGTGTGCGCATGCGTGGGGTGGCAGTTTGCCAGACCAGAAGGTGGCATAGTGGGCATACCCTAGCCTAGACTGCAGCCCAAATAGCCATTTGTACCAGGCCAGGCGCCGGAATCGCAGCGGCCTCCAGGAGAGGGGGTGGAAACCAGCGTAGGTGTGGTGGGGCGCAAGGTCGTGACTCCAGACCTTGTGGGGTGGCAGAACCAGCTCACCGTGGCGCACCACGTCCCACGGGGTTTTGGGTCGGGCAGGGGGGGGGGGGGGGTAGGGCGGTGCCAATCTTGGCATATTTGTCTGCAGCTTCATTGAATTCATGGCCACAGTGTCCCTCGACCCATTCAGGGCTTTGAGATTTGGCGGTGGTGCCCTCTCTGACAGCCTGGACCCAATATGCTTGACGGATGGGGCGACGTTGGCTGCGAGTAGACGCTATGGCTCCCTGACAGTCCAGCTTCAAGCGGTCTCCCTCGGCCGAGAAATGGGACCCTAGCAGCAACCCTACCAGCTCTGCTTTGTACGAATTAGGAACCTCCGGGACGCGGCACACTGCGACAAGGCCGTTGGGCATGATGGCTGCAGCACCAGATGAGGGCGGGGACCCCATTTTACTACCATCTGTGTATGTGCTATCAGGGCGAAGTGCAGTGGGTAGAAGGTAAACAACCAAGCCACAGACCGACATCACAGACACGGCCTCGCGCTGAAGGCGGTGGGCGTCCCATGTAACGGTAACGGGTGGGAGGGTGAACGTTGGTGCTGGTCCAAGCAGGGCCAATGCCGATTGGAAAAGCATAAAAGGGGTTATGGGCAGGCGGGGGTGGACAGAGAATTCCTGCAGGTAGGGGTTCCGGTGCAGTGAGTCCAGGAGGCGGGTGGGATGTAGGACAGGGAAGTATCCCATGCCCAGTCCTTTGGACCGATGCGTGTACAGGGTTTTTGTAGCGATCAACGTCGGCAATCCCACAACTCCTAGCACAAAACGTTCCAAAAGGGAGGTGAGTCGGTGTAGTTCTGTGGCAGAGAGGGGGAGGCATTCCGTTCTATAGAGGAGCCTAGGGATGACGAGGGTGTTCACCACATGGACTCTGTCCAGGGCCTGAATAGGGTGCACGTGGAGTTCATTTAGTTGAGCCCTGAGTTCGTCCTCAACGATGCGCACAGCCGGGGAGAGGCGTAGGGAGGCTGACAGGGGGTGCCCTAAATGCAGAAGATATGAGACACCTCTGAAAGGTCGCTCAGAAACATCAGCCCAAGGCGGAGCATCGGCGTCTCTGGTGGACCATATTGAGGTCGAGGCCTGCACAGCACAGACGGGGTGTAGGTACTTGGGTAGAGTGGGGGCAGGTGGGGGGGGTTTGACCATCGGCAGGGCTTCGCTTTTTATGACGTTAATCTGACACCCTATGAGACTGAGCGCTTCCTGAACCAGGGTGGCATTGCTCTGACTGTGCATGGGGGGGGAAGGAGAGGATATGTCATCGACGAAGGCCGAAAAGCGTAAGCCATGATGCTCCATAAAACGCAGGGGGATTTCGAAAACGATAACAAAAAAAAAACAGGACATGGGACATCCCTGTTTGACTCCATGCGTGGTCCTGAAGACTTCATGCTCAGCGCCCCGAATGAAAGTGGCACCCAACTCTAGCACCAGGGAAATCAAGCGCAGTAGCTTGAGCGGGGTGCCCATTCTATCCAAGACGTGGAAAATGAGGTACTTCGGCGGACTATCAAAAGCATGGTAAACATCGAAAGCCAAGATGCTTTCCATTGACCCTATCGCATCCAGGTCATCGAGAAATGTGTGTGTGGCGTGCGCAGTGGACACCCCTTGTCTACCACCGAACTGCTTACTGTGTATGTGGGGGGAGAGGAGGGGTACAAGGATTTATAAACCCATCTCATGATGAGACGGTAGATGGAGTTGCTCATGGCGATTGGTCTCCATCTGTCGGGATCCTGCCACTGCCCTTTACCTTTGAACAAACAAAAGGTTTCACTAGTCAACCAGATCGTAGGGAGGGTACCCTCGAGGTAGCAAAGACAAACACACTGATGCACAACCGAAAAGACATGGTCGGGCAGCGAAGCCAACAGGTAGGGGGGCACTCCATCAGGGCCTGGGGATTTGCGGCGGGGGGCACGTGCAAGGGCACGGAGCTCATCGACTGAGGGGGGTTCAGGGTCGTGTAACCGTGGACTGTCGGGGATCCAGTCGAGTGCGCGCGCGGACCAGGGGTTGTTGCGCTGCAGGATGCGCTGGATTTTGCGTGTGGGGGTGGGCAGGGTGGAGGGGGAGAGAGGGGTGAGGAGAGTGTGCTTTACCCTGCGGTAAAACACTTTGGACCGCCTCTTGGCCTGTTTCGCAAGCTGTCTCACAATGTCAGACCAGTCAGTGACATCAATATCTTTTTTTGGCAACTCCTTTTTTTTTGAGTTCGTATCGTGCATAGCCTCGAGCATGCATGCAGACAAAGCTGCATAGGTGGCTTCAACAGACGAAGCGTCCCTAGGGTACGGAACATTCGCAGCGAGGTCAGCAACCTTTTTTTTATAATGGCATAGGTCCCTCCTGTTCCACACGGCGCAGCGTGGTTCCGGCTGCCGGTGTTGGGGCCAGGGTAGGGTATGGACCAGTACAGGGTTATGATCCTGTATGCCGTTCACGGCAGAAAAATCAGGGGTGGCTGCGTCAGTCACCCGGAAGAGTCGAGAGCCGTAAGCACGGTCCAGGTAGCTTTTGGTGCCCCCGTACCGGCGTACTCGCGTGTAAGGCGTGGATGCACATTGCGGTCTCACCAAGTCGACCATGGCTCCAGAACGTTCTCGTGCAATGAGCCATGGCCACAGGTTAGGCTGAATGGCAGTGGTGTCGGTGCTCCGTGTGACCCCGTTGTAGTCACCCAAGATTATTGAGCAGGTTTGCAGGAGAGGCGCAAGGGCTTTCTCACACTGGGGGCGCTCCTTAGAGCTATGGGGGCCGTAGAAGGAGCATACGTTGACTTCAGGTAGGAGGGGGTCACTAAGAAGTGAGAGTTGTGCAGAGATCAGTCTACCTGGGATATGAACCTTCATAACCGGGGCGGTGGGTGCGATTGACGTGTGTATGAGCAAGGCAACCCCTTCTTTCGAAGAGGGAGAACTGATCAGGAGGTGGTAACCCCAATAGCGGGCAACCCTCTCGTGGTCCCGAGTAGTGGAAAGTGAGCTGGGCCTATATTCCTGTAGAGAGATAGTGTGTGGGAGTTGCTGGTATCCACCCAGGAGGTGGCACAGCCTGTTGGGTGTAATTTCCACCCCTCCGACGTTTAGCGAGCTGTAGGTGAGCGTGGGGTATGTCTGTGGGCGCGCGGAAGAGGTGGGGTCGGGGGGCGGGGGGCGGCTGTGGGAGGGCAGGGCGGGTGGTGTGCCAGGAGGTGGTGCGTGTGCAGGGGGTGTGAGACCTGAAGCGGCCGTTTGCAGAACTGATAGTCCAGCAGTCGTTGAGGCCGATTCCAGATGTGCTGACAGTGAGCACGAGGACGGCGGTGGTGTTGATGCTGAGAGAAGGGGGGGGAGTGTTGGGGGGAGCGGGGGAGACATCAAGGCGAGGATACGGGCCACTGCAGGGGCGAGTACCAGCACAAGAGAAATTCGAATGACGCAATAGGAGCGCGCTGCACGCCGGGCGGCATCAAAAACACCAACGAAAATGGCAACGAAGTAGTACCATGTGTGGGTGAAGGAAGGGGGAGGGCACCAGGCCACCAAGGCGTCGGACAGTGCCGAGTAGGTCGTGACGAGCAGTCGCGGGGTGCGAAGCAGAACGTCAACAGGTACTGGACATCGTGACTGAGCCCTGGCGGAGAAAGGCGAAGATGTAGCTTGGGTGGAGCTAGATGGATGCGGGTGGGGGTGGGCGAAAACCGGGTTTTTGGGAGAGGGCCTCAGAGTGGGTCTCGCCGTCATCCCCTCGGCTGCGTTTCACTTGTCCAGTCATTCTGTCGTCCTCCTGATCGGTGCCTTGAATCGACGGGACGGGAGAGACATGGCTCAAGTCAGGGGCGGTGCGGATCATGTCGGGGATGTTTAGGGACGACATTGGAGGGATTGCCGCCAGATTGGACTCGTTCAGTTGCGGGGGGGGGAGTGGGGCAAGGCGGAGCCGTTCCAAACGATCAGTAATGGAAGTCGTCAGGTCCATCGAAACAGAGCCGGAGGTAATGAAAACAGGACCTGGGAGCGTCGCGCCGAAGGCGGCATAGGCGGATTCATTCGCCTGGTATCTAATCAGTAGAAGACCAGCCTGTTGGAAGAGTTGATGGGAATGCACTGGCCCAAAAGTGGCAACGGACTGCAATACATCAGGCACAGAAAAGGCCGGGGAAAAACGGACTAGGGCGTAAGGGGCTTCTACGGAGCGCACAACGTCCCTGGCATGCACTCGTTGGTGCGTGACTGCGGAGATAACGAGCATGTCCCCCAGTTCCTCTATTTCTTGAATGGTTGGTTGGAGTAAAATGTCCTCTTTGACCATTACGAGCACATCGTATTTGTTGAGGAAAATTACAAACTCCAATTTCTTTTTGAGATGGGGATTCATTTCAATGGCAGTTCTTATTTCATTGGCGGGCATTTTGCTCCGCCTGGGCGCGCCTTTGCGAAATGGAGGTTGGTGCGTCACAATCACCGAGGCCTCTTTAATGGAAGAGTGGAGTAGGCCGAAGTGGACGTCCATATCCGCCAGAGCCATTGGCTCTTCATAAAATTTTGCGAGGACCTCAAGCGGCACGTGAAAGTCATAGACTTTAAAACCATCGGGGGCAGAGGACACTGCGACCGGCCAGTGGCTTTTTGTGATGCGGGGCGCTGTGAGGTTGTGCAGGATGGTGGACGAGTCGTCCGGAGAGAGACCATTAATAAGGAGCATGAGCGGGAGAGACCCGCTTATGCTCCAATGGGTGTCCGCCCCGTCAATGGTGCGTGTGATCTCGTTTGGCACGTCCAGTCTTATTTGGAACAGGGATTGCACGGGGGTAAAAAGCGGTGAGTCGGAGTTGGGGTCGGCGACATAGAGGCGGGGATAAAATTCGACAACTTTAGGGACGTGTCCTTTAGGAAGTTGTGCGGATGTGAGTTGGAACTGGAGCTACTGTGGCAGCACTTATTTGGCCCCTACACACAGTGATTTCTACCGTGGCAGCACTTATCTGACCCCTACACACAGTGATTTCTACTGTGGCAGCACTTATTTGACCCCTGGACACACTGATTTCTACCGTGCCAGCACTTATTTGACCCCTACACACAGTGATTTCTACCGTGGCAGCACTTCTTTGACCCCTTCCCACAGTGATTTCTACCGTGGCAGCACCAATTGAACCCTACAAACAGTGATTTCTACCGTGGCAGCACTTATTTGACCCCTACACACACTGATTTCCACCGTGGCAGCACCTATCTGACCCCTACACACAGTGATTTCTTCCGTTGCAGCACTTATTTGACCCCTTCCCACAGTGATTTCTACCGTGGCAGCACTTATTTGACCCCTACACACACTGATTTCTACCGTGGCAGCACTTTTTTGACCCCTACACCCAGTGATTGTTACCGTGGCAGCACTTATTTGACCCCTAGACACAGTGATTTCTACCGTGGCAGCACTTATTTGAGGCCTACACACAGTGATTTCCACCGTGGCAGCACATTTTTTACCCCTACACACAGTGATTTCTACCGTGGCAGCACTTTTTTGACCCCTGCACACAGTGATTTCTACCGTGGCAGCACTTATTTGACCCCTACACACGCTGATTTCTAACGGGGCAGCACCTATTTGACCAACTCCCACAGTGATGTCTACCGTGGCAGCACTTATTTGACCCCTACACACAGTGATTTCTACCGTGGCAGCACTTATTTGACCCCTGCACACAGTGATTTCTACCGTGGCCGCACTTATCTGACCCCTACACACAGTGATTTCCACCGTGGCAGCACTTATTTGACCCCTACACACAGTGATTTTTACCGTGGCAGCACTGATCTGATCCCTACACACAGTGATTTCTACCGTGGCAGCACTTATTTGACCCCTTCCCGCAGTGATTTCTACCGTGGCAGCACTTATTTGACCCCTACACACACTGATTTCTACCGTGGCAGCACTTTTTTGACCCCTACACCCAGTGATTTCTACCGTGGCAGCACTTATTTGACCCCTAGACACAGTGATTTCTACCGTGGCAGCACTTATTTGACCCCTACACACAGTGATTTCCACCGTGGCAGCACATTTTTTACCCCTACACACAGTGATTTCTACCGTGGCAGCACTTATTTGACCCCTGCACACCGTGATTTCTACCGTGGCAGCACTTATTTGACCCCTACACACGCTGATTTCTAACGGGGCAGCACCTATTTGACCAATTCCCACAGTGATTTCTACCGTGGCAGCACTTATTTGACCCCTACACACAGTGATTTCTACCGTGGCAGCACTTATTTGACCCCTGCACACAGTGATTTCTACCGTGGCAGCACTTATCTGACCCCTACACACAGTGATTTCCACCGTGGCAGCACTTATTTGACCCCTACACACAGTGATTTTTACCGTGGCAGCACTGATCTGATCCCTACACACAGTGATTTCTACCGTGGCAGCACCGATTGAACCCTACAAACAGTGATTTCTACCGTGGCAGCACTTATTTGACCCCTACACACACTGATTTCCACCGTGGCAGCACCTATCTGACCCCTACACACAGTGATTTCTTCCGTTGCAGCACTTATTTGACCCCTTCCCACAGTGATTTCTACCGTGGCAGCACTTATTTGACCCCTACACACACTGATTTCTACCGTGGCAGCACTTTTTTGACCCCTACACCCAGTGATTGTTACCGTGGCAGCACTTATTTGACCCCTAGACACAGTGATTTCTACCGTGGCAGCACTTATTTGACGCCTACACACAGTGATTTCCACCGTGGCAGCACATTTTTTACCCCTACACACAGTGATTTCTACCGTGGCAGCACTTTTTTGACCCCTGCACACAGTGATTTCTACCGTGGCAGCACTTATTTGACCCCTACACACGCTGATTTCTAACGGGGCAGCACCTATTTGACCAACTCCCACAGTGATGTCTACCGTGGCAGCACTTATTTGACCCCTACACACAGTGATTTCTACCGTGGCAGCACTTATTTGACCCCTGCACACAGTGATTTCTACCGTGGCCGCACTTATCTGACCCCTACACACAGTGATTTCCACCGTGGCAGCACTTATTTGACCCCTACACACAGTGATTTTTACCGTGGCAGCACTGATCTGATCCCTACACACAGTGATTTCTACCGTGGCAGCACTTATTTGACCCCTTCCCGCAGTGATTTCTACCGTGGCAGCACTTATTTGACCCCTACACACACTGATTTCTACCGTGGCAGCACTTTTTTGACCCCTACACCCAGTGATTTCTACCGTGGCAGCACTTATTTGACCCCTAGACACAGTGATTTCTACCGTGGCAGCACTTATTTGACCCCTACACACGCTGATTTCTAACGGGGCAGCACCTATTTGACCAACTCCCACAGTGATGTCTACCGTGGCAGCACTTATTTGACCCCTACACACAGTGATTTCTACCGTGGCAGCACTTATTTGACCCCTGCACACAGTGATTTCTACCGTGGCCGCACTTATCTGACCCCTACACACAGTGATTTCCACCGTGGCAGCACTTATTTGACCCCTACACACAGTGATTTTTACCGTGGCAGCACTGATCTGATCCCTACACACAGTGATTTCTACCGTGGCAGCACTTATTTGACCCCTTCCCGCAGTGATTTCTACCGTGGCAGCACTTATTTGACCCCTACACACACTGATTTCTACCGTGGCAGCACTTTTTTGACCCCTACACCCAGTGATTTCTACCGTGGCAGCACTTATTTGACCCCTAGACACAGTGATTTCTACCGTGGCAGCACTTATTTGACCCCTACACACAGTGATTTCCACCGTGGCAGCACATTTTTTACCCCTACACACAGTGATTTCTACGGTGGCAGCACTTATTTGACCCCTGCACACCGTGATTTCTACCGTGGCAGCACTTATTTGACCCCTACACACGCTGATTTCTAACGGGGCAGCACCTATTTGACCAATTCCCACAGTGATTTCTACCGTGGCAGCACTTATTTGACCCCTACACACAGTGATTTCTACCGTGGCAGCACTTATTTGACCCCTGCACACAGTGATTTCTACCGTGGCAGCACTTATCTGACCCCTACACACAGTGATTTCCACCGTGGCAGCACTTATTTGACCCCTACACACAGTGATTTTTACCGTGGCAGCACTGATCTGATCCCTACACACAGTGATTTCTACCGTGGCAGCACCGATTGAACCCTACAAACAGTGATTTCTACCGTGGCAGCACTTATTTGACCCCTACACACACTGATTTCCACCGTGGCAGCACCTATCTGACCCCTACACACAGTGATTTCTTCCGTTGCAGCACTTATTTGACCCCTTCCCACAGTGATTTCTACCGTGGCAGCACTTATTTGACCCCTACACACACTGATTTCTACCGTGGCAGCACTTTTTTGACCCCTACACCCAGTGATTGTTACCGTGGCAGCACTTATTTGACCCCTAGACACAGTGATTTCTACCGTGGCAGCACTTATTTGACGCCTACACACAGTGATTTCCACCGTGGCAGCACATTTTTTACCCCTACACACAGTGATTTCTACCGTGGCAGCACTTTTTTGACCCCTGCACACAGTGATTTCTACCGTGGCAGCACTTATTTGACCCCTACACACGCTGATTTCTAACGGGGCAGCACCTATTTGACCAACTCCCACAGTGATGTCTACCGTGGCAGCACTTATTTGACCCCTACACACAGTGATTTCTACCGTGGCAGCACTTATTTGACCCCTGCACACAGTGATTTCTACCGTGGCCGCACTTATCTGACCCCTACACACAGTGATTTCCACCGTGGCAGCACTTATTTGACCCCTACACACAGTGATTTTTACCGTGGCAGCACTGATCTGATCCCTACACACAGTGATTTCTACCGTGGCAGCACTTATTTGACCCCTTCCCGCAGTGATTTCTACCGTGGCAGCACTTATTTGACCCCTACACACACTGATTTCTACCGTGGCAGCACTTTTTTGACCCCTACACCCAGTGATTTCTACCGTGGCAGCACTTATTTGACCCCTAGACACAGTGATTTCTACCGTGGCAGCACTTATTTGACCCCTACACACAGTGATTTCCACCGTGGCAGCACATTTTTTACCCCTACACACAGTGATTTCTACCGTGGCAGCACTTATTTGACCCCTGCACACCGTGATTTCTACCGTGGCAGCACTTATTTGACCCCTACACACGCTGATTTCTAACGGGGCAGCACCTATTTGACCAATTCCCACAGTGATTTCTACCGTGGCAGCACTTATTTGACCCCTGCACACAGTGATTTCTACCGTGGCAGCACTTATCTGACCCCTACACACAGTGATTTCCACCGTGGCAGCACTTATTTGACCCCTACACACAGTGATTTTTACCGTGGCAGCACTGATCTGATCCCTACACACAGTGATTTCTACCGTGGCAGCACTTATCTGATCTCTACACACAGTGATTTCTACCGTGGCAGCACTTATTTGACCCCTACACACACTGATTTCCACCGTGGCAGCACTTATCTGATCCCTACACACAGTGATTTCTACCGTGGCAGCACTTATTTGACCCCTTCCCACAGTGATTTCTACCATGGCAGCACCTATTTGACCCCTACACACAGTGATTTCTACCGTGGCAGCACCTATTTGACCCCTACACACACTGATTTCTACCGTGGCAGCACTACTTTGACCCCTACACACAGTGATTTCTACCATGGCAGCACCTATTTGACCCCTACACACAGTGATTTCTACCGTGGCAGCACTTATTTGACCCCTACACACACTGATTTCCACCGTGGCAGCACTTATCTGACCCCTACACACAGTGATTTCTACCGTGGCAGCACTTATTTGACCCCCCCACACAGTGATTTCTACCGTGGCAGCACTTATTTGACCCCTATAAACAGTGATTTCTACCGTGGCAGCACTTATTTGACCCCTACACACACTGATTTCCACCGTGGCAGCACCTATCTGACCCCTACACACAGTGATTTCTACCGTGGCAGCACTTCTTTGACCCCTTCCCACAGTGATTTCTACCGTGGCAGCACTTATCTGACCCCTACACACAGTGATTTCTACCGTGGCAGCACTTATTTGACCCCTACACACACTGATTTCTACCGTGGCAACACTTTTTTGACCCCTACACCCAGTGATTTCTACCGTGGCAGCACTTATTTGACCCCTACACACAGTGATCTCTACCGTGGCAGCACATTTTTTACCCCTACACACAGTGATTTCTACCGTGGCAGCACTTTTTTGACCCCTGCACACAGTGATTTCTACCGTGGCAGCACTTATTTGACCCCTACGCACACTGATTTCTAACGGGGCAGCACCTATTTGACCAATTCCCACAGTGATTTCTACCATGGCAGCACTTATTTGACCCCTACACACAGTGATCTCTACCGTGGCAGCACTTATTTGACCCCTACACACACAGTGATTTCTACCGTGGCAGCACTTATCTGACCCCTAAACACGGTTATTTCTACCGTGGCAGCACTTATTTGACCCCTACACACAGTGATTTATACCGTGGCAGCACTTATTTGACCCCTGGACACACTGATTTCCACCGTGGCAGCACTTATTTGACCCCTACACACAGTGATTTCTACCGTGGCATCACTTATTTGACCCCTACACACAGTGATTTCTACCGTGGCAGCACTTATTTGACCCCTGCACACAGTGATTTCTACCGTGGCAGCACTTATCTGACCCCTACACACAGTGATTTCTACCGTGGCAGCACTTATTGGACCCCTACACACAGTGATTTCTACCGTGGCAGCACTTATTTGACCCCCCCAAACAGTGATTTCTACCATGGCAGCACTTATTTGACCCCTACAAACAGTGATTTCTACCGTGGCAGCACTTATTTGACCCCTACACACACTGATTTCCACCGTGGCAGCCCTTTTTTGACCCCTGCACCCAGTGATTTCTACCGTGGCAGCACTTATTTGACCCCTACACACAGTGATTTCTACCGTGGCAGCACTTATTTGAACCCTACACCCAGTGATTTCTACCGTGGCAGCACTTATCTGACCCCTACACACAGTGATTTCTACCGTGGCAGCACTTATTTGACCCCCCCACACAGTGATTTCTACCGTGGCAGCACTTATTTGACCCCTATAAACAGTGATTTCTACCGTGGCAGCACTTATTTGACCCCTACACACACTGATTTCCACCGTGGCAGCACCTATCTGACCCCTACACACGGTGATTTCTACCGTGGCAGCACTTATTTGACCCCTACACACACTGATTTCTACCGTGGCAACACTTTTTTGACCCCTACACCCAGTGATTTCTACCGTGGCAGCACTCTTTTGACCCCTACACACAGTGATTTCTACCGTGGCAGCACTTATTTGACCCCTACACACAGTGATTTCTACCGTGGCAGCACATTTTTTACCCCTACACACAGTGATTTCTACCGTGGCAGCACTTTTTTGACCCCTGCACACAGTGATTTCTACCGTGGCAGCACTTATTTGACCCCTACGCACACTGATTTCTAACGGGGCAGCACCTATTTGACCAATTCCCACAGTGATTTCTACCATGGCAGCACTTATTTGACCCCTACACACAGTGATCTCTACCGTGGCAGCACTTATTTGACCCCTACACACACAGTGATTTCTACCGTGGCAGCACTTATCTGACCCCTAAACACAGTTATTTCTACCGTGGCAGCACTTATTTGACCCCTACACACAGTGATTTCTACCGTGGCAGCACTTGTTTGACCCCTGGACACACTGATTTCCACCGTGGCAGCACTTATTTGACCCCTACACACAGTGATTTCTACCGTGGCAGCACTTATTTGACCCCTGCACACAGTGATTTCTACCGTGGCAGCACTTATCTGACCCCTACACACAGTGATTTCTACCGTGGCAGCACTTATTGGACCCCTACACACAGTGATTTCTACCGTGGCAGCACTTATTTGACCCCCCCGAACAGTGATTTCTACCATGGCAGCACTTATTTGACCCCTACAAACAGTGATTTCTACCGTGGCAGCACTTATTTGACCCCTACACACACTGAGTTCCACCGTGGCAGCACTTTTTTGACCCCTGCACCCAGTGATTTCTACCGTGGCAGCACTTATTTGACCCCTACACACAGTGATTTCTACCGTGGCAGCACTTATTTGAACCCTACACCCAGTGATTTCTACCGTGGCAGCACATTTTTTACCCCTACACACAGTGATTTCTACCGTGGCAGCACTTTTTTGACCCCTGCACACAGTGATTTCTACCGTGGCAGCACTTATTTGACCCCTACACACACTGATTTCTAACGGGGCAGCCCCTATTTGACCAATTCCCACAGTGATTTCTACCGTGGCAGCACCTATCTGACCCCTACACACAGTGATTTCTACCGTGGCAGCACTTCTTTGACCCCTTCCCACAGTGATTTCTACCGTGGCAGCACTTATCTGACCCCTACACACAGTGATTTCTACCGTGGCAGCACTTATTTGACCCCTACACACACTGATTTCTACCGTGGCAACACTTTTTTGACCCCTACACCCAGTGTCTTCTACCGTTGCAGCACCTATTTGACCCCTACACACAGTGATTTCTACCGTGGCAGCACCTATTTGACCCCTACACACAGTGATTTCTACCGTGGCAGCACATTTTTTACCCCTACACACCGTGATTTCTACTGTGGCAGCACTTTTTTGACCCCTGCACACAGTGATTTCTACCGTGGCAGCACTTATTTGACCCCTACGCACACTGATTTCTAACGGGGCAGCACCTATTTGACCAATTCCCACAGTGATTTCTACCGTGGCAGCACTTATTTGACCCCTACACACAGTGATCTCTACCGTGGCAGCACTTATTTGACCCCTACACACAAAGTGATTTCTACCGTGGCAGCACTTATCTGACCCCTAAACACAGTTATTTCTACCGTGGCAGCACTTATTTGACCCGTACACACAGTGATTTCTACCGTGGCAGCACTTATTTGACCCCTGGACACACTGATTTCTACCGTGGCAGCACTCCTTTCACCCCTACACACAGTGATTTCTACCGTGGCAGCACTTATTTGACCCCTGCACACAGTGATTTCTACCGTGGCAGCACTTATTTGACCCCTGCACACAGTGATTTCTACCGTGGCAGCACTTATCTGACCCCTACACACAGTGATTTCTACCGTGGCAGCACTTATTGGACCCCTACACACAGTGATTTCTACCGTGGCAGCACTTATTTGACCCCCCCGAACAGTGATTTCTACCATGGCAGCACTTATTTGACCCCTACAAACAGTGATTTCTACCGTGGCAGCACTTATTTGACCCCTACACACACTGATTTCCACCGTGGCAGCACTTATTTGACCCCTACACCCAGTGATTTCTACCGTGGCAGCACTTATTTGACCCCTACACACAGTGATTTCTACCGTGGCAGCACTTATTTGAACCCTACACCCAGTGATTTCTACCGTGGCAGCACTTATTTTACCCCTACACACAGTGATTTCTACCGTGGCAGCACTTTTTTGACCCCTGCACACAGTGATTTCTACCGTGGCAGCACTCCTTTGACCCCTACACACACTGATTTCTAACGGGGCAGCACCTATTTGACCAGTTCCCACAGTGATTTCTACCGTGGCAGCACTTATTTGACCCCTACACACAATGATCTCTACCCTGGCAGCACTTATTTGACCCCTACACACACAGTGATTTCTACCGTGGCAGCACTTATCTGACCCCCAAACACAGTTATTTCTACCGTGGCAGCACTTATTTGACCCCTACACACAGTGATTTCTAACGTGGCAGCACTTATTTGACCCCTGGACACACTGATTTCTACCGTGGCAGCACTCCTTTCACCCCTACACACGGTGATTTCTACCGTGGCAGCACTTATTTGACCCCTGCACACAGTGATTTCTACCGTGGCAGCACTTATTTGACCCCTGCACACAGTGATTTCTACCGTGGCAGCACTTATCTGACCCCTACACACAGTGATTTCTACCGTGGCAGCACTTATTGGACCCCTACACACAGTGATTTCTACCGTGGCAGCACTTATTTGACCCCCGAACAGTGATTTCTACCATGGCAGCACTTATTTGACCCCTACAAACAGTGATTTCTACCGTGGCAGCACTTATTTGACCCCTACACACACTGATTTCCACCGTGGCAGCACTTTTTTGACCCCTGCACCCAGTGATTTCTACCGTGGCAGCACTTATTTGACCCCTACACACAGTGATTTCTACCGTGGCAGCACTTATTTGAACCCTACACCCAGTGATTTCTACCGTGGCAGCACATTTTTTACCCCTACACACAGTGATTTCTACCGTGGCAGCACTTTTTTGACCCCTGCACACAGTGATTTCTACCGTGGCAGCACTTATTTGACCCCTACACACACTGATTTCTAACGGGGCAGCACCTATTTGACCAATTCCCACAGTGATTTCTACCGTGGCAGCACTTATTTGACCCCTACACACAGTGATTTCTACCGTGGCAGCACTTTTTTGACCCCTGCACCCAGTGATTTCTACCGTGGCAGCACTTATTTGACCCCTACACACAGTGATTTCTACCGTGGCAGCACTTATTTGAACCCTACACCCAGTGATTTCTACCGTGGCAGCACATTTTTTACCCCTACACACAGTGATTTCTACCGTGGCAGCACTTTTTTGACCCCATGCACACAGTGATTTCTACCGTGGCAGCACTTATTTGACCCCTACACACACTGATTTCTAACGGGGCAGCACCTATTTGACCAATTCCCACAGTGATTTCTACCGTGGCAGCACTTATTTGACCCCTACACACAGTGATTTCTACCGTGGCAGCACTTCTTTGACCCCTTCCCACAGTGATTTCTACCGTGGCAGCACTTATCTGACCCCTACACACAGTGATTTCTACCGTGGCAGCACTTATTTGACCCCTACACACACTGATTTCTACCGTGGCAACACTTTTTAGACCCCTACACCCAGTGATTTCTACCGTTGCAGCACCTATTTGACCCCTACACACAGTGATTTCTACCGTGGCAGCACCTATTTGACCCCTACACACAGTGATTTCTACCGTGGCAGCACATTTTTTACCCCTACACACCGTGATTTCTACCGTGGCAGCACTTTTTTGACCCCTGCACACAGTGATTTCTACCGTGGCAGCACTTATTTGACCCCTACGCACACTGATTTCTAACGGGGCAGCACCTATTTGACCAATTCCCACAGTGATTTCTACCGTGGCAGCACTTATTTGACCCCTACACACAGTGATCTCTACCGTGGCAGCACTTATTTGACCCCTACACACACAGTGATTTCTACCGTGGCAGCACTTATCTGACCCCTAAACACAGTTATTTCTACCGTGGCAGCACTTATTTGACCCCTACACACAGTGATTTCTACCGTGGCAGCACTTATTTGACCCCTGGACACACTGATTTCCACCGTGGCAGCACTTATTTGACCCCTACACACAGTGATTTCTACCGTGGCAGCACTTATTTGAGCCCTACACACAGTGATTTCTACCGTGGCAGCACTTATTTGACCCCTGCACACAGTGATTTCTACCGTGGCAGCACTTATCTGACCCCTACACACAGTGATTTCTACCGTGGCAGCACTTATTGGACCCCTACACACAGTGATTTCTACCGTGGCAGCACTTATTTGACCCCCCCAAACAGTGATTTCTACCATGGCAGCACTTATTTGACCCCTACAAACAGTGATTTCTACCGTGGCAGCACTTATTTGACCCCTACACACACTGATTTCCACCGTGGCAGCACTTATTTGACCCCTACACCCAGTGATTTCTACCGTGGCAGCACTTATTTGACCCCTACACACAGTGATTTCTACCGTGGCAGCACTTATTTGAACCCTACACCCAGTGATTTCTACCGTGGCAGCACTTATTTTACCCCTACACACAGTGATTTCTACCGTGGCAGCACTTTTTTGACCCCTGCACACAGTGATTTCTACCGTGGCAGCACTTATTTGACCCCTACACACACTGATTTCTAACGGGGCAGCACCTATTTGACCAGTTCCCACAGTGATTTCTACCGTGGCAGCACTTATTTGACCCCTACACACAATGATCTCTACCCTGGCAGCACTTATTTGACCCCTACACACACAGTGATTTCTACCGTGGCAGCACTTATTTGACCCCTTCCCACAGTGATTTCTACCGTGGCAGCACTTATTTGACCCCTGGACACACTGATTTCTACCGTGGCAGCACTCCTTTCACCCCTACACACAGTGATTTCTACCGTGGCAGCACTTATTTGACCCCTGCACACAGTGATTTCTACCGTGGCAGCACTTTTCTGACCCCTACACCCAGTGATTTCTACCGTGGCAGCACTTATTTTACCCCTACACACAGTGATTTCTACCGTGGCAGCACTTTTTTGACCCCTGCACACAGTGATTTCTACCGTGGCAGCACTTATTTGACCCCTACACACACTGATTTCTAACGGGGCAGCACCTATTTGACCAGTTCCCACAGTGATTTCTACCGTGGCAGCACTTATTTGACCCCTACACACAATGATCTCTACCGTGGCAGCACTTATCTGACCCCCAAACACAGTTATTTCTACCGTGGCAGCACTTATTTGACCCCTACACACAGTGATTTCTACCGTGGCAGCACTTATTTGACCCCTGGACACACTGATTTCTACCGTGGCAGCACTCCTTTCACCCCTACACACAGTGATTTCTACCGTGGCAGCACTTATTTGACCCCTGCACACAGTGATTTCTACCGTGGCAGCACTTTTCTGACCCCTACACACAGTGATTTCTACCGTGGCAGCACTTATTTGACCCCTACACACAGTGATTTCTACCGTGGCAGCACTTATCTGATCCCTACACACAGTGATTTCTACCGTGGCAGCACTTATCTGATCTCTACACACAGTGATTTCTACCGTGGCAGCACTTATTTGACCCCTTCCCACAGTGATTTCTACCGTGGCAGCACTTATTTGACCCCTACACACACTGATTTCCACCGTGGCAGCACTTATCTGATCTCGACACACAGTGATTTCTACCGTGGCAGCACTTATTTGACCCCTTCCCACAGTGATTTCTACCGTGGCAGCACTTATTTGACCCCTACACACACTGATTTCCACCGTGACAGCACTTATCTGATCCCTACACACAGTGATTTCTACCGTGGCAGCACTTATTTGACCCCTGCACACAGTGATTTCTACCGTGGCAGCACTCCTTTGACCCCTGGACACACTGATTTCCACCGTGGCAGCACTTATTTGACCCCTACACACAGTGATTTCTACCGTGGCAGCACTTATTTGACCCCTACACACGGTGATTTCTACCGTGGCAGCACTTATTTGACCCCTGCACACAGTGATTTCCACCGTGGCAGCACTTATCTGACCCCTACACACAGTGATTTCTACCGTGGCAGCACTTATTTGACCCCTACACACAGTGATTTCTACCGTGGCAGCACTTATTTGACCCCTACACACACTGATTTCCACCGTGGCAGCACTTATCTGACCCCTACACACAGTGATTTCTACCGTGGCAGCACTTATTTGACCCCTACACACAGTGATTTCTACCGTGGCAGCACTTATTTGACCCCTACACACACTGATTTCCACCGTGGCAGCACTTATCTGACCCCTACACACAGTGATTTCTACCGTGGCAGCACTTATTTGACCCCCCCACACAGTGATTTCTACCGTGGCAGCACTTATTTGACCCCTACAAACAGTGATTTCTACCGTGGCAGCACTTATTTGACCCCTACACACACTGATTTCCACCGTGGCAGCACCTATCTGACCCCTACACACAATGCTTTCTACCGTGGCAGCACTTATTTGACCCCTTCCCACAGTGATTTCTACCGTGGCAGCACTTTTCTGACCCCTACACGCAGTGATTTCCACCTTGGCAGCACTTATTTGACCCCTACACACACTGATTTCTACCGTGGCAGCACTTTTTTGACCCCTACACCCAGTGATTTCTACTGTGGCAGCACTTATTTGACCCCTACACACAGTGATTTCTACCGTGGCAGCACTTATTTGAACCCTACACCCAGTGATTTCTACCGTGGCAGCACATTTTTTACCCCTACACACAGTGATTTCTACCGTGGCAGCACTTTTTTGACCCCTGCACACAGCGATTTCTACCGTGGCAGCACTTATTTGACCCCTACACACACTGATTTCTAACGGGGCAGCACCTATTTGACCAATTCCCACAGTGATTTCTACCGTGGCAGCACTTATTTGACCCCTACACACAGTGATCTCTACCGTGGCAGCACTTATTTGACCCCTACACACACAGTGATTTCTACCGTGGCAGCACTTATCTGACCCCTAAACACAGTTATTTCTACCGTGGCAGCACTTATTTGACCCCTACACACAGTGATTTCTACCGTGGCAGCACTTATTTGTCCCCTGGACACACTGATTTCTACCGTGGCAGCACTTATTTGACCCCTACACACAGTGATTTCTACCGTGGCAGCACTTATTTGACCCCTGCACACAGTGATTTCTACCGTGGCAGCACTTATCTGACCCTTACACACAGTGATTTCTACCGTGGCAGCACTTATTTGACCCCTACACACAGTGATTTCTACCGTGGCAGCACTTATTTGAACCCTACACACAGGGATTTCTACCGTGGCAGCACTTATCTGACCCCTACACACAGTGATTTCTACCGTGGCAGCACTTATCTGATCTCTACACACAGTGATTTCTACCGTGGCAGCACTTATCTGATCTCTACACACAGTGATTTCTACCGTGGCAGCACTTATTTGACCCCTACACACACTGGTTTCTACCGTGGCAGCACTTATCTGATCCCTACACACAGTGATTTCTACCGTGGCAGCACTTATCTGATCTCTACACACAGTGATTTCTACCGTGGCAGCACTTATTTGACCCCTTCCCACACTGGTTTCTACCGTGGCAGCACTTATTTGACCCCTACACACACTGATCTCCACCGTGGCAGCACTTATCTGATCCCTACACACAGTGATTTCTACCGCGGCAGCACTTATTTGACCCCTGCACACAGTGATTTCTACCGTGGCAGCACTTATTTGACCCCTACACACAGTGATTTCTACCGTGGCAGCACTTATTTGACCCCTACACACAGTGATTTCTACCGTGGCAGCACCTATTTGACCCCTACACACACTGATTTCCACCGTGGCAGCACTTATCTGATCCCTACACACACTGATTTCTACCGTGGCAGCACTTATCTGATCTCTACACACAGTGATTTATACCTTGGCAGCACTTATTTGACCCCTTCCCACAGTGATTTCTACCGTGGCAGCACTTATTTGACCCCTACACACACTGATTTCCACCGTGGCAGCACTTATCTGACCCCTACACACAGTGAT
The DNA here is from genome assembly GCA_964036045.1 of Eutreptiella sp. 'Long Island Sound 2002'. NCBI lineage: Eukaryota > Euglenozoa > Euglenophyceae > Eutreptiales > Eutreptiaceae > Eutreptiella > Eutreptiella sp. 'Long Island Sound 2002'. The sequence continues at coordinate 19,633,851 of OZ038391.1, forward strand.
TTCTACCGTCGCAGCACTTATTTGACCCCTGCACACAGTGATTTCTACCGTGGCAGCACTTATTTGACCCCTACACACAGTGATTTCTACCGTGGCAGCACTTATTTGACCCCTACAAACAGTGATTTCTACCGTGGCAGCAGTTATTTGCCCCCTACACACACTGATTTCCACCGTGGCAGCACTTATCTGACCCCTACACACAGTGATTTCTACCGTGGCAGCACGTATTTGACCCCTGCACACAGTGATTTCTACCGTGGCAGCACTTATTTGACCCCTACACACAGTGATTTCTACCGTGGCAGCACTTATCTGATCTCTACACACAGTGATTTCTACCGTGGCAGCACTTATTTGACCCCTACACACACTGATTTCTACCGTGGCAGCACTTATATGATCCCTACATACAGTGATTTCTACCGTGGCAGCACTTATTTCACCCCTACACACAGTGGTTTCTACCGTGGCAGCACTTATTTGACCCCTACACACAGTCCTTTCTACCGTGGCAGCACATTTTTTACCCCTACACACAGTGATTTCTACCGTGGCAGCACTTTTTTGACCCCTGCACACAGTGATTTCTACCGTGGCAGCACTTATTTGACCCCTACACACACTGATTTCTAACGGGGCAGCACCTATTTGACCAATTCCCACAGTGATTTCTACCGTGGCAGCACTTATTTGACCCCTACACACAGTGATCTCTACCGTGGCAGCACTTATTTGACCCCTACACACAGTGATTTCTACCGTGGCAGCACTTATCTGACCCCTAAACACAGTTATTTCTACCGTGGCAGCACTTATTTGACCCCTACACACAGTGATTTCCACCGTGGCAGCACTTATTTGACCCCTACACACACTGATTTCTACCCTGGCAGCACTTATCTGACCCCTACACACAGTGATTTCTACCGTGGCAGCACTTATCTGATCTCTACACACAGTGATTTCTACCTTGGCAGCACTTATTTGACCCCTTCCCACAGTGATTTCTACCGTGGCAGCACTTATTTGACCCCTACACACACTGATTTCCACCGTGGCAGCACCTATTTGACCCCTACACACAGTGATGTCTACCGTGGCAGCACTTATTTGACCCCTGCACACAGTGATTTCTACCGTGGCAGCACTTATTTGACCCCTACACACAGTGATTTCTACCGTGGCAGCACTTATTTGACCCCTACACACAGTGATTTCTACCGTGGCAGCAGTTATTTGACCCCTACACACACTGATTTCCACCGTGGCAGCACTTATCTGATCCCTACACACACTGATTTCTAAAGGGGCAGCACCTATTTGACCCCTACACACAGTGATTTCTACCGTGGCAGCACTTATCTGACCCCTACACACAGTGATTTCTACCGTGGCAGCACTTATTTGACCCCTACACACAGTGATTTCTACCGTGGCAGCACTTATTTGACCCCTACACACAGTGATTTCTACCGTGGCAGCACTTATTTGACCCCTACACACAGTGATTTCTACCGTGGCAGCACCTATTTGACCCCTACAAACAGTGATTTCTACCGTGGCAGCACTTATTTGACCCCTACACACAGTGATTTCTACCGTGGCAGCACTTATTTGATCTCTACACACAGCGATTTCTACCGTGGCAGCACTTATTTGACCCCTACACACAGTGATTTCTACCCCGGCTGCACTTATTTGACCCCTACACACATTGATTTCTACCGTGGCAGCACTTATTTGACCCCTGCACACAGTGATTTCTACCGTGGCAGCACTTATTTGACCCCTACACACAGTGATTTCTACCGTGGCAGCACTTATTTGACCCCTACACACAGTGATTTCTACCGTGGCAGCAGTTATTTGACCCCTACACACAGTGATTTTCACCGTGGCAGCACTTATCTGATCCCTACACACACTGATTTCTAAAGGGGCAGCACCTATTTGACCCCTACACACAGTGATTTCTACCGTGGCAGCACTTATCTGACCCCTACACACAGTGATTTCTACCGTGGCAGCACTTTTTTGACCCCTACACACACTGATTTCTACCGTGGCAGCACCTATTTGACCCCTACACACAGTGATTTCTACCGTGGCAGCACTTCTTTGACCCCTACACACAGTGAGTTCTACCGTGGCAGCGCTTATTTGACCCCTACACACAGTGATTTCTACCCAGGCAGCACTGATATAACCCCTACACACAGTGATTTCTACCGTGGCAGCACTTCTTTGCCCCCTACACACAGTGATTTCTCCCGTGGCAGCACCAATTGAACCCTACAAACAGTGATTTCTACCGTGGCAGCACTTATTTGACCCCTACACACACTGATTTCCACCGTGGCAGCACCTATCTGACCCCTACACACAGTGATTTCTACCGTGGCAGCACTTATTTGACCCCTTCACGCAGTGATTTCTACCGTGGCAGCACTTATGTGACCCCTACACACAGTGATTTCTACCGTGGCAGCACTTATTTGACCCCTACACACAGTGATTTCTACCGTGGCAGCACTTATTTGACCCCTACACACAGTGATTTCTACCGTGGCAGCACTTATTTGACCCCTACACACAGTGATTTCTACCGTGGCAGCACTTATTTGACCCCTACACACAGTGATTTCTACCGTGGCAGCACTTATTTGACCCCTACACACAGTGATTTCTACCGTGGCAGCACTCTTTTGACCCCTACACACACTGATTTCTACCGTGGCAGCACTTATTTGACCCCTACACACAGTGATTTCTACCGTGGCAGCACTTATTTGACCCCTACACACAGTGATTTCTACCGTGGCAGCACTTATTTGACCCCTACACACAGTGATTTCTACCGTGGCAGCACTTATTTGACCCCTACACACAGTGATTTCTACCGTGGCAGCACCTTTTTGACCCCTACACACATTGATTTCTACCGTGGCAGCACTTATTTGACCCCTACACACAGTGATTTCTACCGTGGCAGCACTTATGTGACCCCTACACACAGTGATTTCTACCGTGGCAGCACTTATTTGACCCCTACACACAGTGCTTTCTACCGTGGCAGCACCTATTTGACCCCTACACACAGTGATTTCTACCGTGACAGCACTTATTTGACCCCTACACACAGTGATTTCTACCGTGGCAGCACTTATTTGACCCCTACACACAGTGATTTCTACCGTGGCAGCACTTATTTGACCCCTACACACAGTGATTTCTACCGTGGCAGCACCTTTTTGACCCCTACACACATTGATTTCTACCGTGGCAGCACTTATTTGACCCCTACACACAGTGATTTCTACCGTGGCAGCACTTATGTGACCCCTACACACAGTGATTTCTACCGTGGCAGCACTTTTTTGACCCCTACACACAGTGATTTCTACCGTGGCAGCACTTATTTGACCCCTACACACATTGATTTCTACCGTGGCAGCACCTATTTGACCCCTACACACACTGATTTCTACCGTGGCAGCACTTATTTGACCCCTACACATAGTGATTTCTACCGTGGCAGCACTTATTTGACCCCTACACACAGTGATTTCTACTGTGGCAGCACTTATTTGACCCCTACACACAGTGATTTCTACCATGGCAGCACTTATTTGACCCCTACACACAGTGATTTCTACCGTGGCAGCACCTATTTGACCCCTACACACAGTGATTTCTACCGTGGCAGCACTTATTTGACCCCTACACACATTGATTTCTACCGTGGCAGCACCTATTTGACCCCTACACACAGTGATTTCTACCGTGGCAGCACTTATTTGACCCCTACACATAGTGATTTCTACCGTGGCAGCACCTATTTGACCCCTACACACAGTTATTTCTACCGTGGCAGCACTTATTTGACCCCTACACACAGTGATTTCCACCGTGGCAGCACTTATCTGATCCCTACACACACTGATTTATACCGTGGCAGCACTTATTTGACCCCTACACACAGTGATTTCTACCGTGGCAGCACTTATCTGACCCCTACACACAGTGATTTCTACCGTGGCAGCACTTATTTGACCCCTACACACAGTGATTTCTACCGTGGCAGCACTTATTTGACCCCTACACACAGTGATTCTTACCGTGGCAGCACTTATTTGACCCCTACACACAGTGATTTCTACCGTGGCAGCACCTATTTGACCCCTACACACAGTGATTTCTACCGTGGCAGCACTTATTTGACCCCTACACACAGTGATTTCTACCGTGGCAGCACTTATCTGACCCCTACACACAGTTATTTCTACCGTGGCAGCACTTATTTGACCCCTACACACAGTGATTTCTACCGTGGCAGCACTTATTTGACCCCTACACACAGTGATTTCTACCGTGGCAGCACTTATTTGACCCCTACACACAGTGATTTCTACCGTGGCAGCACCTTTTTGACCCCTACACACATTGATTTCTACCGTGGCAGCACTTATTTGACCCCTACACACAGTGATTTCTACCGTGGCAGCACTTATGTGACCCCTACACACAGTGATTTCTACCGTGGCAGCACTTATTTGACCCCTACACACAGTGATTTCTACCGTGGCAGCACTTATTTGACCCCTACACACATTGATTTCTACCGTGGCAGCACCTATTTGACCCCTACACACACTGATTTCTACCGTGGCAGCACTTATTTGACCCCTACACATAGTGATTTCTACCGTGGCAGCACTTATTTGACCCCTACACACAGTGATTTCTACCGTGGCAGCACTTATTTGACCCCTACACACAGTGATTTCTACCATGGCAGCACTTATTTGACCCCTACACACAGTGATTTCTACCGTGGCAGCACCTCTTTGACCCCTACACACAGTGATTTCTACCGTGGCAGCACTTATTTGACCCCTACACACAGTGATTTCTACCATGGCAGCACTTATTTGACCCCTACACACAGTGATTTCTACCGTGGCAGCACTTATTTGACCCCTACACACAGTGATTTCTACCGTGGCAGCACCTATTTGACCCCTACACACAGTTATTTCTACCGTGGCAGCACTTATTTGACCCCTACACACAGTGATTTCCACCGTGGCAGCACTTATCTGATCCCTACACACACTGATTTATACCGTGGCAGCACTTATTTGACCCCTACACACAGTGATTTCTACCGTGGCAGCACTTATCTGACCCCTACACACAGTGATTTCTACCGTGGCAGCACTTATTTGACCCCTACACACAGTGATTTCTACCGTGGCAGCACTTATTTGACCCCTACACACAGTGATTCTTACCGTGGCAGCACCTATTTGACCCCTACACACAGTGATTTCTACCGTGGCAGCACTTATTTGACCCCTACACACAGTGATTTCTACCGTGGCAGCACTTATCTGACCCCTACACACAGTGATTTCTACCGTGGCAGCACTTATTTGACCCCTACACACAGTGATTTCTACCGTGGCAGCACTTATTTGACCCCTACACACAGTGATTTCTACCGTGGCAGCACTTATTTGACCCCTACACACAGTGATTTCTACCGTGGCAGCACTTATTTGACCCCTACACACAGTGATTTCTACCGTGGCAGCAGTTATTTGACCCCTGCACACAGTGATTTCTACCGTGGCAGCACTTATTTGACCCCTACACACAGTGATTTCTACCGTGGCAGCAGTTATTTGACCCCTACACACACTGATTTCCACCGTGGCAGCACTTATCTGATCCCTACACACACTGATTTCTAAAGGGGCAGCACCTATTTGACCCCTACACACAGTGATTTCTACCGTGGCAGCACTTATCTGACCCCTACACACAGTGATTTCTACCGTGGCAGCACTGATATAACCCCTACACACAGTGATTTCTACCGTGGCAGCACCTATTTGACCCCTACACACAGTGATTTCTACCGTGGCAGCACTTATTTGACCCCTACACACAGTGATTTATACCGTGGTAGCACTTATTTGACCCCTACACACAGTGAGTTCTACCGTGGCAGCGCTTATTTGACCCCTACACACAGTGATTTCTACCCAGGCAGCACTGATATAACCCCTACACACAGTGATTTCTACCGTGGCAGCACTTCTTTGCCCCCTACACACAGTGATTTCTACCGTGGCAGCACCAATTGAACCCTACAAACAGTGATTTCTACCGCGGCAGCACTTATTTGACCCCTGCACACACTGATTTCCACCGTGGCAGCACCTATCTGACCCCTACACACAGTGATTTCTACCGTGGCAGCACTTATCTGACCCCTACACACACTGATTTCCACCGTGGCAGCACCTACGACCTATCTGACCCCTACACACAGTGATTTCTACCGTGGCAGCACTTATTTGACCCCTTCCCACAGTGATTTCTACCGTGGCAGCATTTATCTGACCCCTACACACAGTGATTTCTACCGTGGCAGCACTTATATGACCCCTTCACGCAGTGATTTCTACCGTGGCAGCACTTATTTGACCCCTACACACAGTGATTTCTACCGTGGCAGCACTTATGTGACCCCTACACACAGTGATTTCTACCGTGGCAGCACTTATTTGACCCCTACACACAGTGATTTCTACCGTGGCAGCACCTATTTGACCCCTACACACAGTGATTTCTACCGTGGCAGCACTTATTTGACCCCTACACACAGTGATTTATACCGTGGTAGCACTTATTTGACCCCTACACACAGTGAGTTCTACCGTGGCAGCGCTTATTTGACCCCTACACACAGTGATTTCTACCCAGGCAGCACTGATATAACCCCTACACACAGTGATTTCTACCGTGGCAGCACTTCTTTGCCCCCTACACACAGTGATTTCTACCGTGGCAGCACCAATTGAACCCTACAAACAGTGATTTCTACCGCGGCAGCACTTATTTGACCCCTGCACACACTGATTTCCACCGTGGCAGCACCTATCTGACCCCTACACACAGTGATTTCTACCGTGGCAGCACTTATCTGACCCCTACACACACTGATTTCCACCGTGGCAGCACCTATCTGACCCCTACACACAGTGATTTCTACCGTGGCAGCACTTATTTGACCCCTTCCCACAGTGATTTCTACCGTGGCAGCATTTATCTGACCCCTACACACAGTGATTTCTACCGTGGCAGCACTTATATGACCCCTTCACGCAGTGATTTCTACCGTGGCAGCACTTATGTGACCCCTACACACAGTGATTTCTACCGTGGCAGCACTTATTTGACCCCTACACCCAGTGATTTCTACCGTGGCAGCACTTATTTGACCCCTACACACAGTGATTTCTACCGTGGCAGCACTTATTTGACCCCTACACACACTGATTTCCACCGTGGCAGCACTTATCTGACCCCTACACACAGTGATTTTTACCGTGGCAGCACTTCTTTGACCCCTTCCCACAGTGATTTCTACCGTGGCAGCACTTATCTGACCCCTACACCCAGTGATTTCTACCGTGGCAGCACTTATTTGACCCCTACACACAGTGATTTCTACCGTGGCAGCACTTATTTGACCCCTACACACAGTGATTTCTACCGTGGCAGCACATTTTTTACCCCTACACACAGTGATTTCTACCGTGGCAGCACTTATCTGACCCCTACACACAGTGATTCCTACCGTGGCAGCACTTATTTGACCCCTTCCCACAGTGATTTCTACCGTGGCAGCACTTATATGACCCCTACACACACTGATTTCCACCGTGGCAGCACTTATTTGACCCCTACACACATTGATTTCTACCGTGGCAGCACTTGTTTGACCCCTACACACAGTGATTTCTACCGTGTCAGCAATTATTTGACCCCTACACACAGTGATTTCCACCGTGGCAGCACTTATCTGATCCCTACACACAGTGAATTATACCGTGGCAGCACCTGTTTGACCCCTACACACAGTGATTTCTACCGTGGCAGCACTTATCTGACCCCTACACACAGTGATTTCTACCGTGGCAGCACTTATTTGACCCCTACACACAGTGATTTCTACCATGGCAGCACTTATTTGACCCCTACACACAGTGATTTCTACCGTGGCAGCACTTATTTGACCCCTACACACAGTGATTTCTACCGTGGCAGCACTAATCTGACCCCTACACACAGTGATTTCTACCGTGGTAGCACTTTTTTGACCCCTACACACAGTGATTTCTACCGTGGCAGCACTTATTTGACCCCTGCACGCAGTGATTTCTACCATGGCAGCACTTATTTGCCCCCTGCACACAGTCATTTCTACCGTGGCAGCACCTATTTGACCCCTACACACACTGATTTCTACCGTGGCAGCACTGATATGACCCCTACACACAGTGATTTCTGCCGTGGCAGCACTTTTTTGACCCCTACACACACTGATTTCTACCGTGACAGCACTTATTTGACTCCTACACGCAGTGATTTCTACCATGGCAGCACTTATTTGCCCCCTGCACACAGTGATTTCTACCGTGGCAGCACCTATTTGACCCCTACACACACTGATTTCTACCGTCGCAGCACTGATATGACCCCTACACACAGTGATTGCTACTGTGGCAGCTCTCATTTGACCCCTACACACAGTGATTTCTACCGTGGCAGCCCTCATTTGACCCCTACACACAGTGATTTCTACCGTGGCAGCACTTATTTGACCCCTTCACACAGTGATTTCTACCGTGGCAGCACTTATTTGACCCCTACACACAGTGAGTTCTACCGTGGCAGCACTTATCTGACCCCTACACACAGTGATTTCTACCCAGGCAGCACTGATATGACGCCTACACACAGTGATTTCTACCGTGGGGGCACTTCTTTGCCCCCTACACACATTGATTTCTACCGTGGCAGCACTTATTTGACCCCTACACACAGTGAGTTCTACCGTCGCAGCACTTATTTGACCCCTACACACAGTGATTTCTACCCAGGCAGCACTGATATGACCCCTACACACAGTGATTTCTACCGTGGGGGCACTTCTTTGCCCCCTACACACAGTGATTTCTACCGTGGCAGCACTTATTTGACCCCTACACACAGTGATTTCTACCGTGGCAGCACTTATTTGACCCCTTCACACAGTGATTTCTACCGTGGCAGCACTTATTTGACCCCTACACACAGTGAGTTCTACCGTCGCAGCACTTATTTGACCCCTACACACAGTGATTTCTACCCAGGCAGCACTGATATGACCCCTACACACAGTGATTTCTACCGTGGGGGCACTTCTTTGCCCCCTACACACAGTGATTTCTACCGTGGCAGCACTTATTTGCCCCCTACACACAGTGATTTCTACCGTGGCAGCACTTATTTGCCCCCTACACACAGTGATTTCTACCGTGGCAGCACCAACTGAACCCTACAAACAGTGATTTCTACCGTGGCAGCACTTATTTGACCCCTACACACAGTGATTTCTACCGTGGCAGCACTAATCTGACCCCTACACACAGTGATTTCTACCGTGGCAGCACTTATTTGACCCCTTCCCACAGTGATTTCTACCGTGGCAGCATTTATCTGACCCCTACACACAGTGATTTCTACCGTGGCAGCACCTATTTGACCCCTACACACACTGATTTCCACCGTGGCAGCACTTATTTGACCCCTACACACAGTGATTTCTACCGTGGCAGCACTTATTTGACCCCTACACACAGTGATTTCTACCGTGGCAGCACTTCTTTGACCCCTTCCCACAGTGATTTCTACCGTGGCAGCACTTATTTGACCCCTACACACAGTGATTTCTACCGTGGCAGCACTTATTTGACCCCTACACACATTGATTTCTACCGTGGCAGCACTTATTTGGCCCCTACACACAGTGATTTCTACCGTGGCAGCACTTTTTTGACCCCTACACACAGTGATTTCTACCGTGGCAGCACATTTTGTACCCCTACACACAGTGATTTCTACCGTGGCAGCACTTTTTTGACCCCTGCACACAGTGATTTCTACCGTGGCAGCACTTATTTGACCCCTACAGACACTGATTTCTACCGTGGCAGCACTTATTTGCCCCCTGCACACTGTGATTTCTACCGTGGCAGCACCTATTTGACCCCTACACACACTGATTTCTACCGTGGCAGTACTGATATGACCCCTACACACACTGATTTCTACCGTGGCAGCACCTATTTGACCCCTACACACAGTGATTTCTACCGTGGCAGCACTTATTTGACCCCTACACACATTGATTTCTACCGTGGCAGCACTTATTTGGCCCCTACACACAGTGATTTCTACCGTGGCAGCACTTTTTTGACCCCTACACACAGTGATTTCTACCGTGGCAGCACATTTTGTACCCCTACACACAGTGATTTCTACCGTGGCAGCACTTTTTTGACCCCTACACACACTGATTTCTGCCGTGGCAGTACTGATATGACCCCTACACACACTGATTTCTACCGTGGCAGCACCTATTTGACCCCTACACACAGTGATTTCTACCGTGGCAGCACTTATTTGACCCCTACACACATTGATTTCTACCGTGGCAGCACTTATTTGGCCCCTACACACAGTGATTTCTACCGTGGCAGCACTTTTTTGACCCCTACACACAGTGATTTCTACCGTGGCAGCACATTTTGTACCCCTACACACAGTGATTTCTACCGTGGCAGCACTTATTTGGCCCCTACACACAGTGATTTCTACCGTGGCAGCACTTATCTGACCCCTACACACAGTGTTTTCTACCGTGGCAGCACCTATTTGACCCCTACACACAGTGATTTCTACCGTGGCAGCACTTATTTGACCCCTACACACAGTGATTTCTACCGTGGCAGCACTTATTTGACCCCTACAGACACTGATTTCTACCGTGGCAGCACTTATTTGCCCCCTGCACACTGTGATTTCTACCGTGGCAGCACCTATTTGACCCCTACACACACTGATTTCTACCGTGGCAGTACTGATATGACCCCTACACACACTGATTTCTACCGTGGCAGCACTTATTTGACCCCTACACACAGTGATTTCTACCGTGGCAGCACTTATTTGACCCCTACACACAGTGATTTCTACCGTGGCAGCACTTATTTGACCCCTACACACAGTGAGTTCTACCGTGGCAGCGCTTATTTGACCCCTACACACAGTGATTTCTACCCAGGCAGCACTGATATGACCCCTACACACAGTGATTTCTACCGTGGCAGCACTTCTTTGCCCCCTACACACAGTGATTTCTACCGCGGCAGCACCAATTGAACCCTACAAACAGTGATTTCTACCGTGGCAGCACCTTCCCACAGTGAGTGCTACCGTGGCACCACTGATATGACCCATACACACAGTGATTTCTACCGTGGCAGCACTTCGTTGACCCCTTCCCACAGTGATTTCTACCGTGGCAGCATTTATCTGACCCCTACACACACTGATTTCCACCGTGGCAGCACTTATCTGACCCCTACACACAGTGATTTCTACCGCCGCAGCACTTCTTTGACCCCTCCCCACAGTGATTTCTACCGTGGCAGCACTTGTCTGACCCCTACACCCAGTGATTTCTACCGTGGCAGCACTTATTTGACCCCTACACACAGTGATTTCTACCGTGGCAGCACTTATTTGACCCCTACACACAGTGAGTTCTACCGTGGCAGCACTTATTTGACCCCTACACACAGTGACTTCTACCCAGGCAGCACTGATATGACCCCTACACACAGTGATTTCTACCGTGGCAGCACCCCTTTACCCCCTACACACAGTGATTTCTACCGTGGCAGCACCAATTGAACCCTACAAACAGTGATTTCTACCGTGGCAGCACTTATTTGACCCCTACACACACTGATTTCCACCGTGGCAGCACCTATCTGACCCCTACACACAGTGATTTCTACCGTGGCAGCACTTATTTGACCCCTTCCCACAGTGATTTCTACTGTGGCAGCATTTATCTGACCCCTACACACAGTGATTTCTACCGTGGCGGCACATTTTTTACCCCTACACACAGTGATTTCTACCGTGGCAGCACTTTTTTGACCCCTGCACACAGTGGTTTCTACCGTGGCAGCACTCATTTGCCCCCTACACACACTGATTTCTACCGTGGCAGCACTTATTTGACCCCTGCACACAGTGATTTCCACCGTGGCAGCACCTATTTGACCCCTACACACACTGATTTCTGCCGTGGCAGCACTGATATGACCCCTACACACAGTGATTTCTACCGTGGCAGCACTTATTTGACCCCTACACACAGTGATTTCTACCGTGGCAGCACTTGTCTGACCCCTACACCCAGTGATTTCTACCGTGGCAGCACTTATTTGACCCCTACACACAGTGATTTCTACCGTGGCAGCACTTATTTGACCCCTACACACAGTGAGTTCTACCGTGGCAGCACTTATTTGACCCCTACACACAGTGACTTCTACCCAGGCAGCACTGATATGACCCCTACACACAGTGATTTCTACCGTGGCAGCACCCCTTTACCCCCTACACACAGTGATTTCTACCGTGGCAGCACCAATTGAACCCTACAAACAGTGATTTCTACCGTGGCAGCACTTATTTGACCCCTACACACACTGATTTCCACCGTGGCAGCACCTATCTGACCCCTACACACAGTGATTTCTACCGTGGCAGCACTTATTTGACCCCTTCCCACAGTGATTTCTACTGTGGCAGCATTTATCTGACCCCTACACACAGTGATTTCTACCGTGGCGGCACATTTTTTACCCCTACACACAGTGATTTCTACCGTGGCAGCACTTTTTTGACCCCTGCACACAGTGGTTTCTACCGTGGCAGCACTCATTTGCCCCCTACACACACTGATTTCTACCGTGGCAGCACTTATTTGACCCCTGCACACAGTGATTTCCACCGTGGCAGCACCTATTTGACCCCTACACACACTGATTTCTGCCGTGGCAGCACTGATATGACCCCTACACACAGTGATTTCTACCGTGGCAGCACTTATTTGACCCCTACACACAGTGATTTCTACCGTGGCAGCACTTATTTGACCCCTACACACAGTGATTTCTACCGTGGCAGCACTTATTTGACCCCTTCACACAGTGATTTCTACCGTGGCAGCACTTATTTGACCCCTACACACAGTGATTTCTACCGTGGCAGCACTTACTTGACCCCTACACACAGTGATTTCTACCGTGGCAGCACTTATTTGACCCCCACACAAAGTGATTTCTACCCAGCCAGCACTGATATGACCCCTACACACAGTGATTTCTACCGTGGCAGCACTTATCTGATCTCTACACACAGTGATTTCTACCGTGGCAGCACCAATTGAACCCTACAAACAGTAATTTCTACCGTGGCAGCACTTATTTGACCCCTTCCCACAGTGAGTGCTACCGTGGCAGCACTGATATGACCCCTTCCCACAGTGGTTTCTACCGTGGCAGCACCTATTTGACCCCTACACACAGTGATTTCTACCGTGGCAGCACTTATTTGACCCCTACACACAGTGATTTCTACCGTGGCAGCACTTATTTGACCCCTACACACAGTGATTTCTACCGTGGCAGCACCTATCTGACCCCTACACACAGTGATTTCTACCGTGGCAGCACTTATTTGACCCCTACAGACAGTGATTTCTACCGTGGCAGCACTTCTTTGACCCCTTCCCACAGTGATTTCTGCCGTGGCAGCACTTATCTGGACCCTACACCCAGTGATTTCTACCGTGGCAGCACTTATTTGGCCCCTACACACAGTGATTTCTACCGTGGCAGCACTTTTTTGACCCCTACACACAGTGATTTCTACCGTGGCGGCACATTTTTTACCCCTACACACAGTGATTTCTACCGTGGCAGCACTTTTTTGACCCCTGCACACAGTGATTTCTACCGTGGCAGCACTCATTTGCCCCCTACACCCAGTGATTTCTACCGTGGCAGCACTTATTTGACCCCTGCACACAGTGATTTCCACCGTGGCAGCACCTATTTGACCCCTACACACACTGATTTCTGCCGTGGCAGCACTGATATGACCCCTACACACAGTGATTTCTACCGTGGCAGCACTTATTTGACCCCTACACACAGTGATTTCTACCGTGGCAGCACTTATTTGACCCCTACACACAGTGATTTCTACCGTGGCAGCACTTATTTGACCCCTTCACACAGTGATTTCTACCGTGGCAGCACTTATTTGACCCCTACACACAGTGCTTTCTACCGTGGCAGCACATTTTGTACCCCTACACACAGTGATTTCTACCGTGGCAGCACTTTTTTGACCCCTACACACACTGATTTCTACCGTGGCAGCACTTATTTGCCCCCTGCACACAGTTATTTCTACCGTGGCAGCACCTATTTGACCCCTACACACACTGATTTCTACCGTGGCAGTACTGATATGACCCCTACACACAGTGATTTCTACCGTGGCAGCCCTTATTTGACCCCTACAGACACTGATTTCTACCGTGGCAGCACTTATTTGACCCCTTCCCACAGTGATTTCTACCGTGGCAGCACTTATCTGACCCCTACACCCAGTGATTTCTACCGTGGCAGCACTTATTTGACCCCTACACACACTGGTTTCCACCGTGGCAGCACTTATCTGACCCCTACACACAGTGATTTCTACCGTGGCAGCACTTATTTGACCCCTACACACAGTGATTTCTACCTAGCCAGCACTGATATGACCCCTACACACAGTGATTTCTACCGTGGCAGCACTTCTTTGCCCCCTACACACAGTGATTTCTACCGTGGCAGCACCAATTGAACCCTACAAACAGTAATTTCTACCGTGGCAGCACTTATTTGACCCCTTCCCACAGTGAGTGCTACCGTGGCAGCACTGATATGACCCCTTCCCACAGTGATTTCTACCGTGGCAGCACCTATTTGACCCCTACACACAGTGATTTCTACCGTGGCAGCACTTATTTGACCCCTACACACAGTGATTTCTACCGTGGCAGCACCTATCTGACCCCTACACACAGTGATTTCTACCGTGGCAGCACTTATTTGACCCCTACAGACAGTGATTTCTACCGTGGCAGCACTTCTTTGACCCCTTCCCACAGTGATTTCTACCGTGGCAGCACTTATCTGACCCCTACACCCAGTGATTTCTACCGTGGCAGCACTTATTTGGCCCCTACACACAGTGATTTCTACCGTGGCAGCACTTATTTGACCCCTACACACAGTGATTTCTACCGTGGCGGCACATTTTGTACCCCTACACACAGTGATTTCTACCGTGGCAGCACTTTTTTGACCCCTACACACACTGATTTCTACCGTGGCAGCATTTATCTGCCCCCTGCACACAGTGATTTCTACCGTGGCAGCACTTTTTTGACCCCTGCACACAGTGATTTCTACCGTGGCAGCACTTATTTGACCCCTACACACACTGATTTCTACCGTGGCAGCACTTATTTGCCCCCTGCACACAGTGATTTCTACCGTGGCAGCACCTGATTGACCCCTACACACACTGATTTCTACCGTAGCAGTACTGATATGACCCCTACACACAGTGATTTCTACCGTGGCAGCACTTATTTGACCCCTACACACAGTGATTTCTACCGTGGCAGCACTTATTTGACCCCTACACACAGTGATTTCTACCGTGGCAGCGCTTATCTGATCCCTTCCCACAGTGATTTCTACCGTGGCAGCATTTATCTGACCCCTACACACACTGATTTCCACCGTGGCAGCACTTATCTGACCCCTACACACAGTGATTTCTACCGTGGCAGCACTTATTTGACCCCTTCCCACAGTGATTTCTACCGCGGCAGCACTTATTTGACCCCTACACACGGTGATTTCTACCGTGGCAGCACTTATTTGACCCCTACACACAGTGATTTCTACCGTGGCAGCACTTATTTCACCCCTACACACAGTGATTTCTACCGTGGCAACACTTCTTTGACCCCTACACCCAGTGATTTCTACCGTGGCATAACTTATTTAACCCCTACACACAGTGATTTCTACCGTGGCAGCACTTATTTGACCCCTACACACAGTGAGTTCTACCGTGGCAGCACATTTTTTACCCCTACACACAGTGATTTCTACCGTGTCAGCACTTTTTTGACCCCTGCACACAGTGATTTCTACCGTGGCAGCACTTATTTGACCCCTACACACAGTGATTTCTACCGTGGCAGCACTTATTTGACCCCTACACACAGTGATCTCTACCGTGACAGCACTTATTTGACCCCTGCACACACTGATTTCTACCGTGGCAGCACTTATTTGCCACCTGCACACAGTGATTTCTACCGTGGCAGCACCTATTTGACCCCTACGCACACTGATTTCTACCGTGGCAGCACTGATATGACCCCTACATCCAGTGATTTCTACCGTGGCAGCACTTATTTGACCCCTACACACAGTGATTTCTACCGTGGCAGCACTTATTTGACCCCTACACACAGTGATTTCTACCGTGGCAGCACCTATTTGACCCCTACACACAGTGAGTTCTACCGTGGCAGCACTGATATGACCCCTACACACAGTGATTTCTACTGTGGCAGCACTTCTTTGCCCCCTACACACAGTGATTTCTACCGCGGCAGCACCAATTGAACCCTACAAACAGTGATTTCTACCGTGGCAGCACTTATTTGACCCCTTCCCACAGTGAGTGCTACCGTGGCAGCACTGATATGACCCCTACACACAGTGATTTCTACCGTGGCAGCACTTATTTGACCCCTTCCCACAGTGATTTCTAACTTGGCAGCCTTTATCTGACCCCTACACACACTGATTTCCACCGTGGCAGCACTTATCTGACCCCTACACACAGTGACTTCTACCGTGGCAGCACTTCTTTGACCCCTCCCCACAGTGATTTCTACCGTGGCAGCACTTGTCTGACCCCTACACCCAGTGATTTCTACCGCGGCAGCACTTATTTGACCCCTACACACAGTGATTTCTACCGTGGCAGCACTTATTTGACCCCTACACACGGTGAGTTCTACCGTGGCAGCACTTATTTGACCCCTACACACAGTGACTTCTACCCAGGCAGCACTGATATGACCCCTACACACAGTGATTTCTACCGTGGCAGCACTTCTTTACCCCCTACACACAGTGATTTCTACCGTGGCAGCACCAATTGAACCCTACAAACAGTGATTTCCACCGTGGCAGCACTTATTTGACCCCTACACACACTGATTTCTACCGTGGCAGCACTTATTTGACCCCTACACACAGTGGTTTCTACCGTGGCAGCACTTATTTGACCCCTTCCCACAGTGATTTCTACTGTGGCAGCTTTTATCTGACCCCTACACACAGTGATTTCTACCGTGGCAGCACTTATTTGACCCCTACACACACTGATTTCCACCGTGGCAGCACTTAACTGACCCCTACACACAGTGATTTCTACCGTGGCAGCACTTATTTGACCCCTTGCCACAGTGATTTCTACCGTGGCAGCACTTATCTGACCCCTACACCCAGTGATTTCTACCGTGGCAGCACTTATTTGACCCCTACACACACTGGTTTCCACCGTGGCAGCACTTATCTGACCCCTACACACAGTGATTTCTACCGTGGCAGCACTTATCTGACCCCTACACCCAGTGATTTCTACCGTGGCAGCACTTATTTGACCCCTACACACACTGGTTTCCACCGTGGCAGCACTTATCTGACCCCTACACACAGTGATTTCTACCGTGGCAGCACTTATCTGACCCCTACACACACTGATCTCTACCGTGGCAGCACTTATCTGACCCCTACACACAGTGATTTCTACCGTGGCAGCACTTATTTGACCCCTACACACAGTGATTTCTACCGTGGCAGCACTTATTTGACCCCTACACACAGTGATTTCTGCCGTGGCAGCACTTCTTTGACCCCTTCCCACAGTGATTTCTACCGTGGCAGCACTTATCTCACCCCTACATCCAGTGATTTCTACCGTGGCAGCACCTATTTGAGCCCCACACACAGTGATTTCTACCATGGCAGCACTTATTTGCCCCCTGCACACAGCGATTTTTACCGTGACAGCACTTATTTGACCCCTACACACAGCGATTTATACCGTGGCAGCACTTATTTGACCCCTACACACAGTGATTTCTACCGTGGCAGCACCTATTTGACCCCTACACACACTGATTTCCACCGTGGCAGCACTTAACTGACCCCTACACACAGTGATTTCTACCGTGGCAGCACTTATTTGACCCCTTGCCACAGTGATTTCTACCGTGGCAGCACTTATCTGACCCCTACACCCAGTGATTTCTACCCTGGCAGCACTTATTTGACCCCTACACACACTGGTTTCCACCGTGGCAGCACTTATCTGACCCCTACACACAGTGATTTCTACCGTGGCAGCACTTTTTTGACCCCTGCACACAGTGATTTCTACCGTGGCAGCACTTATTTGACCCCTACACACACTGATTTCTACCGTGGCAGCACTTATTTGACCCCTACACACAGTGGTTTCTACCGTGGCAGCACTGATTTGACCCCTACACACAGTGATTTCTACCGTGGCAGCACCTATTTGACCCCTACACACAGTGATTTCTACCGTGGCAGCACCTATTTGACCCCTACACACAGTGATTTCTATCGTGGCAGCACTTATTTGACCCCTACACACAGTGATTTCTACCGTCGCAGCACTTATTTGACCCCTACACACAGTGATTTCTACCGTGGCAGCACTTATTTGACCCCTACACACAGTGATTTCTACCGTGGCAGCACCTATTTGCCCCCTACACACAGTGATTTCTACCGTGGCAGCACCTATTTGAGCCCCACACACAGTGGTTTCTACCGTGGCAGCACTTATTTGACCCCTACACACAGTGATTTCTACCGTGGCAGCACTTATTTGACCCCTACACACCGTGATTTCTACCGTGGCAGCACCTATTTGACCCCTACATACAGTGATTTCTACCGTGGCAGCACTTATTTGACCCCTTCCCACAGTGATTTCTAACTTGGCAGCCTTTATCTGACCCCTACACACACTGATTTCCACCGTGGCAGCACTTATCTGACCCCTACACACAGTGACTTCTACCGTGGCAGCACTTCTTTGACCCCTCCCCACAGTGATTTCTACCGTGGCAGCACTTGTCTGACCCCTACACCCAGTGATTTCTACCGTGGCAGCACTTATTTGACCCCTACACACAGTGATTTCTACCGTGGCAGCACTTATTTGACCCCTACACACGGTGAGTTCTACCGTGGCAGCACTTATTTGACCCCTACACACAGTGACTTCTACCCAGGCAGCACTGATATGACCCCTACACACAGTGATTTCTACCGTGGCAGCACTTCTTTACGCCCTACACACAGTGATTTCTACCGTGGCAGCACCAATTGAACCCTACAAACAGTGATTTCCACCGTGGCAGCACTTATTTGACCCCTACACACACTGATTTCTACCGTGGCAGCACTTATTTGACCCCTACACACAGTGGTTTCTACCGTGGCAGCACTTATTTGACCCCTTCCCACAGTGATTTCTACTGTGGCAGCTTTTATCTGACCCCTACACACAGTGATTTCTACCGTGGCAGCACTTATTTGACCCCTACACACACTGATTTCCACCGTGGCAGCACTTAACTGACCCCTACACACAGTGTCTTCTACCGTGGCAGCACTTATTTGACCCCTTGCCACAGTGATTTCTACCGTGGCAGCACTTATCTGACCCCTACACCCAGTGATTTCTACCGTGGCAGCACTTATTTGACCCCTACACACACTGGTTTCCACCGTGGCAGCACTTATCTGACCCCTACACACAGTGATTTCTACCGTGGCAGCACTTATCAGACCCCTACACCCAGTGATTTCTACCGTGTCAGCACTTATTTGACCCCTACACACACTGGTTTCCACCGTGGCAGCACTTATCTGACCCCTACACACAGTGATTTCTACCGTGGCAGCACTTATTTGACCCCTACACACAGTGATTTATACCTCGGCAGCACTTATTTGACCCCTACACACAGTGATTTCTGCCGTGGCAGCACTTCTTTGACCCCTACACACAGTGATTTCTACCGTGGCAGCACTTATTTCACCCCTACACACACTGATTTCCACCGTGGCAGCACTTAACTGACCCCTACACACAGTGATTTCTACCGTGGCAGCACTTATCTGACCCCTACACACAGTGATTTCTACCGTGGCAGCACTTTTTTGACCCCTGCACACTGTGATTTCTACCGTGGCAGCACTTATTTGACCCCTACACACACTGATTTCTACCGTGGCAGCACTTCATTTGACCCCTGCACACAGTGGTTTCTACCGTGGCAGCACTGATTTGACCCCTACACACAGTGATTTCTACCGTGGCAGCACCTATTTGACCCCTGCACACAGTGATTTCTACCGTGGCAGCACTTATTTGACCCCTACACACAGTGATTTCTACCGTGGCAGCCTTTATTTGACCCCTACACCCAGTGATTTCTACCGTGGCAGCACTTATTTGACCCCTACACACAGTGATTTCCACCGTGGCAGCACCTATTTGACCCCTACACACAGTGATTTCTACCGTGGCAGCACCTATTTGACCCCTACACACAGTGATTTCTGCCGTGGCAGCACTGATATGACCCCTACACACATTGATTTCTACCGTGGCAGCACCTATTTGACCCCTACACACAGTGATTTCTACCGTGGCAGCCTTTATTTGACCCCTACACCCAGTGATTTCTACCGTGGCAGCACTTATTTGACCCCTACACACACTGGTTTCCACCGTGGCAGCACCTATTTGACCCCTACACACACTGATTTCTGCCGTGGCAGCACTGATATGACCCCTACACACATTGATTTCTACCGTGGCAGCACTTATTTGACCCCTTCCCACAGTGATTTCTACCGTGGCAGCACTTATTTGACCCCTACACACAGTGATTTCTACCCAGGCAGCACTGATATGACCCCTTCACACGGTGATTTCTACCGTGGCAGCACTTCTTTGCCCCCTACACACAGTGATTTCTACCGTGGCAGCACCAATTGAACCCTACAAACAGTGATTTCTACCGTGGCAGCACTTTTTTGTCCCCTTCCCACAGTGAGTGCTACCGTGGCAGCACTGATATGACCCCTTCCCACAGTGATTTCTACCGTGGCAGCATTTATCTGACCCCTACAGACAGTGATTTCTACCGTGGCAGCACTTATTTGACCCCTACACACACTGATTTCCACCGTGGCAGCACTTATTTGACCCCTACACACAGTGATTTCTACCGTGGCAGCACTTCTTTGACCCCTTCCCACAGTGATTTCTACCGTGGCAGCACTTATCTGACCCCTACACCCAGTGATTTCTACCGTGGCAGCACCTATTTGAGCCCCACACACAGTTATTTCTACCATGGCAGCACTTATTTGCCCCCTGCACACAGCGATTTTTACCGTGACAGCACTTATTTGACCGCTACACACAGTGATTTCTACCGTGGCAGCACCTATTTGAGCCCCACACACAGTTATTTCTACCATGGCAGCACTTATTTGCCCCCTGCACACAGCGATTTCTACCGTGGCAGCACTTATTTGACCCCTACACACAGTGATTTCTACCGTGGCAGCACCTATTTGAGCCCCACACACAGTTATTTCTACCATGGCAGCACTTATTTGCCCCCTGCACACAGCGATTTCTACCGTGGCAGCACTTATTTGACCCCTACACACAGTGATTTCTACCGTGGCAGCACTTTTTTGACCCCTACACACAGTGATTTCTACCGTGGCAGCACTTATTTGACCCCTACACACAGTGATTTCTACCGTGGCACCACTTATTTGACCCCTGCACATTCTGATTTCTACCGCGGCTGCACTTATTTGACCCCTACACACAGTGCTTTCTACCGTGGCAGCACTTATTTGACACCTACACACACTGCTTTCTACCGTGGCAGCACCTATTTGACCCCTACAAACACAGTGATTTTTACCATGGCAGCACTTATTTGCCCCCTACACACAGTGATTTCTACCGGGGCCGTACCAATTTGACCCCTTCACACAGTGATTTCTGCCGTGGCAGCACCTATTTGACCCCTACAAACACAGTGATTTCTACCATGGCAGCACTTATTTGCCCCCTACACACGGTGATTTCTACCGGGGCCGCACCTATTTGAGCCCTACACACAGTGTCTTCTACCGTGGCAGCACTCATTTGACCCCTACACACAGTGATTTCTACCGTGGCAGCACCTATTTGCCCCCTACATACACTGATTTCCACCGTGGCAGCACCTATTTGACCCCTACACACAGTGATTTCTACCGTGGCAGCACCTATTTGACCCCTACACACAGTGATTTCTATCGTGGCAGCACCTATTTGACCCCTACACACAGTGATTTCTATCGTGGCAGCACTTATTTGACCCCTACACACAGTGATTTCTACCGTGGCAGCACTTATTTGACCCCTACACACAGTGATTTCTACCGTGGCAGCACTTATTTGACCCCTTCCCACAGTGATTTCTACCGTGGCAGCACTTATTTGACCCCTACACACAGTGATTTCTACCCAGGCAGCACTGATATGACCCCTTCACACAGTGATTTCTACCGTGGCAGCACTTCTTTGCCCCCTACACACAGTGATTTCTACCGTGGCAGCACCAATTGAACCCTACAAACAGTGATTTCTACCGTGGCAGCACTTTTTTGTCCCCTTCCCACAGTGAGTGCTACCGTGGCAGCACTGATATGACCCCTTCCCACAGTGATTTCTACCGTGGCAGCATTTATCTGACCCCTACAGACAGTGATTTCTACCGTGGCAGCACTTATTTGACCCCTACACACACTGATTTCCACCGTGGCAGCACTTATTTGACCCCTACACACAGTGATTTCTACCGTGGCAGCACTTCTTTGACCCCTTCCCACAGTGATTTCTACCGTGGCAGCACTTATCTGACCCCTACACCCAGTGATTTCTACCGTGGCAGCACCTATTTGAGCCCCACACACAGTTATTTCTACCATGGCAGCACTTATTTGCCCCCTGCACACAGCGATTTTTACCGTGACAGCACTTATTTGACCGCTACACACAGTGATTTCTACCGTGGCAGCACTTATTTGACCCCTACACACAGTGATTTCTACCGTGGCAGCACTTATTTGACCCCTACACACAGTGATTTCTACCGTGGCAGCACTTATTTGACCCCTACACACGGTGATTTCTACCGTGGCAGCACTTATTTGACCCCTGCACATTCTGATTTCTACCGCGGCTGCACTTATTTGACCCCTACACACAGTGATTTCTACCGTGGCAGCACTCTTTTGACCCCTACACACACTGATTTCTACCGTGGCAGCACCTATTTGACCCCTACAAACACAGTGATTTTTACCATGGCAGCACTTATTTGCCCCCTACACACAGTGATTTCTACCGGGGCCGTACCAATTTGACCCCTTCACACAGTGATTTCTGCCGTGGCAGCACCTATTTGACCCCTACAAACACAGTGATTTCTACCATGGCAGCACTTATTTGCCCCCTACACACGGTGATTTCTACCGGGGCCGCACCTATTTGAGCCCTACACACAGTGTCTTCTACCGTGGCAGCACTCATTTGACCCCTACACACAGTGATTTCTACCGTGGCAGCACCTATTTGCCCCCTACATACACTGATTTCCACCGTGGCAGCACCTATTTGACCCCTACACACAGTGATTTCTACCGTGGCAGCACCTATTTGACCCCTACACACAGTGATTTCTATCGTGGCAGCACCTATTTGTCCCCTACACACAGTGATTTCTATCGTGGCAGCACTTATTTGTCCCCTACACACAGTGATTTCTACCGTGGCAGCACTTATTTGACCCCTACACACAGTGATTTCTACCGTGGCAGCACTTATTTGACCCCTACACACAGTGATTTCTACCGTGGCAGCACTTATTTGACCCCTACACACAGTGATTTCTACCGTGGCAGCACCTATTTGCCCCCTACACACAGTGATTTCTACCGTGGCAGCACCTATTTGAGCCCCACACACAGTGATTTCTATTGTGGCAGCACTTATTTGACCCCTACACACAGTGATTTCTACCGTGGCAGCACTTATTTGACCCCTACACACCGTGATTTCTACCGTGGCAGCACCTATTTGACCCCTACATACAGTGATTTCTACCGTGGCAGCACTTATTTGACCCCTACACACAGTGATTTCTACCGTGGCAGCACTTATTTGACCCCCACGCACAGTGATTTCTACCGTGGCAGCACTGATATGACCCCTACACACACTGATTTCTACCGTCGCAGCACCTATTTGACCCCTACACACAGTGATTTCTACCGTGGCAGCACCTGTTTGACCCCTACACACACTGATTTCTACCGTGGCAGCACTTATTTCACCCCTACACACAGTGATTTCTACCGTGGCAACACTTATTTGACCCCTTCACACAGTGATTTCTACCGTGGCAGCACTTATTTCACCCCTACACACAGTGATTTCTACCATGGCGGCACTTATTTGCCCCCTGCACACAGCGATTTTTACCGTGACAGCACTTTTTTGACCGCTACACACAGTGATTTCTACCGTGGCAGCACTTATTTGACCCCTACACCCAGTGATTTCTACCGTGGCAGCACCTATTTGAGCCCCACACACAGTTATTTCTACCATGGCAGCACTTATTTGCCCCCTGCACACAGCGATTTTTACCGTGACAGCACTTATTTGACCGCTACACACAGTGATTTCTACCGTGGCAGCACTTATTTGACCCCTACACACAGTGATTTCTACCGTGGCAGCACTTATTTGACCCCTACACACAGTGATTTCTACCGTGGCAGCACTTATTTGACCCCTACACACGGTGATTTCTACCGTGGCAGCACTTATTTGACCCCTGCACATTCTGATTTCTACCGCGGCTGCACTTATTTGACCCCTACACACAGTGATTTCTACCGTGGCAGCACTCTTTTGACCCCTACACACACTGATTTCTACCGTGGCAGCACCTATTTGACCCCTACAAACACAGTGATTTTTACCATGGCAGCACTTATTTGCCCCCTACACACAGTGATTTCTACCGGGGCCGTACCAATTTGACCCCTTCACACAGTGATTTCTGCCGTGGCAGCACCTATTTGACCCCTACAAACACAGTGATTTCTACCATGGCAGCACTTATTTGCCCCCTACACACGGTGATTTCTACCGGGGCCGCACCTATTTGAGCCCTACACACAGTGTCTTCTACCGTGGCAGCACTCATTTGACCCCTACACACAGTGATTTCTACCGTGGCAGCACTTATTTGACCCCTACATACACTGATTTCCACCGTGGCAGCACCTATTTGACCCCTACACACAGTGATTTCTACCGTGGCAGCACCTATTTGACCCCTACACACAGTGATTTCTATCGTGGCAGCACCTATTTGTCCCCTACACACAGTGATTTCTATCGTGGCAGCACTTATTTGTCCCCTACACACAGTGATTTCTACCGTGGCAGCACTTATTTGACCCCTACACACAGTGATTTCTACCGTGGCAGCACTTATTTGACCCCTACACACAGTGATTTCTACCGTGGCAGCACTTATTTGACCCCTACACACAGTGATTTCTACCGTGGCAGCACCTATTTGCCCCCTACACACAGTGATTTCTACCGTGGCAGCACCTATTTGAGCCCCACACACAGTGATTTCTACCGTGGCAGCACTTATTTGACCCCTACACACAGTGATTTCTACCGTGGCAGCACTTATTTGACCCCTACACACCGTGATTTCTACCGTGGCAGCACCTATTTGACCCCTACATACAGTGATTTCTACCGTGGCAGCACTTATTTGACCCCTACACACAGTGATTTCTACCGTGGCAGCACTTATTTGACCCCCACGCACAGTGATTTCTACCGTGGCAGCACTGATATGACCCCTACACACACTGATTTCTACCGTCGCAGCACCTATTTGACCCCTACACACAGTGATTTCTACCGTGGCAACACTTATTTGACCCCTACACACACTGATTTCTACCGTGGCAGCACTTATTTCACCCCTACACACAGTGATTTCTACCGTGGCAACACTTATTTGACCCCTTCACACAGTGATTTCTACCGTGGCAGCACTTATTTCACCCCTACACACAGTGATTTCTACCATGGCGGCACTTATTTGCCCCCTACACACAGTGATTTCTACCGTGGCAGCACTTATTTGACCCCTACACACACTGATTTCTACCGTGGCAGCACCTATTTGACCCCTACACACACTGATTTCTACCGTGGCAGCACCTATTTGACCCCTACACACACTGATTTCTACCGTGGCAGCACTTATTTGACCCCTACACACAGTGATTTCTACCGTGGCAGCACTTATTTGACCCCCACGCACAGTGATTTCTACCGTAGCAGCACTCTTTTGACCCCTACACACACTGATTTCTACCGTCGCAGCACCTATTTGACCCCTACACACAGTGATTTCTACCGTGGCAACACTTATTTGACCCCTACACACACTGATTTCTACCGTGGCAGCACTTATTTCACCCCTACACACAGTGATTTCTACCGTGGCAACACTTATTTGACCCCTTCACACAGTGATTTCTACCGTGGCAGCACTTATTTCACCCCTACACACAGTGATTTCTACCATGGCAGCACTTATTTGCCCCCTACACACAGTGATTTCTACCGTGGCAGCACTTATTTGACCCCTACACACACTGATTTCTACCGTGGCAGCACCTATTTGACCCCTACACACACTGATTTCTACCGTGGCAGCACTTATTTGACCCCTACACACACTGATTTCTACCGTGGCAGCACCTATTTGCCCCCTACACACATTGATTTCTACCGTGGCAGCACTTATTTGACCCCTACACACAGTGATTTCTACCGTGGCAGCACTTATTTGACCCCTACACACAGTGATTTCTACCGTGCCAGCACTTATCTGGCCGCTACACACAGTGATTTCTACCGTGGCAGCGCCTATTTGATCCCCACACACAGTGCTTTCTACCGTGGCAGCACCTATTTGACCCCTACACACAGCGATTTCTACCATGGCAGCACTCATTTGACCCCTACACACAGTGATTTCTACCGTGGCAGCACTTATTTGACCCCTACGCACAGTGATTTCTACCGTGGCAGCACTTATCTGACCCCTACACACAGTGATTTCTACCGTGGCAGCACTTATTTGACCCCTACACACAGTGATTTCTACCGTGGCAGCACTTATTTGACCCCTACACACAGGGATTTCTACCGTGGCAGCACTGACTTGACCCCTACACACAGTGATTTCTACCGTGGCAGCACCTATTTGACCCCTACATACAGTGATTTCTACCGTGGCAGCACTTATTTGACCCCTACACACAGTGATTTCTACCGTGGCAGCACTTATTTGACCCCCACGCACAGTGATTTCTACCGTGGCAGCACTCTTTTGACCCCTACACACACTGATTTCTACCGTCAAAGCACCTATTTGACCCCTACACACAGTGATTTCTACCGTGGCAACACTTATTTGACCCCTACACACACTGATTTCTACCGTGGCAGCACTTATTTCACCCCTACACACAGTGATTTCTACCGTGGCAACACTTATTTGACCCCTTCACACAGTGTTTTCTACCGTGGCAGCACTTATTTCACCCCTACACACAGTGATTTCTACCATGGCAGCACTTATTTGCCCCCTACACACAGTGATTTCTACCGTGGCTGCACTTATTTGACCCCTACACACACTGATTTCTACCGTGGCAGCACCTATTTGACCCCTACACACACTGATTTCTACCGTGGCAGCACTTATTTGACCCCTACACACACTGATTTCTACCGTGGCAGCACTTATTTGACCCCTACACACAGTGATTTCTACCGTGGCAGCACTTATTTGACCCCCACGCACAGTGATTTCTACCGTGGCAGCACTCTTTTGACCCCTACACACACTGATTTCTACCTTCGCAGCACCTATTTGACCCCTACACACACTGATTTCTACCGTGGCAACACTTATTTGACCCCTACACACACTGATTTCTACCGTGGCAGCACTTATTTCACCCCTACACACAGTGATTTCTACCGTGGCAACACTTATTTGACCCCTTCACACAGTGATTTCTACCGTGACAGCACTTATTTCACCCCTACACACAGTGATTTCTACCATGGCAGCACTTATTTGCCCCCTACACACAGTGATTTCTACCGTGGCAGCACTTATTTGACCCCTACACACACTGATTTCTACCGTGGCAGCACCTATTTGACCCCTACACACACTGATTTCTACCGTGGCAGCACCTATTTGACCCCTACACACACTGATTTCTACCGTGGCAGCACCTATTTGCCCCCTACACACATTGATTTCTACCGTGGCAGCACTTATTTGACCCCTACACACAGTGATTTCTACCGCGGCAGCACTTATTTGACCCCTACACACAGTGATTTCTACCGTGCCAGCACTTATTTGGCCGCTACACACAGTGATTTCTACCGTGGCAGCGCCTATTTGATCCCCACACACAGTGATTTCTACCGTGGCAGCACCTATTTGACCCCTACACACACTGATTTCTACCGTGGCAGCACTTATTTGACCCCTACACACAGTGATTTCTACCGTGGCAGCACTTATTTGACCCCCACGCACAGTGATTTCTACCGTGGCAGCACTCTTTTGACCCCTACACACACTGATTTCTACCGTCGCAGCACCTATTTGACCCCTACACACAGTGATTTCTACCGTGGCAACACTTATTTGACCCCTACACACACTGATTTCTACCGTGGCAGCACTTATTTGACCCCTACACACAGTGATTTCTACCGTGGCAACACTTATTTGACCCCTTCACACAGTGATTTCTACCGTGGCAGCACTTATTTCACCCCTACACACAGTGATTTCTACCATGGCAGCACTTATTTGCCCCCTACACACAGTGATTTCTACCGTGGCTGCACTTATTTGACCCCTACACACACTGATTTCTACCTTGGCAGCACCTATTTGACCCCTACACACACTGATTTCTACCGTGGCAGCACTTATTTCACCCCTACACACACTGATTTCTACCGTGGCAGCACTTATTTGACCCCTACACACAGTGATTTCTACCGTGGCAGCACTTATTTGACCCCCACGCACAGTGATTTCTACCGTGGCAGCACTCTTTTGACCCCTACACACACTGATTTCTACCTTCGCAGAACCTATTTGACCCCTACACACACTGATTTCTACCGTGGCAACACTTATTTGACCCCTACACACACTGATTTCTACCGTGGCAGCACTTATTTCACCCCTACACACAGTGATTTCTACCGTGGCAACACTTATTTGACCCCTTCACACAGTGATTTCTACCGTGGCAGCACTTATTTCACCCCTACACACAGTGATTTCTACCATGGCAGCACTTATTTGCCCCCTACACACAGTGATTTCTACCGTGGCAGCACTTATTTGACCCCTACACACACTGATTTCTACCGTGGCAGCACCTATCTGACCCCTACACACACTGATTTCTACCGTGGCAGCACCTATTTGACCCCTACACACACTGATTTCTACCGTGGCAGCACCTATTTGCCCCCTACACACATTGATTTCTACCGTGGCAGCACTTATTTGACCCCTACACACAGTGATTTCTACCGCGGCAGCACTTATTTGACCCCTACACACAGTGATTTCTACCGTGCCAGCACTTATTTGGCCGCTACACACAGTGATTTCTACCGTGGCAGCGCCTATTTGATCCCCACACACAGTGATTTCTACCGTGGCAGCACCTATTTGACCCCTACACACACTGATTTCTACCGTGGCAGCACTTATTTGACCCCTACACACAGTGATTTCTACCATGGCAGCACTCATTTGACCCCTACACACAGTGATTTCTACCGTGGCAGCACTTATTTGACCCCTACGCACAGTGATTTCTACCGTGGCAGCACTTATTTGACCCCTACACACAGTGATTTCTACCGTGGCAGCACCTGTTTGACCCCTACACACAGTGATTTATACCGTGGCAGCACTTATTTGACCCCTACACACAGTGATTTCTACCGTGGCAGCACTTATTTGACCCCTTCACACAGTGATTTCTACCGTGGCAGCACTTATTTGACCCCTACACCCAGTGATTTCTACCGTGGCAGCACTTATTTGACCCCTTCACACAGTGATTTCTACCGTGGCAGCACCTATTTGACCCCTACACAGAGTGATTTCTACCGTGGCAGCACTTATCTGACCCCTACACACAGTGATTTCTACCGTGGCAGCACTTATTTGACCCCTACACACAGTGATTTCTACCGTGGCAGCACTTATTTGACCCCTACACACAGGGATTTCTACCGTGGCAGCACTTATTTGACCCCTACACACAGTGATTTCTACCATGGCAGCACTCATTTGACCCCTACACACAGTGATTTCTACCGTGGCAGCACTTATTTGACCCCTACGCACAGTGATTTCTACCGTGGCAGCACTTATCTGACCCCTACACACAGTGATGTCTACCGTGGCAGCGCCTATTTGATCCCCACACACACTGATTTCTACCGTGGCAGCACCTATTTGACCCCTACACACACTGATTTCTACCGTGGCAGCACTTATTTGACCCCTACACACAGTGATTTCTACCATGGCAGCACTCATTTGACCCCTACACACAGTGATTTCTACCGTGGCAGCACTTATTTGACCCCTACGCACAGTGATTTCTACCGTGGCAGCACTTATCTGACCCCTACACACAGTGATGTCTACCGTGGCAGCGCCTATTTGATCCCCACACACACTGATTTCTACCGTGGCAGCACCTATTTGACCCCTACACACACTGATTTCTACCGTGGCAGCACTTATTTGACCCCTACACACAGTGATTTCTACCATGGCAGCACTCATTTGACCCCTACACACAGTGATTTCTACCGTGGCAGCACTTATTTGACCCCTACGCACAGTGATTTCTACCGTGGCAGCACTTATCTGACCCCTACACACAGTGATTTCTACCGTGGCAGCACTTATTTGACCCCTACACACAGTGATTTCTACCGTGGCAGCACTTATTTGACCCCTACACACAGGGATTTCTACCGTGGCAGCACTGACTTGACCCCTACACACAGTGATTTCTACCGTGGCAGCACTTATTTGACCCCTACACACAGTGATTTCTACCGTGGCAGCACCTATTTGACCCCTGCACACAGTGATTTCTACCGTGGCAGCACTTATCTGACCCCTACACACAGTGATTTCTACCGTGGCAGCACTTATTTGACCCCTACACACAGTGATTTCTACCGTGGCAGCCCTCATTTGACCCCTACACACAGTGATTTCTACCGTGGCAGCACTTATTTGCCCCCTACACACAGTGATTTCTACCATGGCAGCACCTATTTGACCCCTACACGCACTGGTTTCTGCCGTGGCAGCACCTATTTGACCCCTACAAACACAGTGATTTCTACCATGGCAGCACGTATTTGCCCCCTACACACAGTGATTTCTACCATGGCAGCACTTATGTGCCCCCTACACACCGTGATTTCTACCGTGACAGCACTGATTTGACCCCTACACACAGTGATTTCTACCGTTGCAGCACTTATTTGACCCCTACACACAGTGATTTCTACCGTGGCAGCACTTATTTGACCCCTACACACAGTGATTTCTACCGTGGCAGCACTGATTTGACCCCTACACACACTGATTTCTACCGTGGCAGCACCTATTTGACCCCTACAAACACAGTGATTTCTACCATGGCAGCACTTATTTGCCCCCTACACACAGTGATTTCTACCGGGGCCGCACCTATTTGACCCCTTCACACAGTGATTTCTGCCGTGGCAGCACCTATTTGACCCCTACAAACACAATGATTTCTACCATGGCAGCACTTATTTGCCCCCTACACACAGTGATTTCTACCGTGGCAGCACTCATTTGACCCCTACACACAGCGATTTCTACCGTGGCAGCACTCATTTGACCCCTACACACAGTGATTT
Source organism: Eutreptiella sp. 'Long Island Sound 2002' (assembly GCA_964036045.1). Classification (NCBI taxonomy): domain Eukaryota; phylum Euglenozoa; class Euglenophyceae; order Eutreptiales; family Eutreptiaceae; genus Eutreptiella; species Eutreptiella sp. 'Long Island Sound 2002'. The sequence continues at coordinate 19,666,194 of OZ038391.1, forward strand.
CTACCGTGGCAGCACCTATTTGCCCCCTACATACACTGATTTCTACCGTGGCAGCACCTATTTGACCCCTACATACAGTCATTTCTACCGTGGCAGCACTTATTTGACCCCTACACACAGTGATTTCCACCGTTGCAGCACTTATTTGACCCCTACACACAGTGATTTCTACCGTGGCAGAACTTATTTGACCCCTACACACAGTGATTTCTACCGTGGCAGCACTCCTTTGACCCCTACACACAGTGATTTCTACCGTGGCAGCACTTATTTGACCCCTACACACAGTGATTTCTACCGTGGCAGCACTCTTTTGACCCCTACACACAGTGATTTCTACCGTGGCAGCACTGATTTGCCGCCTACACACAGTGATTTCTACCGTGGCAGCACTTATTTGACCCCTACACACACTGATTTCTACCGTGGCAGCACCTATTTGACCCCTACACACACTGATTTCTACCGTGGCAGCACCTATTTGACCCCTACACACACTGATTTCTACCGTGGCAGCACCTATTTGCCCCCTACACACCGTGATTTCTACCGTGGCAGCACTTATTTGACCCCTACACACAGTGATTTCTACCGTGGCAGCACTTATTTGGCCCCTACACACAGTGATTTCTACCGTGCCAGCACTTATTTGGCCCCTACACACAGTGATTTCTACCGTGGCAGCACCTATGTGATCCCCACACACAGTGCTTTCTACCGTGGCAGCACTTATTTGACCCCTACACACAGTGATTTCTACCATGGCAGCACTCATTTGACCCCTACACACAGTGATTTCTACTGTGGCAGCACTTATTTGACCCCTACACACATTGATTTCTAAAGGGGCAGCACTTTTTTGACCCCTACACACATTGATTTCTACCGTGACAGCACTTATTTGCCCCCTACACACAGTGATTTCTACCATGGCAGCACTGATTTGCCCCCTACACACAGTGATTTCTACCGTGGCAGCACTTATTTGACCCCTACACACACTGATTTCTACCGTGGCAGCACCTATTTGACCCCTACACACACTGATTTCTACTGTGGCAGCACCTATTTGACCCCTACACACACTGATTTCTACCATGGCAGCACCTATTTGCCCCCTACACACAGTGATTTCTACCGTGGCAGCACTTATTTGACCCCTACACACAGTGATTTCTACCGTGGCAGCACTTATTTGGCCCCTACACACAGTGATTTCTACCGTGCCAGCACTTATTTGGCCCCTACACACAGTGATTTGTACCGTGGCAGCACCTATTTGATCCCCACACACAGTGCTTTCTACCGTGGCAGCACTTATTTGACCCCTACACACAGTGATTTCTACCATGGCAGCACTCATTTGACCCCTACACACAGTGATTTCTACCATGGCAGCACTTATTTGACCCCTACACACAGTGATTTCTACCGTGGCAGCACTTATCTGACCCCTACACACAGTGATTTCTACCGTGGCAGCACTTATTTGACCCCTACACACATTGATTTCTACCGTGGCAGCACTTATTTGATCCCTACACACATTGATTTCTACCGTGGCAGCACCTATTTGACCCCTACACACAGTGATTTCTACCGTGGCAGCACTTATTTGACCCCTACACACAGTGATTTCTACCGTGGCAGCACTTATCTGACCCCTACACACATTGATTTCTACCGTGGCAGCACTTATTTGACCCCTACACACATTGATTTCTACCGTGGCAGCACTTATTTGACCCCTACACACATTGATTTCTACCGTGGCAGCACCTATTTGATCCCCACACACAGTGCTTTCTACCGTGGCAGCACTTATTTGATCCCCACACACAGTGCTTTCTACCGTGGCAGCACTTATTTGACCCCTACACACAGTGATTTCTACCATGGCAGCACTCATTTGACCCCTACACACAGTGATTTCTACCATGGCAGCACTTATTTGACCCCTACACACAGTGATTTCTACCGTGGCAGCACTTATCTGACCCCTACACACAGTGATTTCTACCGTGGCAGCACTTATTTGACCCCTACACACATTGATTTCTACCATGGCAGCACTTATTTGACCCCTACACACAGTGATTTCTACCGTGGCAGCACCTATTTGACCCCTACACACAGTGATCTCTACCGTGGCAGCACTTATTTGACCCCTACACACAGGGATTTCTACCGTGGCAGCACTGATTTGACCCCTACACACAGTGATTTCTACCGTGGCAGCACTTATTTGACCCCTACACACAGTGATTTCTACCGTGGCAGCACCTATTTGACCCCTACACACAGTGATTTCTACCGTCGCAGCACTTAGTTGACCCCTACACACAGTGATTTCTACCGTGGCAGCACTTATCTGACCCCTACACACAGTGATTTCTACCGTGGCAGCACTTATTTGACCCCTACACACAGTGATTTCTACCGTGGCAGCACCCATTTGACCCCTACACGCAGTGATTTCTACCGTGGCAGCACTTATTTGACCCCTACACACAGTGATTTCTACCGTGGCAGCACCTTTTTGACCCCTACACACAATGATTTCTAAAGGGGCAGCACGTATCTGACCCCTACACCCAGTGATTTCTACTGTGGCAGCACTTATTTGCCCCCTACACACAGTGATTTCTACCGTGGCAGCACTTATTTGACCCCTACACACAGTGATTTCTACCGTGGCAGCACTTATCTGACCCCTACACACACTGATTTCTACCGTGGCAGCACCTATTTGACCCCTACACCCAGTGATTTCTACCGTGGCGGCACTTATTTGACCCCTACACACAGTGATTTCTACCGTGGCAGCACTTATTTGACCCCTACACACAGTGATTTCTACCGTGGCAGCACCTGTTTGACCCCTACACACAGTGATTTCTACCGTGGCAGCACTTATTTGACCCCTACACACAGTGATTTCTACCGTGGCAGCACTTATTTGACCCCTTCACACAAAGATTTCTACCGTGGCAGCACTTATTTGACCCCTACACACAGTGATTTCTACCGTGGCAGTACTTATTTGACCCCTACACACAGTGATTTCTACCGTGGCAGCACTTATTTGACCCCTACACACAGTGATTTCTACCGTGGCAGCACTTATTTGACCCCTACACACACTGATTTCTACCGTGGCAGCACCTATTTGACCCCTACACACAGTGATTTCTACCGTGGCAGCATTTTTTTGACCCCTACACACAGTGATTTCTACCGTGGCAGCACTTATTTGACCCCTACACACAGTGATTTCTACCGTGGCAGCACTCATTTGACCCCTACACACAGTGATTTCTACCGTGGCAGCACTTATTTGACCCTTTCACACAGTGATTTCTACCGTGGCAGCACCTATTTGACCCCTACACCCAGTGATTTCTACCGTGGCAGCACTTATTTGACCCCTACACACAGTGATTTCTACCGTGGCAGCACTTATTTGACCCCTACACACAGTGATTTCTACCGTGGCAGCACTTATTTGACCCCTTCACGCAGTGATTTCTACCGTGGCAGCACTTATTTGACCCCTACACACAGTGATTTCTACCGTGACAGCACTTATTTGACCCCTTCACACAGTGATTTCTACCGTGGCAGCACCTATTTGACCCCTACACACACTAATTTCTAAAGGGGCAGCACCTATTTGACCAATTCCCACAGTGATTTCTACCGTGGCAGCACTTCTTTGACCCCTACACACAGTGATTTCCACCGTGGCAGCACTTACTTGACCCCTACACACAGTGATTTCTACCGTGGCAGCACTTATTTGACCCCTACACACAGTGATTTCTACCCCGGCAGCACTTATTTGCCCCCTACACACATTGATTTCTACCGTGGCAGCACTGATTTGACCCCTACACACAGTGATTTCTACCGTGGCAGCATTTTTTTGACCCCTACACACAGTGATTTCTACCGTGGCAGCACTTATTTGACCCCTACACACAGTGATTTCTACCGTGGCAGCACTTATCTGACCCCTACACACACTGATTTCTACCGTGGCAGCACCTATTTGACCCATACACCCAGTGATTTCTACCGTGGCGGCACTTATTTGACCCCTACACACAGTGATTTCTACCGTGGCAGCACTTATTTGACCCCTACACACAGTGATTTCTACCGTGGCAGCACCTGTTTGACCCCTACACACAGTGATTTCTACCGTGGCAGCACTTATTTGACCCCTACACACAGTGATTTCTACCGTGGCAGCACTTATTTGACCCCTTCACACAAAGATTTCTACCGTGGCAGCACTTATTTGACCCCTACACACAGTGATTTCTACCGTGGCAGTACTTATTTGACCCCTACACACAGTGATTTCTACCGTGGCAGCACTTATTTGACCCCTACACACAGTGATTTCTACCGTGGCAGCACTTATTTGACCCCTACACACACTGATTTCTACCGTGGCAGCACCTATTTGACCCCTACACACAGTGATTTCTACCGTGGCAGCACTGATTTGACCCCTACACACAGTGATTTCTACCGTGGCAGCACTTATTTGACCCCTACACACAGTGATTTCTACCGTGGCAGCACTCATTTGACCCCTACACACAGTGATTTCTACCGTGGCAGCACTTATTTGACCCTTTCACACAGTGATTTCTACCGTGGCAGCACCTATTTGACCCCTACACCCAGTGATTTCTACCGTGGCAGCACTTATTTGACCCCTACACACAGTGATTTCTACCGTGGCAGCACTTATTTGACCCCTACACACAGTGATTTCTACCGTGGCAGCACTTATTTGACCCCTTCACGCAGTGATTTCTACCGTGGCAGCACTTATTTGACCCCTACACACAGTGATTTCTACCGTGACAGCACTTATTTGACCCCTTCACACAGTGATTTCTACCGTGGCAGCACCTATTTGACCCCTACACACACTAATTTCTAAAGGGGCAGCACCTATTTGACCAATTCCCACAGTGATTTCTACCGTGGCAGCACTTCTTTGACCCCTACACACAGTGATTTCCACCGTGGCAGCACTTACTTGACCCCTACACACAGTGATTTCTACCGTGGCAGCACTTATTTGACCCCTACACACAGTGATTTCTACCCCGGCAGCACTTATTTGCCCCCTACACACATTGATTTCTACCGTGGCAGCACTGATTTGACCCCTACACACAGTGATTTCTACCGTGGCAGCATTTTTTTGACCCCTACACACAGTGATTTCTACCGTGGCAGCACTTATTTGACCCCTACACACAGTGATTTCTACCGTGGCAGCACTCATTTGACCCCTACACACAGTGATTTCTACCGTGGCAGCACTTATTTGACCCCTTCACACAGTGATTTCTACCGTGGCAGCACCTATTTGACCCCTACACCCAGTGATTTCTACCGTGGCAGCACTTATTTGACCCCTACACACAGTGATTTCTACCGTGGCAGCACTTATTTGACCCCTACACACAGTGATTTCTACCGTGGCAGCACTTATTTGACCCCTTCACGCAGTGATTTCTACCGTGGCAGCACTTATTTGACCCCTACACACAGTGATTTCTACCGTGGCAGCACTTATTTGACCCCTTCACACAGTGATTTCTACCGTGGCAGCACCTATTTGACCCCTACACACACTAATTTCTAAAGGGGCAGCACCTATTTGACCAATTCCCACAGTGATTTCTACCGCGGCAGCACTTATTTGACCCCTACACACAGTGATTTCTACCGTGGCAGCACTTACTTGACCCCTACACACAGTGATTTCTACGGTGGCAGCACTTATTTGACCCCTACACACAGTGATTTCTACCCCGGCAGCACTTATTTGCCCCCTACACACATTGATTTCTACCGTGGCAGCACTGATTTGACCCCTACACACAGTGATTTCTACCGTGGCAGCACTTATCTGACCCCTACACACACTGATTTCTACCGTGGCAGCACCTATTTGACCCCTACACCCAGTGATTTCTACCGTGGCAGCACTTATTTGCCCCCTACACACAGTGATTTCTACCATGGCAGCACTTATCTGACCCCTACACACACTGATTTCTACCGTGGCAGCACCTATTTGACCCCTACACCCAGTGATTTCTACCGTGGCAGCACTTATTTGACCCCTACACACAGTGATTTCTACCGTGGCAGCACTTATTTGACCCCTACACACAGTGATTTCTACCGTGGCAGAACCTGTTTGACCCCTACACACAGTGATTTCTACCGTGGCAGCACTTATTTGACCCCTACACACAGTGATTTCTACCGTGGCAGCACTTATTTGACCCCTTCACACAGTGATTTCTACCGTGGCAGCACTTATTTGACCCCTACACACAGTGATTTCTACCGTGGCAGCACCTGTTTGACCCCTACACACAGTGATTTCCAAAGGGGCAGCACTTATTTGACCCCTACACACAGTGATTTCTACCGTGGCAGCACTTATTTGACCCCTTCACGCAGTGATTTCTACCGTGGCAGCACTTATTTGACCCCTACACACAGTGATTTCTACCGTGACAGCACTTATTTGACCCCTTCACACAGTGATTTCTACCGTGGCAGCACCTATTTGACCCCTACACACACTAATTTCTAAAGGGGCAGCACCTATTTGACCAATTCCCACAGTGATTTCTACCGTGGCAGCACTTCTTTGACCCCTACACACAGTGATTTCCACCGTGGCAGCACTTACTTGACCCCTACACACAGTGATTTCTACCGTGGCAGCACTTATTTGACCCCTACACACAGTGATTTCTACCCCGGCAGCACTTATTTGCCCCCTACACACATTGATTTCTACCGTGGCAGCACTGATTTGACCCCTACACACAGTGATTTCTACCGTGGCAGCATTTTTTTGACCCCTACACACAGTGATTTCTACCGTGGCAGCACTTATTTGACCCCTACACACAGTGATTTCTACCGTGGCAGCACTCATTTGACCCCTACACACAGTGATTTCTACCGTGGCAGCACTTATTTGACCCCTTCACACAGTGATTTCTACCGTGGCAGCACCTATTTGACCCCTACACCCAGTGATTTCTACCGTGGCAGCACTTATTTGACCCCTACACACAGTGATTTCTACCGTGGCAGCACTTATTTGACCCCTACACACAGTGATTTCTACCGTGGCAGCACTTATTTGACCCCTTCACGCAGTGATTTCTACCGTGGCAGCACTTATTTGACCCCTACACACAGTGATTTCTACCGTGGCAGCACTTATTTGACCCCTTCACACAGTGATTTCTACCGTGGCAGCACCTATTTGACCCCTACACACACTAATTTCTAAAGGGGCAGCACCTATTTGACCAATTCCCACAGTGATTTCTACCGCGGCAGCACTTATTTGACCCCTACACACAGTGATTTCTACCGTGGCAGCACTTACTTGACCCCTACACACAGTGATTTCTACGGTGGCAGCACTTATTTGACCCCTACACACAGTGATTTCTACCCCGGCAGCACTTATTTGCCCCCTACACACATTGATTTCTACCGTGGCAGCACTGATTTGACCCCTACACACAGTGATTTCTACCGTGGCAGCACTTATCTGACCCCTACACACACTGATTTCTACCGTGGCAGCACCTATTTGACCCCTACACCCAGTGATTTCTACCGTGGCAGCACTTATTTGCCCCCTACACACAGTGATTTCTACCATGGCAGCACTTATCTGACCCCTACACACACTGATTTCTACCGTGGCAGCACCTATTTGACCCCTACACCCAGTGATTTCTACCGTGGCAGCACTTATCTGACCCCTACACACAGTGATTTCTACCGTGGCAGCACTTATTTGACCCCTACACACAGTGATTTCTACCGTGGCAGAACCTGTTTGACCCCTACACACAGTGATTTCTACCGTGGCAGCACTTATTTGACCCCTACACACAGTGATTTCTACCGTGGCAGCACTTATTTGACCCCTTCACACAGTGATTTCTACCGTGGCAGCACTTATTTGACCCCTACACACAGTGATTTCTACCGTGGCAGCACCTGTTTGACCCCTACACACAGTGATTTCCAAAGGGGCAGCACTTATTTGACCCCTACACACAGTGATTTCTACCGTGGCAGCACCTGTTTGACCCCTACACACAGCGATTTCTACCGTGGCAGCACTTATTTGGCCCCTACACACAGTGATTTCTACCGTGGCAGCACTTATTTGACCCCTTCACACAGTGATTTCTACCGTGGCAGCACTTTTTTGACCCCTACACACAGTGATTTCTACCGTGGCAGCACTTATTTGACCCCTTCACACAGTGATTTCTACCGTGGCAGCACCTATTTGACCCCTACACACAGTGATTTCTAAAGGGGCAGCACCTATTTGACCAATTCCCACAGTGATTTCTACCGTGGCAGCACTTATTTGCCCCCTACACACATTGATTTCCACCGTGGCAGCACTGATTTGACCCCTACACACAGTGATTTCTACCGTGGCAGCACTTATCTGACCCCTACAAACACTGATTTCTACCGTGGCAGCACCTATTTGACCCCTACACCCAGTGATTTCTACCGTGGCAGCACGTATTTGACCCCTACACACAGTGATTTCTACCATGGCAGCACTTATCTGACCCCTACACACACTGATTTCTACCGTGGCAGCACCCATTCGACCCCTACACCCAGTGATTTCTACCGTGGCAGCACTTATTTGACCCCTACACACAGTGATTTCTACCGTGGCAGCACTTATTTGACCCCTACACACAGTGATTTCTACCGTGGCAGCACCTGTTTGACCCCTACACACAGTGCTTTCTACCGTGGCAGCACTTATTTGACCCCTACACACAGTGATTTCTACCGTGGCAGCACTTATTTGACCCCTTCATACAGTGATTTCTACCGTGGCAGCACCTGTTTGACCCCTGCACACAGTGATTTCTACCGTGGCAGCACCTGTTTGACCCCTACACACAGTGATTTCTAAAGGGGCAGCACTTATTTGACCCCTACACACAGTGATTTCTACCGTGGCAGCACCTGTTTGACCCCTACACACAGTGATTTCTAAAGGGGCAGCACTTATTTGACCCCTACACACAGTGATTTCTACCGTGGCAGCACCTGTTTGACCCCTACACACAGCGATTTCTACCGTGGCAGCACTTATTTGACCCCTACACACAGTGATTTCTACCGTGGCAGCACGTATTTGACCCCTACACACAGCGATTTCTACCGTGGCAGCACTTATTTGACCCCTACACACAGTGATTTCTACCGTGGCAGCACTTATTTGACCCCTACACACAGTGATTTCTACCGTGGCAGCACTTATTTGACCCCTACACACAGTGATTTCTACCGTGGCAGCACTTATTTGACCCATTCACACAGTGATTTCTACCGTGGCAGCACCTGTTTGACCCCTACACACAGTGCTTTCTACCGTGGCAGCACTTATTTGACCCCTACACACAGTGATTTCTACCGTGGCAGCACCTGTTTGACTCCTACACGCAGTGATTTCTAAAGGGGCAGCACTTATTTGACCCCTACACACAGCGATTTCTACCGTGGCAGCACTTATTTGACCCCTACACACAGTGATTTCTACCGTGGCAGCACCTGTTTGACCCCTACACACAGCGATTTCTACCGTGGCAGCACTTATTTGGCCCCTACACACAGTGATTTCTACCGTGGCAGCACTTATTTGACCCCTACACACAGTGATTTCTACCGTGGCAGCACTTATTTGACCCCTACACACAGTGATTTCTACCGTGGCAGCACTTATTTGACCCATTCACACAGTGATTTCTACCGTGGCAGCACCTGTTTGACCCCTACACACAGTGATTTCTACCGTGGCAGCACTTATTTGACCCCTACACACAGTGATTTCTACCGTGGCAGCACCTGTTTGACCCCTACACACAGCGATTTCTACCGTGGCAGCACTTATTTGGCCCCTACACACAGTGATTTCTACCGTGGCAGCACTTATTTGACCCCTACACACAGTGATTTCTACCGTGGCAGCACTTATTTGACCCCTACACACAGTGATTTCTACCGTGGCAGCACTTATTTGACCCATTCACACAGTGATTTCTACCGTGGCAGCACCTGTTTGACCCCTACACACAGTGATTTCTACCGTGGCAGCACTTATTTGACCCCTACACACAGTGATTTCTACCGTGGCAGCACCTGTTTGACCCCTACACACAGTGATTTCTAATAGGGCAGCACTTATTTGACCCCTACACACAGTGATTTCTACCGTGGCAGCACCTGTTTGACCCCTACACACAGCGATTTCTACCGTGGCAGCACTTATTTGGCCCCTACACACAGTGATTTCTACCGTGGCAGCACTTATTTGACCCCTTCACACAGTGATTTCTACCGTGGCAGCACTTTTTTGACCCCTACACACAGTGATTTCTACCGTGGCAGCACTTATTTGACCCCTTCACACAGTGATTTCTACCGTGGCAGCACCTATTTGACCCCTACACACAGTGATTTCTAAAGGGGCAGCACCTATTTGACCAATTCCCACAGTGATTTCTACCGTGGCAGCACTTATTTGCCCCCTACACACATTGATTTCCACCGTGGCAGCACTGATTTGACCCCTACACACAGTGATTTCTACCGTGGCAGCACTTATCTGACCCCTACAAACACTGATTTCTACCGTGGCAGCACCTATTTGACCCCTACACCCAGTGATTTCTACCGTGGCAGCACTTATTTGCCCCCTACACACAGTGATTTCTACCATGGCAGCACTTATCTGACCCCTACACACACTGATTTCTACCGTGGCAGCACCCATTCGACCCCTACACCCAGTGATTTCTACCGTGGCAGCACTTATTTGACCCCTACACACAGTGATTTCTACCGTGGCAGCACTTATTTGACCCCTAGACACAGTGATTTCTACCGTGGCAGCACCTGTTTGACCCCTACACACAGTGCTTTCTACCGTGGCAGCACTTATTTGACCCCTACACACAGTGATTTCTACCGTGGCAGCACTTATTTGACCCCTTCACACAGTGATTTCTACCGTGGCAGCACCTATTTGACCCCTGCACACAGTGATTTCTACCGTGGCAGCACCTGTTTGACCCCTACACACAGTGATTTCTAAAGGGGCAGCACTTATTTGACCCCTACACACAGTGATTTCTACCGTGGCAGCACCTGTTTGACCCCTACACACAGTGATTTCTAAAGGGGCAGCACTTATTTGACCCCTACACACAGTGATTTCTACCGTGGCAGCACCTGTTTGACCCCTACACACAGTGATTTCTACCGTGGCAGCACTTATTTGACCCCTACACACAGTGATTTCTACCGTGGCAGCACGTATTTGACCCCTACACACAGCGATTTCTACCGTGGCAGCACTTATTTGACCCCTACACACAGTGATTTCTACCGTGGCAGCACTTATTTGACCCCTACACACAGTGATTTCTACCGTGGCAGCACTTATTTGACCCCTACACACAGTGATTTCTACCGTGGCAGCACTTATTTGACCCATTCACACAGTGATTTCTACCGTGGCAGCACCTGTTTGACCCCTACACACAGTGCTTTCTACCGTGGCAGCACTTATTTGACCCCTACACACAGTGATTTCTACCGTGGCAGCACTTATTTGACCCCTTCACACAGTGATTTCTACCGTGGCAGCACTTATTTGACCCCTACACACAGTGATTTCTACCGTGGCAGCACCTGTTTGACCCCTACACACAGTTATTTCTACCATGGCAGCACTTATTTGACCCCTACACACAGTGATTTCTACCGTGGCAGCACCTGTTTGACCCCTACACACAGTGATTTCTAAAGGGGCAGCACTTATTTGACCGCTACACACAGTGATTTCTACCGTGGCAGCACCTGTTTGACCCCTACACACAGCGATTTCTACCGTGGCAGCACTTATTTGACCCCTACACACAGTGATTTCTACCGTGGCAGCACGTATTTGACCCCTACACACAGTGATTTCTACCGTGGCAGCACTTATTTGACCCCTTCACACAGTGATTTCTACCGTGGCAGCACCTATTTGACCCCTACACACACTGATTTCTAAAGGGGCAGCACCTATTTGACCAATTCCCACAGTAATTTCTACCGTGGCAGCACCTGTTTGACCCCTACACACAGTGATTTCTAAAGGGGCAGCACTTATTTGACCCCTACACACAGTGATTTCTACCGTGGCAGCACCTGTTTGACCCCTACACACAGCGATTTCTACCGTGGCAGCACTTATTTGACCCCTACACACAGTGATTTCTACCGTGGCAGCACGTATTTGACCCCTACACACAGTGATTTCTACCGTGGCAGCACTTATTTGACCCCTTCACACAGTGATTTCTACCGTGGCAGCACCTATTTGACCCCTACACACACTGATTTCTAAAGGGGCAGCACCTATTTGACCAATTCCCACAGTGATTTCTACCGTGGCAGCACCTGTTTGACCCCTACACACAGTGATTTCTAAAGGGGCAGCACTTATTTGACCCCTACACACAGTGATTTCTACCGTGGCAGCACCTGTTTGACGCCTACGCACAGTGATTTCTACCGTGGCAGCACCTATCTGACCCCTACACACAGTGATTTCTACCGTGGCAGCACTTATATGACCCCTACACACAGCGATTTCTACCGTGGCAGCACTTATTTGACCCCTACACACAGTGATTTCTACCGTGGCAGCACTTATTTGACCCCTACACACAGTGATTTCTACCGTGGCAGCACTTATTTGACCCCTACACACAGTGATTTCTACCATGGCAGCACTTATTTGACCCCTACACACAGTGATTTCTACCGTGGCAGCACTTATTTGACCCCTACACACAGTGATTTCTACCGTGGCAGCACTTATTTGACCCCTACACACAGTGATTTCTACCGTGGCAGCACTTATTTGACCCCTACACACAGTGATTTCTACCGTGGCAGCACTTATTTGACCCCTACACACAGTGATTTCTACCGTGGCAGCACTTATTTGACCCCTTCACACAGTGATTTCTACCGTGGCAGCACCTATTTGACCCCTACACACACTGATTTCTAAAGGGGCAGCACCTATTTGACCAATTCCCACAGTGATTTCTACCGTGGCAGCACCTATTTGCCCCCTACACACAGTGATTTCTACCGTGGCAGCACTTATTTGGCCCCTTCACACAGTAATTTCTACCGTGGCAGCACCTGTTTGACCCCTACACACAGTGATTTCTACCGTGGCAGCACTTATTTGACCCCTTCACACAGTTATTTCTACCGTGGCAGCACCTATTTGACCCCTACACACACTGATTTCTAAAGGGGCAGCACCTATTTGACCAATTCCCAAAGTGATTTCTACCGTGGCAGCACCTATTTGCCCCCTACACACAGTGATTTCTACCGTGGCAGCACCTATTTGCCCCCCACACACAGTGTTTTCTACCATGGCAGCACTTGTTTGACCCCTACACACACTGATTTCTACCGTGGCAGCACTTATTTGACCCCTACACACAGTGATTCCTACCATGGCAGCACTTATTTGACCCCTACACACACTGATTTCTACCGTGGCAGCACTTATTTGACCCCTACACACACTGATTCCTACCATGGCAGCACTTATTTGACCCCTACACACAGTGATTTCTACCGTGGCAGCACTTATTTGCCCCCTGCACACAGTGATTTCTACCATGGCAGCACCTATTTGACCCCTACACGCACTGATTTCTACCGTGGCAGCACCTATTTGACCCCTGCAAACACAGTTATTTCTGCCATGGCAGCACTTATTTGCCACCCACACACAGTGATTTCTACCATGGAAGCACTTATGTACCCCCTACACACCGTGATTTCTACCGTGGCAGCACTGATTTGACCCGTACACACAGTGATTTCTACCGTGGCAGCACTTATTTGACCCCTACACACAGTGTTTTCTACCGTGGCAGCACTTATTTGACCCCTACACACAGTGATTTCTACCGTGGCAGCACTTATTTGACCCCTACACACAGTGATTTCCACCGTGGCAGCACTTATTTGACCCCTACACACAGTGATTTCTACCGTGGCAGCACTGATTTGCCCCCTACACACATTGCTTTCTACCGTGGCAGCACTTATTTGCCCCCTGCACACAGTGATTTCTACCGTGGCAGCACTTATTTGACCCCTACACACAGTGGTTTCTACCGTGGCAGCACTTATTTGACCCCTACACACAATGATTTCTACCGTGGCAGCCCTCATTTGACCCCTACACACAGTGATTTCTACCGTGGCAGCACTTATTTGCCCCCTACACACACGGATTTCTACCGTGGCAGCACTTATTTGACCCCTACACACAGTGATTTCTACCGTGGCAGCACTTATTTGACCCCTGAACACAGTGATTTCTACCGTGGCAGCACTTATCTGACCCCTACACACAGTGATTTCTACCGTGGAAGCACTTATTTGACCCCTACACACATTGATTTCTACCGTGGCAGCACTTATTTGACCCCTTCCCACAGTGATTTCTACCGTGGCAGCACTTATTTGACCCCTACACACAGTGATTTCTACCGTGGCAGCACTTATTTGACCCCTACACACAGTGATTTCTACCGTGGCAGCACTTATTTGACCCCTACACACAGTGATTTCTACCGTGGCAGCACTTATCTGACCCCTACACACAGTGATTTCTACCGTGGCAGCACTTTTTTGACCCCTACACACACTGATTTCTACCGTCGCAGCACTAATTTGACCCCTACACACAGTGATTTCTACCGTGGCAGCACCTATTTCACCCCTACACACAGTGGTTTCTACCGTGGCAGCACATTTTTTACCCCTACACACAGTGATTTCTACCGTGGCAGCACTTTTTTGACCCCTGCACACAGTGATTTTTACCGTGGCAGCACCTATTTGACCCCTGCGCACAGTGACTCCTACCGTGGCAGCACTTTTTTGAGCCCTGCACACAGTGATTTCTACCGTGGCAGCACTTATTTGACCCCTACACACACTGATTCCTAACGGGGCAGCACCTATTTGACCCCTACACACACTGATTTCCACCGTGGCAGCACTTATTTGACCCTTACACACAGTGATTTCTACCGTGGCAGCACTTATTTGACCGCTACACACAGTGATTTCTACCGTGGCAACACCTATTTGACCCCTACACACAGTGATTCCTACCGTGGCAGCACCTATGTGACCCCTACACACAGTGATTTCTACCGTGGCAGCACTTATTTGACCCCTACACACAGTGATTTCTACCGTGGCAGCACTTATTTGGCCCCTACACACAGTGATTTCTACCGTGGCAGCACTTATTTGACCCCTACACACAGTGATTTCCACCGTGGCAGCACCTATCTGACCCCTACACACAGTGATTTCTACCGTGGCAGCACTTATTTGACCCCTTCCCACAGTGATTTCTACCGTGGCAGCACTTATTTGACCCCTACACACAGTGATTTCTACCGTGGCAGCACTTTTTTGACCCCTGCACACAGTGATTTCTACCGTGGCAGCACTTATTTGACCCCTACACACAGTGATTTCTACCGTGGCAGCACTTATTTGACCCCTACACACAGTGATTTCTACCGTGGCAGCACTTATTTGACCCCTACACACAGTGACTTCTACCGTGGCAGCACTTATTTGACCACTACACACAGTGATTTCTACCGTGGCAGCACTTATTTGACCCCTACACACAGTGATTTCTACCGTGGCAGCACTTATTTGACCCCTACACACAGTGATTTCTACCGTGGCAGCACTTAGTTGACCCCTACACACAGTGATTTCTACCGTGGCAGCACTTATTTGACCCCTACACACAGTGATTTCTACCGTGGCAGCACTTATTTGACCCCTACACACAGTGATTTCTACCGTGGCAGCACTTTTTTGACCCCTGCACACAGTGATTTCTACCGTGGCAGCACTTATTTGACCCCTACACACAGTGATTTCTACCGTGGCAGCACTTATCTGACCCCTACACACAGTGATTTCTACCGTGGCAGCACTTTTTTGACCCCTACACACAGTGATATCTACCGTGGCAGCACTTATTTGACCCCTACACACAGTGATTTCTACCGTGGCAGCACTTATTTGACCCCTACACACAGTGATTTCTACCGTGGCAGCACTTTTTTGACCCCTGCACACAGTGATTTCTACCGTGGCAGCACTTATTTGACCCCTACACACAGTGATTTCTACCGTGGCAGCACATATTTGACCCCTACACACAGTGATTTCTACCGTGGCAGCACTTATTTGACCCCTACACACAGTGATGTCTACCGTGGCAGCACCTATTTGACCCCTACACACAGTGATTTCTACCGTGGCAGCACTTATTCGACCCCTACACACAGTGCTTTCTACCGTGGCAGCACTTATTTGACCCCTACACACAGTGATTTCTACCGTGGCAGCACTTATTTGACCCCTACACACAGTGATTTCTACCGTGGCAGCACTTATTTGACCCCTACACACAGTGATTTCTACCGTGGCAGCACTTATTTGACCCCTACACACAGTGATTTCTACCGTGGCAGCACTTATTTGACCCCTACACACAGTGATTTCTACCGTGGCAGCACTTATTTGACCGCTACACACAGTGATTTCTACCGTGGCAGCACTTATTTGACCCCTACACACAGTGATTTCTACCGTGGCAGCACTTATTTGACCCCTACACACAGTGATTTCTACCGTGGCAGCACGTATTTGACCCCTACACACACTGATTTCTACCGTGGCAGCACTTATTTGACCCTTACACACAGTGATTTCTACCGTGGCAGCACTTATTTGACCGCTACACACAGTGATTTCTACCGTGGCAGCACTTATTTGACCCCTACACACAGTGATTTCTACCGTGCCAGCACCTATTTGACCCCTACACACACTGATTTCTACCGTGGCAGCACCTATGTGACCCCTACACACAGTGATTTCTACCGTGGCAGCACCTATTTGACCCCTACACACACTGATTTCTACCGTGGCAGCACCTATTTGCCCCCTACACACCGTGATTTCTACCGTGGCAGCACTTATTTGACCCCTACACACAGTGATTTCTACCGTGGCAGCACTTATTTGACCCCTACACACAGTGATTTCTACCGTGGCAGCACCTATTTGACCCCTACACACAGTGATTTCTACCGTGGCAGCACCTATTTGACCCCTACACACACTGATTTCTACCGTGGCAGCACTTATTTGACCGCTACACACAGTGATTTCTACCGTGGCAGCACTTATTTGACCCCTACACACAGTGATTTCTACCGTGGCAGCACTTATTTGACCCCTACACACAGTGATTTCTACCATGGCAGCACTTATTTGACCCCTACACACAGTGATTTCTACCATGGCAGCACTTATTTGACCCCTACACACAGTGATTTCTACCGTGGCAGCACTTATTTGACCCCTACACACAGTGATTTCTACCATGGCAGCACTTATTTGACCCCTACACACAGTGATTTCTACCGTGGCAGCACTTATTTGACCCCTACACACAGTGATTTCTACCATGGCGGCACTTATTTGACCCCTACACACAGTGATTTCTACCGTGGCAGCACTTATTTGACCCCTACACACAGTGATTTCTACCGTGGCAGCACTCATTTGACCCCTACACACAGTGATTTCTACCGTGGCAGCACTTATTTGACCCCTACACACAGTGATTTCTACCGTGGCAGCACTTATTTGACCCCTACACACAGTGATTTCTACCATGGCAGCACTTATTTGACCCCTACACACAGTGATTTCTACCGTGGCAGCACTTATCTGACCCCTACACACAGTGATTTCTACCATGGCAGCACTTATTTGACCGCTACACACAGTGATTTCTACCGTGGCAGCACTTATTTGACCCCTACACACAGTGATTTCTACCGTGGCAGCACTTATTTGACCCCTACACACAGTGATTTCTACCGTGGCAGCACTTATTTGACCCCTACACACAGTGATTTCTACCCTGGCAGCACTCATTTGACCCCTACACACACTGATTTCTACCGTGGCAGCACTTATTTGACCCCTACACACACTGATTTCTACCGTGGCAGCACTTATTTGACCCCTACACACACTGATTTCTACCGTGGCAGCACTTTTTTGACCCCTGCACACAGTGATTTCTACCGTGGCAGCACTTATTTGACCCCTACACACAGTGATTTCTACCGTGGCAGCACTTATTCGACCCCTACACACAGTGATTTCTACCGTGGCAGCACTTATTTGACCCCTGCACACAGTGATTTCTACCGTGTCAGCACTTATTTGACCCCTACACACAGTGATTTCTACCGTGGCAGCACTTATTTGACCCCTACACACACTGATTTCTACGGTGGCAGCACTTATTTGACCCCTACACACACTGATTTCTACCGTGGCAGCACTTTTTTGACCCCTGCACACAGTGATTTCTACCGTGGCAGCACTTATTTGACCCCTACACACAGTGATTTCTATCGTGGCAGCACTTATTCGACCCCTACACACAGTGATTTCTACCGTGGCAGCACCTATTTGACCCCTACACACAGTGATTTCTACCGTGGCAGCACTTATTTGACCCCTACACACAGTGATTTCTACCGTGGCAGCACTTATTTGACCCCTACACACAGTGATTTCTACCATGGCAGCACTTATTTGACCGCTACACACAGTGATTTCTACCGTGGCAGCACTTATTTGACCCCTACACACAGTGATTTCTACCGTGGCAGCACTTATTTGACCCCTACACACAGTGATTTCTACCGTGGCAGCACCTATTTGACCCCTACACACAGTGATTTCTACCGTGGCAGCACTTATTTGACCCCTACACACAGTGATTTCCACCGTGGCAGCACTTATTTGCCCCCTACACACAGTGATTTCTACCATGGCAGCACTTATTTGACCCCTACACACAGTGATTTCTACCGTGGCAGCACTTATTTGACCCCTACACACAGTGATTTCTACCATGGCAGCACTTATTTGACCGCTACACACAGTGATTTCTACCGTGGCAGCACTTATTTGACCCCTACACACAGTGATTTCTACCGTGGCAGCACTTATTTGACCCCTACACACAGTGATTTCTACCGTGGCAGCACTTATTTGACCCCTACACACAGTGATTTCTACCGTGGCAGCACTTATTTGACCCCTACACACACTGATTTCTACCGTGGCAGCACTTTTTTGACCCCTGCACACAGTGATTTCTACCGTGGCAGCACTTATTTGACCCCTACACACAGTGATTTCTACCGTGGCAGCACTTATTCGACCCCTACACACAGTGATTTCTACCGTGGCAGCACTTATTTGACCCTTGCACACAGTGATTTCTACCGTGGCAGCACTTATTTGACCCCTACACACAGTGATTTCTACCGTGGCAGCACTTATTTGACCCCTACACACACTGATTTCTACCGTGGCAGCACTTCTTTGACCCCTACACACACTGATTTCTACCGTGGCAGCACTTTTTTGACCCCTGCACACAGTGATTTCTACCGTGGCAGCACTTATTTGACCCCTACACACAGTGATTTCTACCGTGGCAGCACTTATTCGACCCCTACACACAGTGATTTCTACCGTGGCAGCACCTATTTGACCCCTACACACAGTGATTTCTACCGTGGCAGCACTGATATGACCCCTACACACAGTGATTTCTACCGTGGCAGCACTTATTTGACCCCTACACACAGTGATTTCTACCGTGGCAGCACTTATTTGACCCCTACACACACTGATTTCTACCGTGGCAGCACTTATTTGACCCCTACACACACTGATTTCTACCGTGGCAGCACTTATTTGACCCCTACACACACTGATTTCTACCGTGGCAGCACTTTTTTGACCCCTGCACACAGTGATTTCTACCGTGGCAGCACTTATTTGACCCCTACACACAGTGATTTCTACCGTGGCAGCACTTATTCGACCCCTACACACAGTGATTTCTACCGTGGCAGCACTTATCTGACCCCTACACACAGTGATTTCTACCGTGGCAGCACTTATTTGACCCCTACACACAGTGATTTCTACCGTGGCAGCACTTATTTGACCCCTACACACAGTGATTTCTACCGTGGCAGCACTTATTTGACCCCTACACACAGTGATTTCTACCGTGGCAGCACTTATTTGACCCCTACACACAGTGCTTTCTACCGTGGCAGCACTTATTTGACCCCTACACACAGTGATTTCTACCGTGGCAGCACTTATTTGACCCCTACACACAGTGATTTCTACCGTGGCAGCACCTGTTTGACCCCTACACACAGTGATTTCTACCGTGGCAGCACTTATTTGACCCCTGCACACAGTGATTTCTACCGTGGCAGCACTTATTTGACCCCTACACACAGTGATTTCTACCGTGGCAGCACTTATTTGACCCCTACACACAGTGATTTCTACCGTGGCAGCACTTATTTGACCGCTACACACAGTGCTTTCTACCGTGGCAGCACTTATTTGACCCCTACACACAGTGATTTCTACCGTGGCAGCACTTATTTGACCCCTACACACAGTGATTTCTACCGTGGCAGCACTTATTTGACCCCTACACACAGTGATTTCTACCGTGGCAGCACTTATTTGACCCCTACACACAGTGATTTCTACCGTGGCAGCACCTATTTGACCCCTACACACAGTGATTTCTACCGTGGCAGCACTTCTTTGACCCCTACACACAGTGATTTCTACCGTGGCAGCACGTATTTGACCCCTACACACACTGATTTCTACCGTGGCAGCACTTATTTGACCCTTACACACAGTGATTTCTACCGTGGCAGCACTTATTTGACCGCTACACACAGTGATTTCTACCGTGGCAGCACCTATGTGACCCCTACACACAGTGATTTCTACCGTGCCAGCACCTATTTGACCCCTACACACACTGCTTTCTACCGTGGCAGCACTTCTTTGACCCCTACACACAGTGATTTCTACCGTGGCAGCACCTATCTGACCCCTACACACACTGATTTCTACCGTGGCAGCACCTATTTGCCCCCTACACACCGTGATTTCTACCGTGGCAGCACTTATTTGACCCCTACACACAGTGATTTCTACCGTGGCAGCACTTATTTGACCCCTACACACAGTGATTTCTACCGTGGCAGCACTTTTTTGACCCCTACACACAGTGATTGCTACCGTGGCAGCACCTATTTGACCCCTACACACATTGATTTCTACCGTGGCAGCACTTATTTGACCCCTACACACAGTGATTTCTACCGTGGCAGCACCTATTTGACCCCTACACACATTGATTTCTACCGTGGCAGCACTTATTTGACCCCTACACACAGTGATTTCTACCGTGGCAGCACTTATTTGACCCCTACACACAGTGATTTCTACCGTGGCAGCACTTATTTGACCCCTACACACAGTGATTTCTACCGTGGCAGCACCTATTTGACCCCTACACACACTGATTTCTACCGTGGCAGCACTTATTTGACCGCTACACACAGTGATTTCTACCGTGGCAGCACCTATTTGACCCCTACACACAGTGATTTCTACCGTGGCAGCACTTATTTGACCCCTACACACAGTGATTTCTACCGTGGCAGCACTTATTTGACCCCTACACACACAGTGATTTCTACCATGGCAGCACTTATTTGACCCCTACACACACTGATTTCTACCGTGGCAGCACCTATTTGACCCCTACACACACTGATTTCTACCGTGGCAGCACTTATTTGACCCCTACACACAGTGATTTCTACCGTGGCAGCACTTATTTGACCCCTACACACAGTGATTTCTACCGTGGCAGCACTTATTTGCCCCCTACACACACTGATTTCTACCGTGGCAGCACTTATTTGACCCCTACACACAGTGCTTTCTACCGTGGCAGCACTTATTTGACCCCTACACACAGTGATTTCTACCGTGGCAGCACTTATTTGCCCCCTACACACCGTGATTTCTACCGTGGCAGCACTTATTTGACCCCTGCACACAGTGATTTCTACCGTGGCAGCACTTATTTGACCCCTACACACAGGGATTTCTACCGTGGCAGCACTTATTTGACCCCTACACACAGTGATTTCTACTGTGGCAGCACTTATTTGACCCCTACACACAGTGCTTTCTACCGTGGCAGCACTTATTTGACCCCTACACACAGTGATTTCTACCGTGGCAGCACTTATTTGCCCCCTACACACCGTGATTTCTACCGTGGCAGCACTTATTTGACCCCTACACACAGTGATTTCTACCGTGGCAGCACTTATTTGACCCCTACACACAGTGATTTCTACCGTGGCAGCACTTATTTGACCCCTACACACAGTGATTTCTACCGTGGCAGCACCTATTTGACCCCTACACACACTGATTTCTACCGTGGCAGCACTTATTTGACCGCTACACACAGTGATTTCTAAAGGGGCAGCACCTATTTGACCCCTACACACAGTGATTTCTACCGTGGCAGCACCTATTTGACCCCTACACACAGTGCTTTCTACCGTGGCAGCACTTATTTGACCCCTACACACAGTGATTTCTACCGTGGCAGCACTTATTTGACCCCTACACACACTGATTTCTACCGTGGCAGCACCTATTTGACCCCTACACACAGTGATTTCTACCGTGGCAGCACTTTTTTGACCCCTGCACACAGTGATTTCTACCGTGGCAACACTTATTTGACCCCTACACACAGTGATTTCTACCGTGGCAGCACTTATTTGACCCCTACACACAGTGATTTCTACCGTGGCAGCACTTATTTGACCCCTACACACAGTGCTTTCTACCGTGGCAGCACTTATTTGACCCCTACACACAGTGATTTCTACCGTGGCAGCACTTATTTGACCCCTACACACAGTGATTTCTACCGTGGCAGCACTTTTTTGACCCCTGCACACAGTGATTTCTACCGTGGCAGCACTTATTTGACCCCTACACACAGTGATTTCTACCGTGGCAGCACTTATTTGACCCCTACACACAGTGATTTCTACCGTGGCAGCACTTATTTGACCCCTACACACACTGATTTCTACCGTGGCAGCACCTATTTGACCCCTACACACACTGATTTCTACCGTGGCAGCACTTATTTGACCCCTACACACACTGATTTCTACCGTGGCAGCACTTTTTTGACCCCTGCACACAGTGATTTCTACCGTGGCAACACTTATTTGACCCCTACACACAGTGATTTCTACCGTGGCAGCACTTATTTGACCCCTACACACAGTGATTTCTACCGTTGCAGCACTTATTTGACCCCTACACACAGTGCTTTCTACCGTGGCAGCACTTATTTGACCCCTACACACAGTGATTTCTACCGTGGCAGCACTTATTTGACCCCTACACACAGTGATTTCTACCGTGGCAGCACTTATTTGACCCCTACAGACAGTGATTTCTACCGTGGCAGCACTTATTTGACCCCTACACACAGTGATTTCTACCGTGGCAGCACTTATTTGACCCCTACACACAGTGATTTCCACCGTGGCAGCACTTCTTTGACCCCTACACACAGTGATTTCTACCGTGGCAGCACGTATTTGACCCCTACACACACTGATTTCTACCGTGGCAGCACCTATGTGACCCCTACACACAGTGATTTCTACCGTGGCACCACCTATTTGACCCCTACACACACTGATTTCTACCGTGGCAGCACTTATTTGCCCCCTACACACCGTGATTTCTACCGTGGCAGCACTTATTTGACCCCTACACACAGTGATTTCTACCGTGGCAGCACTTATTTGACCCCTACACACAGTGATTTCTACCATGGCAGCACTTATTTGACCCCTACACACACTGATTTCTACCGTGGCAGCACTTTTTTGACCCCTGCACACAGTGATTTCTACCGTGGCAGCACTTATTTGACCCCTACACACAGTGATTTCTACCGTGGCAGCACTTATTTGACCCCTACACACAGTGATTTCTACCGTGGCAGCACTTATTTGACCCCTACACACAGTGCTTTCTACCGTGGCAGCACTTATTTGACCCCTACACACAGTGATTTCTACCGTGGCAGCACTTATTTGACCCCTACACACAGTGATTTCTACCGTGGCAGCACCTATTTGACCCCTACACACACGGATTTCTACCGTGGCAGCACTTATTTGACCCCTACACACAGTGATTTCTACCGTGGCAGCACTTATTTGACCCCTACACACAGTGATTTCTACCGTGGCAGCACTTATTTGACCCCTACACACAGTGATTTCTACCGTGGCAGCACCTATTTGACCCCTACACACAGTGATTTCTACCGTGGCAGCACTTATTTGACCCCTACACACAGTGATTTCTACCGTGGCAGCACTTATTTGACCCCTACACACACTGATTTCTACCGTGGCAGCACCTATTTGACCCCTACACACACTGATTTCTACCGTGGCAGCACCTATTTGACCCCTACACACACTGATTTCTACCGTGGCAGCACCTTTTTGCCCCCTACACACAGTGATTTCTACCGTGCCAGCACTTATTTGGCCCCTACACACAGTGGTTTCTACCGTGGCAGCACCTATTTGATCCCCACACACAGTGCTTTCTACCGTGGCAGCACTTATTTGACCCCTACACACAGTGATTTCTACCATGGCAGCACTCATTTGACCCCTACACACAGTGATTTCTACCGTGGCAGCACTTTTTTGCCCCCTACACACAGTGATTTCTACCGTGGCAGCACTTATTTGACCCCTACACACAGTGATTTCTACCGTGGCAGCACCTATTTGACCCCTACACACAGTGATTTCTACCGTGGCAGCACTTATTTGACCCCTACACACAGGGATTCCTACCGTGGCAGCACTGATTTGACCCCTACACACAGTGATTTCTACCGTGGCAGCACTTATTTGACCCCTACACACAGTGCTTTCTACCGTGGCAGCACTTATTTGACCCCTACACACAGTGATTTCTACCGTGGCAGCACTTATTTGACCCCTACACACAGTGATTTCTACCGTGGCAGCACTTATTTGACCCCTACACACAGTGATTTCTACCGTGGCAGCACTTTTTTGACCCCTGCACACAGTGATTTCTACCGTGGCAGCACTGATTTGACCGCTACACACAGTGATTTCTACCGTGGCAGCACTTATTTGACCCCTACACACATTGCTTTCTACCGTGGCAGCACTTATTTGCCCCCCGCACACGGTGATTTCTACCGTGGCAGCACTTATTTGACCCCTACACACAGTGGTTTCTACCGTGGCAGCACTTATTTGACCCCTACACACAATGATTTCTACCGTGGCAGCCCTCATTTGACCCCTACACACAGTGATTTCTACCGTGGCAGCACTTATTTGCCCCCTACACACACTGATTTCTACCGTGGCAGCACTTATCTGATCCCTACACACAGTGATTTCTACCGTGGCAGCACTTATCCGACCCCTGCACACAGTGATTTCTACCGTGGCAGCACTTATCTGACCCCTACACACAGTGATTTCTACCGTGGCAGCACTTATTTGACCCCTACACACAGTGATTTCTATGGTGGCAGCACTTATTTGACCCCTACACACAGTGATTTCTACCGTGGCAGCACTTTTTTGACCCCTACACACAGGGATTTCTACCGTGGCAGCACTTATCTGACCCCTACACACAGTGCTTTCTACCGTGGCAGCACTTTTTTGACCCCCACACACACTGATTTCTACCGTCGCAGCACTTATTTGCCCCCTGCACACAGTGATTTCTACCGTGGCAGCACCTACTTGACCCCTACACACACTGATTTCTACCGTGGCAGCACTGATATGACCCCTACACACAGTGCTTTTCACCGTGGCAGAACTTATTTGCCCCCTACACACAGTGATTTCTACCGTGGCAGCACTTATTTAACCCCTACACACAGTGATTTCTACCGTCGCAGCACTTATTTGACCCCTACACACAGTGATTTCTACCGTGGCAGCACTTATTTGACCCCTACACACAGTGATTTCTACGGTGGCAGCCCTTATTTGACCCCGACACACAGTGATTTCTACCGTGGCAGCACTTATTTGACCCCTACACACAGTGATTTCTACGGTGGCAGCACTTATTTGACCCCTACACACAGTGATTTCTACCGTGGCAGCACTTATTTGACCCCTACACACACTGATTTCCACCGTGGCAGTACCTATCTGACCCCTACACACAGTGATTTCTACCGTGGCAACACTTATTTGACCCCTACACGCAGTGATTTCTACCGTGGCAGCACTTATTTGACCCCTACACACACTGATTTCTACCGTGGCAGCACCTATTTGACCCCTACACACACTGATTTCTACCGTGGCAGCACCTATTTGCCCCCTACACACCGTGATTTCTACCGTGGCAGCACTTATTTGACCCCTACACACAGTGATTTCTACCGTGGCAGCACTTATTTGACCCCTACACACAGTGATTTCTACCATGCCAGCACTTATTTGGCCCCTACACACAGTGCTTTCTACCGTGGCAGCACCTATTTGATCCCCACACACAGTGCTTTCTACCGTGGCAGCACTTATTTGACCCCTACACACAGTGATTTCTACCATGGCAGCACTCATTTGACCCCTACACACAGTGATTTCTACCGTGGCAGCACTTATTTGCCCCCTACACACAGTGATTTCTACCGTGGCAGCACTTATTTGACCCCTACACACAGTGATTGCTACCGTGGCAGCACCTATTTGACCCCTACACACAGTGATTTCTACCGTGGCAGCACCTATTTGATCCCCACACACAGTGCTTTCTACCGTGGCAGCACTTATTTGACCCCTACACACAGTGATTTCTACCATGGCAGCCCTCATTTGACCCCTACACACAGTGATTTCTACCGTGGCAGCACTTATTTGACCCCTACACACAGTGATTTCTACCGTGGCAGCACTTATTTGACCCCTACACACAGTGATTTCTACCGTGGCAGCACTTTTTTGACCCCTGCACACAGTGATTTCTACCGTGGCAGCACTTATTTGACCCCTACACACAGTGATTTCTACCATGGCAGCACTCATTTGACCCCTACACACAGTGATTTCTACCGTGGCAGCACTTATTTGCCCCCTACACACAGTGATTTCTACCGTGGCAGCACTTATTTGACCCCTACACACAGTGATTGCTACCGTGGCAGCACCTATTTGACCCCTACACACAGTGATTTCTACCGTGGCAGCACTTATTTGACCCCTACACACCGTGATTTCTACCGTGGCAGCACTGATTTGACCCCTACACACAGTGATTTCTACCGTGGCAGCACTTATTTGACCCCTACACACAGTGCTTTCTACCGTGGCAGCACTTATTTGACCCCTACACACAGTGATTTCTACCGGGCCAAATTTTATTTGACCCCTACACACAGTGATTTCCACCGTGGCAGCACTTATTTGACCCCTACACACAGTGATTTCTACCGTGGCAGCACTGATTTGACCCCTACACACATTGCTTTCTACCGTGGCAGCACTTATTTGACCCCTACACACACTGATTTCTACCGTGGCAGCACTGATATGACCCCTACACACAGTGATTTCTACCATGGCAGCACTTATTTGCCCCCTGCACACAGTGATTTCTACCGTGGCAGCACTTATCTGACCCCTACACACAGTGGTTTCTACCGTGGCAGCACTTATTTGACCCCTACACACAATGATTTCTACCGTGGCAGCCCTCATTTGACCCCTACACACAGTGATTTCTACCATGGCAGCACTTATTTGTCCCCTACACACACTGATTTCTACCGTGGCAGCACTTATCTGATCCCTACACACAGTGATTTCTACCGTGGCAGCACTTATTTGACCCCTGCACACAGTGATTTCTACCGTGGCAGCACTTGTCTGACCCCTACACACAGTGATTTCTACCGTGGCAGCACTTATTTGACCCCTACACACAGTGATTTCTACCGTGGCAGCACTTATTTGACCCCTACACACAATGATTTCTACCGTGGCAGCACTTATTTGACCCCTACACACAGTGATTTCTACCGTGGCAGCACTTATCTGACCCCTACACACAGTGATTTCTACCGTGGCAGCACTTTTTTGACCCCTACACACACTGATTTCTACCGTCGCAGCACTTATTTGCCCCCTGCACACAGTGATTTCTACCGTGGCAGCACCTATTTGACCCCTACACAAACTGATTTCTACCGTGGCAGCACTGATATGACCCCTACACACAGTGCTTTCCACCGTGGCAGCACTTATTTGACCCCTACACACAGTGATTTCTACCGTGGCAGCACTTATTTGACCCCTACACACAGTGAGTTCTACCGTGGCAGCACTTATTTGACCCCTACACCCAGTGATTTCTACCATGGCAGCACTTATTTGTCCCCTACACACACTGATTTCTACCGTGGCAGCACTTATCTGATCCCTACACACAGTGATTTCTACCGTGGCAGCACTTATTTGACCCCTGCACACAGTGATTTCTACCGTGACAGCACTTATTTGACCCCTACACACAGTGATTTCTACCGTGGCAGCACTTATTTGACCCCTACACACAGTGATTTCTACCGTGGCAGCACTTATTTGACCCCTACACACAGTGATTTCTACCGTGGCAGCACTTATTTGACCCCTACACACAGTGATTTCTACCGTGGCATTTTTTTTTGACCCCTACACACACTGATTTCCACCGTGGCAGTACCTATCTGACCCCTACACACAGTGATTTCTACCGTGGCAACACTTATTTGACCCCTACACACAGTGATTTATACCGTGGCAGCACTTATTTGACCCCTACACACACTGATTTCTACCGTGGCAGCACCTATTCGACCCCTACACACACTGATTTCTACCGTGGCAGCACCTATTTGACCCCTACACACACTGATTTCTACCGTGGCAGCACCTATTTGCCCCCTACACACCGTGATTTCTACCGTGGCAGCACTTATTTGACCCCTACACACAGTGATTTCTACCGTGGCAGCACTTATTTGACCCCTACACACAGTGATTTCTACCGTGGCAGCACTTATTTGCCCCCTACACACAGTGATTTCTACCGTGGCAGCACTTATTTGACCCCTACACACAGTGATTGCTACCGTGGCAGCACCTATTTGACCCCTACACACAGTGATTTCTACCGTGGCAGCACTTATTTGACCCCTACACACAGTGATTTCTACCGTGGCAGCACTGATTTGACCCCTACACACAGTGATTTCTACCGTGGCAGCACTTATTTGACCCCTACACACAGTGATTTCTACCGTGGCAGCACTTATTTGACCCCTACACACAGTGAGTTCTACCGTGGCAGCCCTCATTTGACCCCTACACACAGTGATTTCTACCGTGGCAGCACTTATTTGCCCCCTACACACAGTGGTTTCTACCATGGCAGCACCTATTTGCCACCCACACACAGTGATTTCTACCATGGAAGCACTTATGTGCCCCCTACACACCGTGATTTCTACCGTGGCAGCACTGATTTGACCCCCACACACAGTGATTTCTACCGTGGCAGCACTTATTTGACCCCTACACACAGTGCTTTCTACCGTGGCAGCACTTATTTGACCCCTACACACAGTGATTTCTACCGTGGCAGCACTTATTTGACCCCTACACACAGTGATTTCCACCGTGGCAGCACTTATTTGACCCCTTCACACAGTGATTTCTACCGTGGCAGCACTGATTTGACCCCTACACACATTGCTTTCTACCGTGGCAGCACTTATTTGACCCCTACACACACTGATTTCTACCGTGGCAGCACTGATATGACCCCTACACACAGTGATTTCTACCATGGCAGCACTTATTTGCCCCCTGCACACAGTGATTTCTACCGTGGCAGCACTTATTTGACCCCTACACACAGTGGTTTCTACCGTGGCAGCACTTATTTGACCCCTACACACAATGATTTCTACCGTGGCAGCCCTCATTTGACCCCTACACA
Organism: Eutreptiella sp. 'Long Island Sound 2002'; assembly: GCA_964036045.1. Classification (NCBI taxonomy): domain Eukaryota; phylum Euglenozoa; class Euglenophyceae; order Eutreptiales; family Eutreptiaceae; genus Eutreptiella; species Eutreptiella sp. 'Long Island Sound 2002'. Next base: position 19,696,512 of record OZ038391.1, read on the forward strand.
CTGATTTCTACCATGGCAGCGCTTATTTGTCCCCTACACACACTGATTTCTACCGTGGCAGCACTTATCTGATCCCTACACACAGTGATTTCTACCGTGGCAGCCCTCATTTGACCCCTACACACAGTGATTTCTACCGTGGTAGCACTTATTTGCCCCCTACACACAGTGTTTTCTACCATGGCAGCACCTATTTGCCACCCACACACAGTGATTTCTACCATGGAAGCACTTATGTGCCCCCTACACACCGTGATTTCTACCGTGGCAGCACTGATTTGACCCCTACACACAGTGATTTCTACCGTGGCAGCACTTATTTGACCCCTACACACAGTGCTTTCTACCGTGGCAGCACTTATTTGACCCCTACACACAGTGATTTCTACCGTGGCAGCACTTATTTGACCCCTACACACAGTGATTTCCACCGTGGCAGCACTTATTTGACCCCTTCACACAGTGATTTCTACCGTGGCAGCACTGATTTGACCCCTACACACATTGCTTTCTACCGTGGCAGCACTTATTTGACCCCTACACACACTGATTTCTACCGTGGCAGCACTGATATGACCCCTACACACAGTGATTTCTACCATGGCAGCACTTATTTGCCCCCTGCACACAGTGATTTCTACCGTGGCAGCACTTATTTGACCCCTACACACAGTGGTTTCTACCGTGGCAGCACTTATTTGACCCCTACACACAGTGATTTATACCCTGGCAGCCCTCATTTGACCCCTACACACAGTGATTTCTACCATGGCAGCACTTATTTGTCCCCTACACACACTGATTTCTACCGTGGCAGCACTTATCTGATCCCTACACACAGTGATTTCTACCGTGGCAGCACTTATTTGACCCCTGCACACAGTGATTTCTACCGTGGCAGCACTTGTCTGACCCCTACACACAGTGATTTCTACCGTGGCAGCACTCATTTGACCCCTACACACAGTGATTTCTACCGTGGCAGCACTTATTTGACCCCTACACACAGTGATTTCTACCGTGGCAGCACTTATTTGACCCCTACACACAGTGATTTCTACCGTGGCAGCACTTATCTGACCCCTACACACAGTGATTTCTACCGTGGCAGCACTTATTTGACCCCTACACACAGTGATTTCTACCGTGGCAGCACTTATTTGACCCCTACACACAGTGATTTCTACCGTGGCAGCACTTATTTGACCCCTACACACAGTGATTTCTAAAGGGGCAGCACTTATTTGACCCCTACACACAGTGATTTCTACCGTGGCAGCACTTATTTGACCCCTACACACAGTGATTTCTACCGTGGCAGCACTTATTTGACCCCTACACACAGTGATTTCTACCTTGGCAGCACTTATTTGACCCCTACACACAGTGATTTCTACCGAGGCAGCACTTATTTGACCCCTACACACAGTGATTTCTACCGTGGCAGCACTTATTTGACCCCTACACACATTGATTTCTACCGAGGCAGCACTTTTTTGACCCCTACACACACTGATTTCTACCGTCGCAGCACTTATTTGCCCCCTGCACACACTGATTTCTACCGTGGCAGCACCTATTTGACCCCTACACACACTGATTTCTACCGTGGCAGCACTGATATGACCCCTACACACAGTGCTTTCCACCGTGGCAGCACTTATTTGACCCCTACACACAGTGATTTCTACCGTGGCAGCACTTATTTGACCCCTACACACAGTGAGTTCTACCGTGGCAGCACTTATTTGACCCCTACACCCAGTGATTTCTACCATGGCAGCACTTATTTGTCCCCTACACACACTGATTTCTACCGTGGCAGCACTTATCTGATCCCTACACACAGTGATTTCTACCGTGGCAGCACTTATTTGACCCCTGCACACAGTGATTTCTACCGTGGCAGCACTTGTCTGACCCCTACACACAGTGATTTCTACCGTGGCAGCACCTATTTGACCCCTACACACAGTGATTTCTACCGTGGCAGCACTTATTTGACCCCTACACACAGTGATTTCTACCGTGGCAGCACTTATTTGACCCCTACACACAGTGATTTCTACCGTGGCAGCACTTATCTGACCCCTACACACAGTGATTTCTACCGTGGCAGCACTTTTTTGACCCCTACACACACTGATTTCTACCGTGGCAGCACCTATTTGACCCCTACACACACTGATTTCTACCGTGGCAGCACTGATATGACCCCTACACACAGTGCTTTCCACCGTGGCAGCACTTATTTGACCCCTACACACAGTGATTTCTACCGTGGCAGCACTTATTTGACCCCTACACACAGTGAGTTCTACCGTGGCAGCACTTATTTGACCCCTACACACAGTGATTTCTACCGTGGCAGCACTTATTTGACCCCTACACACAGTGATTTCTACCGTGGCAGCACTTATTTGACCCCTACACACAGTGATTTCTCCGGTGGCAGCACCAATTGAACCCTACAAACAGTGATTTCTACCGTGGCAGCACTTATTTGACCCCTACACACACTGATTTCCACCGTGGCAGCACCAATCTGACCCCTACACACAGTGATTTCTACCGTGGCAACACTTATTTGACCCCTACACACGGTGATTTCTACCGTGGCAGCACTTATTTGACCCCTACACACAGTGATTTCTACCGTGGCAGCACTTATTTGACCCCTACACACAGTAATTTCTACCGTGGCAGCACTTATCTGACCCCTACACACAGTGATTTCTACCGTGGCAGCACTTTTTTGACCCCTACACCCAGTGATTTCTACCGTGGCAGCACTTATTTGCCCCCTGCACACAGTGATTTCTACCGTGGCAGCACTGATATGACCCCTACACACAGTGATTTCTACCGTGGCAGCACTTCTTTGCCCCCTACACACAGTGGTTTCCACCGTGGCAGCACTGATATGACCCCTACACACACTGATTTCCACCGTGGCAGCACCTATCTGACCCCTACACACAGTGATTTCTACCGTGGCAGCACTTATTTGACCCCTTCCCACAGTGATTTCTACCGTGGCAGCACTTATTTGACCCCTACACACAGTGATTTCTACCGTGGCAGAACTTTTTTGCCCCCTACACACAGTGATTTCTACCGTGGCAGCACTTATTTGACCCCTACACCCAGTGATTTCTACCGTGGCAGCACTTATTTGACCCCTACACCCAGTGATTTCTACCGTGGCAGCACTTATTTGACCCCTTCCCACAGTGATTTCTACCGTGGCAGCACTTATCTGACCCCTACACACAATGGTTTTTACCGTGGCAGCACTTCTTTGCCCCCTACACACACTGATTTCCACCGTGGCAGCACCTATCTGACCCCTACACACAGTGATTTCTACCGTGGCAGCACTTATTTGACCCCTTCCCACAGTGATTTCTACCGTGGCAGCACTTATCTGACCCCTACACACAGTGATTTCTACCGTGGCAGCACTTTTTTGCCCCCTACACACAGTGATTTCTACCGTGGCAGCACTTTTTGGACCCCTACACCCAGTGATTTCTACCGTGGCAGCACTTATTTGACCCCTACACACAGTGATTTCTACCATGGCAGCACTCATTTGACCCCTACACACAGTGATTTCTACCGTGGCAGCACTTATTTGCCCCCTATACACAGTGATTTCTACCGTGGCAGCACTTATTTGACCCCTACACACAGTGATTTCTACCGTGGCAGCACCTATTTGACCCCTACACACAGTGATTTCTACCGTGGCAGCACTTATTTGACCCCTACACACAGGGATTTCTACCGTGGCAGCACTGATTTGACCCCTACACACAGTGATTTCTACCGTGGCAGCCCTCATTTGACCCCTACACACAGTGATTTCTACCGTGGCAGCACTTATTTGACCCCTGCACACAGTGATTTCTACCGTGGCAGCACTTATTTGACCCCTACACACAGTGATTTCTACCGTGGCAGCACCTATTTGACCCCTACACACAATGATTTCTACCGTGGCAGCCCTCATTTGACCCCTACACACAGTGATTTCTACCGTGGCAGCACTTATTTGCCCCCTACACACAGTGATTTCTACCATGGCAGCACCTATTTGACCCCTACACGCACTAATTTCTACCATGGCAGCACTTATTTGCCACCCACACACAGTGATTTCTACCATGGAAGCACTTATGTGCCCCCTACACACCGTGATTTTCACCGTGGCAGCACTGATATGACCCCTACACACAGTGATTTCTACCGTGGCAGCACTTATTTGACCCCTACACACAGTGATTTCTACCGTGGCAGCACTTATTTGACCCCTTCCCACAGTGATTTCTACCGTGGCAGCACTGATATGACCCCTACACACAATGGTTTTTACCGTGGCAGCACTTCTTTGCCCCCTACACACACTGATTTCCACCGTGGCAGCACCTATCTGACCCCTACACACAGTGATTTCTACCGTGGCAGCACTTATTTGACCCCTTCCCACAGTGATTTCTACCGTGGCAGCACTTATCTGACCCCTACACACAGTGATTTCTACCGTGGCAGCACTTTTTTGCCCCCTACACACAGTGATTTCTACCGTGGCAGCACTTTTTGGACCCCTACACCCAGTGATTTCTACCGTGGCAGCACTTATTTGACCCCTACACACAGTGATTTCTACCGTGGCAGCCCTCATTTGACCCCTACACACAGTGATTTCTACCGTGGCAGCACTTATTTGACCCCTACACACAGGGATTTCTACCGTGGCAGCACTGATTTGACCCCTACACACAGTGATTTCTACCGTGGCAGCCCTCATTTGACCCCTACACACAATGATTTCTACCGTGGCAGCCCTCATTTGACCCCTACACACAGTGATTTCTACCGTGGCAGCACTTATTTGCCCCCTACACACAGTGATTTCTACCATGGCAGCACCTATTTGACCCCTACACGCACTAATTTCTACCATGGCAGCACTTATTTGCCACCCACACACAGTGATTTCTACCATGGAAGCACTTATGTGCCCCCTACACACCGTGATTTTCACCGTGGCAGCACTGATATGACCCCTACACACAGTGATTTCTACCGTGGCAGCACTTATTTGACCCCTACACACAGTGATTTCTACCGTGGCAGCACTTATTTGACCCCTACACACAGTGATTTCTACCGTGGCAGCACTTATTTGACCCCTACACACAGTGATTTCCACCGTGGCAGCACTTATTTGACCCCTACACACAGTGATTTCTACCGTGGCAGCACTGATTTGACCCCTACACACATTGCTTTCTACCGTGGCAGCACTTATTTGACCCCTACACACACTGATTTCTACCGTGGCAGCACTGATATGACCCCTACACACAGTGATTTCTACCATGGCAGCACTTATTTGACCCCTACACACACTGATTTCTACCGTGGCAGCACTTATTTGACCCCTACAAACAGTGATTTATACCGTGGCAGCACTTATTTGACCCCTACACACAGTGATTTCTACCGTGTCAGCACTTATTTGACCCCTACACACAGTGATTTCTACCGTGGCAGCACTTATTTGACCCCCACACACAGTGATTTCTACCGTGGCAGCACTTATTTGACCCCTACACACAGTGATTTCTACCGTGGCAGCACTGATTTGACCCCTACACACATTGCTTTCTACCTTGGCAGCACTTATTTGACCCCTACACACACTGATTTCTACCGTGGCAGCACTGATATGACCCCTACACACAGTGATTTCTATAATGGCAGCACTTATTTGACCCCTACACACACTGATTTCTACCGTGGCAGCACTTATTTGACCCCTACACACAGTGATTTCTACCGTGGCAGCACTTATTTGACCCCTACACACAGTGATTTCTACCGTGGCAGCACTTATTTGACCCCTACACACACTGATTTCTACCGTGGCAGCACTTTTCTGACCCCTACACACAGTGATTTCTACCGTGGCAGCACTTATCTGACCCCTACACCCAGTGATTTCTACCGTGGCAGCACTTATTTGGCCCCTACACACAGTGATTTCCACCGTGGCAGCACTTATTTGACCCCTACACACAGTGATTTCTACCGTGGCAGCACTGATTTGACCCCTACACACATTGCTTTCTACCGTGGCAGCACTTATTTGACCCCTACACACACTGATTTCTACCGTGGCAGCACTGATATGACCCCTACACACAGTGATTTCTACCATGGCAGCACTTATTTGCCCCCTGCACACAGTGATTTCTACCGTGGCAGCACTTATTTGACCCCTACACACAGTGGTTTCTACCGTGGCAGCACTTATTTGACCCCTACACACAATGATTTCTACCGTGGCAGCCCTCATTTGACCCCTACACACAGTGATTTCTACCATGGCAGCACTTATTTGCCCCCTACACACACTGATTTCTACCGTGGCAGCACTTATCTGATCCCTACACACAGTGATTTCTACCGTGGCAGCACTTATTTGACCCATGCACACAGTGATTTCTACCGTGGCAGCACTTGTCTGACCCCTACACACAGTGATTTCTACCGTGGCAGCACTTATTTGACCCCTACACACAGTGATTTCTACCGTGGCAGCACTTATTTGACCCCTGCACACAGTGATTTCTACCGTGGCAGCACTTATTTGACCCCTACACACAGTGTCTTCTACCGTGGCAGCACTTATCTGACCCCTACACACAGTGATTTCTACCGTGGCAGCACTTTTTTGACCCCTACACACACTGATTTCTACCGTCGCAGCACTTATTTGCCCCCTGCACACAGTGATTTCTACCGTGGCAGCACCTATTTGACCCCTACACACACTGATTTCTACCGTGGCAGCACTGATATGACCCCTACACACAGTGCTTTCCACCGTGGCAGCACTTATTTGACCCCCACACACAGTGATTTCTACCGTGGCAGCACTTATTTGACCCCTACACACAGTGATTTCTACCGTGGCAGCACTGATTTGACCCCTACACACAGTGATTTCTACCGTGGCAGCCCTCATTTGACCCCTACACACAATGATTTCTACCGTGGCAGCCCTCATTTGACCCCTACACACAGTGATTTCTACCGTGGCAGCACTTATTTGCCCCCTACACACAGTGATTTCTACCATGGCAGCACCTATTTGACCCCTACACGCACTAATTTCTACCATGGCAGCACTTATTTGCCACCCACACACAGTGATTTCTACCATGGAAGCACTTATGTGCCCCCTACACACCGTGATTTTCACCGTGGCAGCACTGATATGACCCCTACACACAGTGATTTCTACCGTGGCAGCACTTATTTGACCCCTACACACAGTGATTTCTACCGTGGCAGCACTTATTTGACCCCTACACACAGTGATTTCTACCGTGGCAGCACTTATTTGACCCCTACACACAGTCATTTCTACCGTGGCAGCACTGATATGACCCCTACACACAGTGATTTCTACCATGGCAGCACTGATATGACCCCTACACACAGTGGTTTCCACCGTGGCAGCACTGATATGACCCCTACACACACTGATTTCCACCGTGGCAGCACCTATCTGACCCCTACACACAGTGATTTCTACCGTGGCAGCACTTATTTGACCCCTTCCCACAGTGATTTCTACCGTGGCAGCACTTATTTGACCCCTACACCCAGTGATTTCTACCGTGGCAGCACTTATTTGACCCCTACACACGGTGATTTCTACCGTGGCAGCCCTTATTTGACCCCTTCCCACAGTGATTTCTACCGTGGCAGCACTGATATGACCCCCACACACAATGGTTTTTACCGTGGCAGCACTTCTTTGCCCCCTACACACAGTGGTTTCCACCGTGGCAGCACTGATATGACCCCTACACACACTGATTTCCACCGTGGCAGCACTTATTTGACCCCTATACACAGTGATATCTACCGTGGCAGCACTTATTTGACCCCTACACACAGTGATTTCTACCGTGGCAGCACCTATTTGACCCCTACACACAGTGATTTCTACCGTGGCAGCACTTATTTGACCCCTACACACAGTGATTTCTACCGTGGCAGCACTTATTTGACCCCTACACACAGGGATTTCTACCGTGGCAGCACTGATTTGACCCCTACACACAGTGATTTCTACCGTGGCAGCCCTCATTTGACCCCTACACACAGTGATTTCTACCGTGGCAGCACTTATTTGACCCCTGCACACAGTGATTTCTACCGTGGCAGCACTTATTTGACCCCTACACACAGTGATTTCTACCGTGGCAGCACCTATTTGACCCCTACACACAGTGATTTCTACCGTGGCAGCACTTATTTGCCCCCTACACACAGTGATTTCTACCATGGCAGCACCTATTTGACCCCTACACGCACTGATTTCTACCATGGCAGCACTTATTTGCCACCCACACACAGTGATTTCTACCGTGGCAGCACTTATTTGACCCCTTCCCACAGTGATTTCTACCGTGGCAGCACTTTTCTGACCCCTACACACAGTGATTTCTACCGTGGCAGCACTTTTTTGCCCCCTACACACAGTGATTTCTACCGTGGCAGCACTTTTTGGACCCCTACACCCAGTGATTTCTACCGTGGCAGCACTTATTTGACCCCTACACACAGTGATTTCTACCATGGCAGCACTCATTTGACCCCTACACACAGTGATTTCTACCGTGGCAGCACTTATTTGCCCCCTATACACAGTGATTTCTACCGTGGCAGCACTTATTTGACCCCTACACACAGTGATTTCTACCGTGGCAGCACCTATTTGACCCCTACACACAGTGATTTCTACCGTGGCAGCACTTATTTGACCCCTACACACAGGGATTTCTACCGTGGCAGCACTGATTTGACCCCTACACACAGTGATTTCTACCGTGGCAGCCCTCATTTGACCCCTACACACAGTGATTTCTACCGTGGCAGCACTTATTTGACCCCTGCACACAGTGCTTTCTACCGTGGCAGCACTTATTTGACCCCTACACACAGTGATTTCTACCGTGGCAGCACCTATTTGACCCCTACACACAATGATTTCTACCGTGGCAGCCCTCATTTGACCCCTACACACAGTGATTTCTACCGTGGCAGCACTTATTTGCCCCCTACACACAGTGATTTCTACCATGGCAGCACCTATTTGACCCCTACACGCACTGATTTCTACCATGGCAGCACTTATTTGCCACCCACACACAGTGATTTCTACCGTGGCAGCACTGATATGACCCCTACACACAGTGATTTCTACCATGGCAGCACTTATTTGACCCCTACACACACTGATTTCTACCGTGGCAGCACTTATTTGACCCCTACACACAGTGGTTTCTACCGTGGCAGCACTTATTTGACCCCTACACACAATGATTTCTACCGTGGCAGCCCTCATTTGACCCCTACACACAGTGATTTCTACCGTGGCAGCACTTATTTGCCCCCTACACACACTGATTTCTACCGTGGCAGCACTTATCTGATCCCTACACACAGTGATTTCTACCGTGGCAGCACTTATTTGACCCCTGCACACAGTGATTTCTACCGTGGCAGCACTTATCTGACCCCTACACACAGTGATTTCTACCGTGGCAGCACTTATTTGACCCCTACACACAGTGATTTCTACCGTGGCAGCACTTATCTGACCCCTGCACACAGTGATTTCTACCGTGGCAGCACTCATTTGACCCCTACACACAGTGATTTCTACCCTGGCAGCACCTATTTGACCCCTACACACACTGATTTCTACCGTGGCACCACTGATATGACCCCTACACACAGTGATTTCTACCGTGGCAGCACTTATTTGACCCCTACACACAGTGGTTTCTACCGTGGCAGCACTTATTTGACCCCTACACACAATGATTTCTACCGTGGCAGCCCTCATTTGACCCCTACACACAGTGATTTCTACCGTGGCAGCACTTATTTGCCCCCTACACACACTGATTTCTACCGTGGCAGCACTTATCTGATCCCTACACACAGTGATTTCTACCGTGGCAGCACTTATTTGACCCCTGCACACAGTGATTTCTACCGTGGCAGCACTTATCTGACCCCTACACACAGTGATTTCTACCGTGGCAGCACTTATTTGACCCCTACACACAGTGATTTCTACCGTGGCAGCACTCATTTGACCCCTACACACAGTGATTTCTACCCTGGCCGCACCTATTTGACCCCTACACACACTGATTTCTACCGTGGCAGCACTGATATGACCCCTACACACAGTGATTTCTACCATGGCAGCACTTATTTGCCCCCTGCACACAGTGATTTCTACCGTGGCAGCACTTATTTGACCCCTACACACAGTGGTTTCTACCGTGGCAGCACTTATTTGACCCCTACACACAATGATTTCTACCGTGGCAGCCCTCATTTGACCCCTACACACAGTGATTTCTACCGTGGCAGCACTTATTTGCCCCCTACACACAGTGATTTCTACCGTGGCAGCACTTATCTGACCCCTACACACGGTGATGTCTACCGTGGCAGCACTTATTTGCCCCCTACACACAGTGATTTCTACCGTCGCAGCACTTTTTTGAGCCCTACACACAGTGATTTCTACCGTGGCAGCACTTATTTGACCCCTACACACAGTGATTTCTACGGTGGCAGCACCAATTGAACCCTACAAACAGTGATTTCTACCGTGGCAGCACTTATTTGACCCCTACACACACTGATTTCCACCGTGGCAGCACCAATCTGACCCCTACACACAGTCATTTCTACCGTGGCAACACTTATTTGACCCCTACACACAGTGATTTCTACCGTGGCAGCACTTATTTGACCCCTACACACAGTGATTTCTACCGTGGCAGCACTTATTTGACCCCTACACACAGTGATTTCTACCGTGGCAGCACTTATCTGACCCCTACACGCAGTGATTTCTACCGTGGCAGCACTTTTTTGACCCCTACACACACTGATTTCCACCGTGGCAGCACCAATCTGACCCGTACACACAGTGATTTCTACCGTGGCAACACTTATTTGACCCCTACACACAGTGATTTCTACCGTGGCAACACTTATTTGACCCCATACACACATTGATTTCTACCGTGGCAGCACTTATTTGACCCCTACACACAGTGATTTCTACCGTGGCAGCACTTATTTGACCCCTACACACAGTGATTTCTACCGTGGCAGCACTTATCTGACCCCTACACACAGTGATTTCTACCGTGGCAGCACTTATTTGCCCCCTGCACACAGTGATTTCTACCGTGGCAGCACTGATATGACCCCTACACACAGTGATTTCTACCGTGGCAGCACTTCTTTGCCCCCTACACACAGTGATTTCCACCGTGGCAGCACTGATATGACCCCTACACACACTGATTTCCACCGTGGCAGCACCTATCTGACCCCTACACACAGTGATCTCTACCGTGGCAGCACTTATTTGACCCCTACACACAGTGATTTCTACCGTGGCAGCACTTATCTGACCCCTACACACAGTGATTTCTACCGTGGCAGCACTTATTTGACCCCTACACCCAGTGATTTCTACCGTGGCAGCACTTATTTGACCCCTACACACAGTGATTTCTACCGTGGCAGCACTTATTTGACCCCTACACACAGTGATTTCTACCGTGGCAGCACTTATTTGACCCCTACACACAGTGATTTCTACCGTGGCAGCACTTATTTGACCCCTACACACAGTGATTTCTACCGTGGCAACACTTATTTGCCCCCTACACACACTGATTTCTACCGTGGCAGCACTTATTTGACCCCTAAACACAGTGATTTCTACCGTGGCAGCACGTATTTGACCCCTACACACAGTGATTTCTACCGTGGCAGCACTTATTTGCCCCCTACACACAGTGATTTCTACCGTGGCAGCACTTTTTTGACCCCTACACCCAGTGATTTCTACCGTGGCAGCACTTATTTGACCCCTACACACAATGATTTCTACCATGGTAGCACTTATTTGACCCCTACACACAGTGATTTCTACCGTGGCAGCACTTATTTGGCCCCTACACACAGTGATTTCTACCGTGGCAGCACTTATTTGACCCCTACACACAGTGATTTCTACCGTGGCAGCACTTATCTAACCCCTACACACAATGATTTCTACCGTGGCAGCACCTATTTGACGCCTTCACACAGTGATTTCTACCGTGGCAGCACTTATCTGACCCCTACACACAGTGATTTCTACCGTGGCAGCACCTATTTGACCCCTTCACACAGTGATTTCTACCGTGGCAGCACTTATTTGACCCCTACACACAGTGATTTCTACCGTGGCAGCACTTATTTGACCCCTACACACAGTGATTTCTACCATGGTAGCACTTATTTGACCCCTACACACAGTGATTTCTACCGTGGCAGCACTTATCTGACCCCTACACACAGTGATTTCTACCGTGGCAGCACTTATTTGACCCCTACACACAGTGATTTCTACCGTAGCAGCACTTATTTGACCCCTACACACAGTGATTTCTACCATGGTAGCACTTATTTGACCCCTACACACAGTGATTTCTACCGTGGCAGCACTTATCTGACCCCTACACACAGTGATTTCTACCATGGTAGCACTTATTTGACCCCTACACACAGTGATTTCTACCGTGGCAGCACCTATTTGACCCCTACACACAGTGATTTCTACCGTGGCAGCACCTATTTGACCCCTACACACAGTGATTTCTACCGTGGCAGCACTTATTTGACCCCTACACACAGTGATTTCTATTGTGGCAGCACTTATTTGACCCCTACACACAGTGATTTCTACCGTGGCAGCACTTATTTGACCCCTACACACAGTGATTTCTACCATGGTAGCACTTATTTGACCCCTACACACAGTGATTTCTACCGTGGCAGCACTTATCTGACCCCTACACACAGTGATTTCTACCATGGTAGCACTTATCTGACCCCTACACACAGTGATTTCTACCATGGTAGCACTTATTTGACCCCTACACACAGTGATTTCTACCGTGGCAGCACCTATTTGACCCCTTCACACAGTGATTTCTACCGTGGCAGCACTTATCTGACCCGTACACACAGTGATTTCTACCATGGTAGCACTTATTTGACACCTACACACAGTGATTTCTACCGTGGCAGCACGTATCTGACCCCTACACACAGTGATTTCTACCATGGTAGCACTTATTTGACCCCTACACGCAGTGATTTCTACCGTGGCAGCACTTTTTTGACCCCTACACACACTGATTTCCACCGTGGCAGCACCAATCTGACCCGTACACACAGTGATTTCTACCGTGGCAACACTTATTTGACCCCTACACACAGTGATTTCTACCGTGGCAACACTTATTTGACCCCTACACACATTGATTTCTACCGTGGCAGCACTTATTTGACCCCTACACACAGTGATTTCTACCGTGGCAGCACTTATTTGACCCCTACACACAGTGATTTCTACCGTGGCAGCACTTATCTGACCCCTACACACAGTGATTTCCACCGTGGCAGCACTTATCTGACCCCTACACGCAGTGATTTCTACCGTGGCAGCACTTTTTTGACCCCTACACACACTGATTTCCACCGTGGCAGCACCAATCTGACCCGTACACACAGTGATTTCTACCGTGGCAACACTTATTTGACCCCTACACACAGTGATTTCTACCGTGGCAACACTTATTTGACCCCTACACACATTGATTTCTACCGTGGCAGCACTTATTTGCCCCCTACACACAGTGATTTCTACCGTGGCAGCACTTATTTGACCCCTACACACAGTGATTTCTACCGTGGCAGCACTTATCTGACCCCTACACACAGTGATTTCTACCGTGGCAGCACTTATTTGCCCCCTGCACACAGTGATTTCTACCGTGGCAGCACTGATATGACCCCTACACACAGTGATTTCTACCGTGGCAGCACTTCTTTGCCCCCTACACACAGTGATTTCCACCGTGGCAGCACTGATATGACCCCTACACACACTGATTTCCACCGTGGCAGCACCTATCTGACCCCTACACACAGTGATCTCTACCGTGGCAGCACTTATTTGACCCCTACACACAGTGATTTCTACCGTGGCAGCACTTATCTGACCCCTACACACAGTGATTTCTACCGTGGCAGCACTTATTTGACCCCTACACCCAGTGATTTCTACCGTGGCAGCACTTATTTGACCCCTACACACAGTGATTTCTACCGTGGCAGCACTTATTTGACCCCTACACACAGTGATTTCTACCGTGGCAGCACTTATTTGACCCCTACACACAGTGATTTCTACCGTGGCAGCACTTATTTGACCCCTACACACAGTGATTTCTACCGTGGCAACACTTATTTGCCCCCTACACACACTGATTTCTACCGTGGCAGCACTTATTTGACCCCTACACACAGTGATTTCTACCGTGGCAGCACGTATTTGACCCCTACACACACTGATTTCTACCGTGGCAGCACTTATTTGCCCCCTACACACAGTGATTTCTACCGTGGCAGCACTTTTTTGACCCCTACACCCAGTGATTTCTACCGTGGCAGCACTTATTTGACCCCTACACACAATGATTTCTACCATGGTAGCACTTATTTGACCCCTACACACAGTGATTTCTACCGTGGCAGCACTTATTTGGCCCCTACACACAGTGATTTCTACCGTGGCAGCACTTATTTGACCCCTACACACAGTGATTTCTACCGTGGCAGCACTTATCTAACCCCTACACACAATGATTTCTACCGTGGCAGCACCTATTTGACCCCTTCACACAGTGATTTCTACCGTGGCAGCACTTATCTGACCCCTACACACAGTGATTTCTACCGTGGCAGCACCTATTTGACCCCTTCACACAGTGATTTCTACCGTGGCAGCACTTATTTGACCCCTACACACAGTGATTTCTACCGTGGCAGCACTTATTTGACCCCTACACACAGTGATTTCTACCATGGTAGCACTTATTTGACCCCTACACACAGTGATTTCTACCGTGGCAGCACTTATCTGACCCCTACACACAGTGATTTCTACCGTGGCAGCACTTATTTGACCCCTACACACAGTGATTTCTACCGTAGCAGCACTTATTTGACCCCTACACACAGTGATTTCTACCATGGTAGCACTTATTTGACCCCTACACACAGTGATTTCTACCGTGGCAGCACTTATCTGACCCCTACACACAGTGATTTCTACCATGGTAGCACTTATTTGACCCCTACACACAGTGATTTCTACCGTGGCAGCACCTATTTGACCCCTACACACAGTGATTTCTACCGTGGCAGCACCTATTTGACCCCTACACACAGTGATTTCTACCGTGGCAGCACTTATTTGACCCCTACACACAGTGATTTCTACCGTGGCAGCACTTATTTGACCCCTACACACAGTGATTTCTACCGTGGCAGCACTTATTTGACCCCTACACACAGTGATTTCTACCATGGTAGCACTTATTTGACCCCTACACACAGTGATTTCTACCGTGGCAGCACTTATCTGACCCCTACACACAGTGATTTCTACCATGGTAGCACTTATCTGACCCCTACACACAGTGATTTCTACCATGGTAGCACTTATTTGACCCCTACACACAGTGATTTCTACCGTGGCAGCACCTATTTGACCCCTTCACACAGTGATTTCTACCGTGGCAGCACTTATCTGACCCGTACACACAGTGATTTCTACCATGGTAGCACTTATTTGACACCTACACACAGTGATTTCTACCGTGGCAGCACTTATCTGACCCCTACACACAGTGATTTCTACCATGGTAGCACTTATTTGACCCCTACACACAGTGATTTCTACCGTGGCAGCACTTATTTGGCCCCTACACACAGTGATTTCTACCGTGGCAGCACTTATTTGACCCCTACACACAGTGATTTCTACCGTTGCAGCACTTATTTGACCCCTACACACAGTGATTTCTACCATGGTAGCACTTATTTGACCCCTACACACAGTGATTTCTACCATGGTAGCACTTATTTGACCCCTACACACAGTGATTTCTACCGTGGCAGCACTTATCTGACCCCTACACACAGTGATTTCTACCATGGTAGCACTTATCTGACCCCTACACACAGTGATTTCTACCATGGTAGCACTTATTTGACCCCTACACACAGTGATTTCTACCGTGGCGGCACCTATTTGACCCCTTCACACAGTGATTTCTACCGTGGCAGCACTTATCTGACCCGTACACACAGTGATTTCTACCGTGGCAGCACTTATTTGACCCCTACACACAGTGATTTCTACCGTGGCAGCACTTATTTGACCCCTACACACAGTGATTTCTACCGTGGTAGCACTTATTTGACCCCTACACACACTGATTTCTACCGTGGCAGCACTTATCTGACCCCTACACACAGTGATTTCTACCATGGTAGCACTTATTTGACCCCTACACACAGTGATTTCTACCATGGTAGCACTTATTTGACCCCTACACACAGTGATTTCTACCATGGTAGCACTTATTTGACCCCTACACACAGTGATTTCTACCGTGGCAGCACTTATCTGACCCCTACACACAGTGATTTCTACCATGGTAGCACTTATCTGACCCGTACACACAGTGATTTCTACCGTGGCAGCACTTATTTGACCCCTACACACAGTGATTTCTACCGTGGCAGCACTTATTTGACCCCTACACACAGTGATTTCTACCGTGGTAGCACTTATTTGACCCCTACACACACTGATTTCTACCGGGGCAGCACTTATTTGACCCCTACACACAGTGATTTCTACCATGGCAGCACTTATTTGACCCCTACACACAGTGATTTCTACCGTGGCAGCACTTATCTGACCCGTACACACAGTGATTTCTACCGTGGCAGCACCTATTTGACCCCTACACACAGTGATTTCTACCATGGCAGCACTTATTTGACCCCTACACACAGTTATTTCTACCATGGCAGCACTTATTTGACCCCTACACACACTGATTCCTACCGTGGCAGCACTTATTTGACCCCTACACACAGTAATTTCTACCGTGGCAGCACTTATTTGACCCCTACACACACTGATTTCTACCGTGGCAGTACTTATTTGACCCCTACACACAGTGATTTCTACCGTGGCAGCACTTATTTGACCCCTACACACATTGATTTCCACCGTGGCAGCACTTATCTGACCCCTACACACAGTGATTTCTACCGTGGCAGCACTTATTTGACCCCTGCACACAGTGATTTCTACCGTGGCAGCACCTATTTGACCCCTTCCCACAGTGATTTCTACCGTGGCAGCACTTATTGGACCCCTACACACAGTGATTTCTACCGTGGCAGCACTTATTTGACCCCCACACACAGTGATTTCTACCGTGGCAGCACCTATTTGACCCCTACACACAGTGATTTCTACCGTGGCAGCACTTATTTGACCCCTGCACACAGTGATTTCTACCGTGGCAGCACCTATTTGAACCCTGCACACAGTGATTTCTACCGTGGCAGCACTTATTGGACCCCTACACACAGTGATTTCTACCGTGGCAGCACTTATTTGACCCCTACACGCAGTGATTTCTACCGTGGCAGCACTTATTTGACCCCTACACACAGTGACTTCTGCCGTGGCAGCACTTATTTGACCCCTACACACAGTGATTTCTACCGTGGCAGCACTTATTTGACCCCTACACACAGTGATTTCTACCGTGGCAGCACTTATCTGACCCCTACACACAGTGATTTCTACCGTGGCAGCACTTATTTGACCCCTACACACAGTGGTTTCTACCATGGCAGCACTTATTTGACCCCTACACACAGTGATTTCTACCGTGGCAGCACTTATTTGACCCCTACACACAGTGATTTCTACCGTGGCAGCACTTACTTGACCCCTTCCCACAGTGATTTCTACCGTGACAGCACTTATTTGACCCCTACACACAGTGATTTCTACCGTGGCAGCACTTATTTGACTCTACACACAGTGATTTCTACCGTGGCAGCACTTATTTGACCCCTACACACAGTGATTTCTACCGTGGCAGCACTTATTTGAACTCTACACACAGTGATTTCTACCGCGGGAGCTCTTATTTGACCCCTACACACAGTGATTTCTACCGCGGGAGCACTTATTTGACCCCTACACACAGTGATTTTTACCGTGGCAGCACCTATTTGACCCCTACACACAGTGATTTCTACCGTGGCAGCACTTATTTGACCCCTACACACAGTGATTTCTACCGTGGCAGCACTTATTTGACCCCTACACACACTGATTTCTACCGTGGCAGCACTTATTTGACCCCTACACACAGTGATTTCTACCGTGGCAGCACTTATTTGACCCCTACACACAGTGATTTCTACCGCGGGAGCACTTATTTGACCCCTACACACAGTGATTTCTACCGTGGCAGCACCTATTTGACCCCTACACACAGTGATTTCTACCGTGGCAGCACTTATTTGACCCCTGCACACAGTGATTTCTACCGTGGCAGCACTTATTTGACCCCTACACACAGTGATTTCTACCGTGGCCGCACTTATTTGACCCCTACACACAGTGATTTCTACCGTGGCAGCACTCATTTGACCCCTACACACAGTGATTTCTACCGTGGCAACACCTATTTGACCCCTACACACAGTGATTTCTACCGTGGCAGCACTCATTTGACCCCTACACACAGTGATTTCTACCGTGGCAGCACTTATTTGACCCCTACACACAGTGATTTCTACCGTGGCAGCACTTATTTGCCCCCTACACACACTGATTTCTACCGTGGCAGCACTTATTTGACCCCTTCCCACAGTGATTTCTACCGCGGGAGCACTTATTTGACCCCTACACACAGTGATTTCTACCGTGGCAGCACCTATTTGACCCCTACACACAGTGATTTCTACCGTGGCAGCACTTATTTGACCCCTGCACACAGTGATTTCTACCGTGGCAGCACTTATTTGACCCCTACACACAGTGATTTCTACCGTGGCCGCACTTATTTGACCCCTACACACAGTGATTTCTACCGTGGCAGCACTCATTTGACCCCTACACACAGTGATTTCTACCGTGGCAACACCTATTTGACCCCTACACACAGTGATTTCTACCGTGGCAGCACTTATTTGACCCCTACACACAGTGATTTCTACCATGGCAGCACTTATTTGACCCCTACACACAGTGATTTCTACCGTGGCAGCACTTATTTGACCCCTACACACAGTGATTTCTACCGTGGCAACACCTATTTGACCCCTACACACAGTGATTTCTACCGTGGCAGCACTTATCTGACCCCTACACACGGTGATTTCTACCGTGGCAGCACTTAAATGACCCCTACACACACTGATTTCTACCGTGGCAGCACTTATTTGACCCCTACACACACTGATTTCTACCGTGGCAGCACTTATTTGACCCCTACACACAGTGATTTCTACCGCGGGAGCACTTATTTGACCCCTACACACAGTGATTTCTACCGTGGCAGCACCTATTTGACCCCTACACACAGTGATTTCCACCGTGGCAGCACCTATTTGACCCCTGCACACAGTGATTTCTACCGTGGCAGCACTTATTTGACCCCTACACACAGTGATTTCTACCGCGGCAGCACTTATTTGACCCCTACACACAGTGATTTCTACCGTGGCAGCACTTATCTGACCCCTACACACAGTGATTTCTACCGTGGCAGCACTTATTTGACCCCTTCCCACAGTGATTTCTACCGTGGCAGCACTTATTTGACCCCTACACACAGTGATTTCTACCGTGGCAGCACTCATTTGACCCCTACACACAGTGATTTCTACCGTGGCAACACCTATTTGACCCCTACACACAGTGATTTCTACCGTGGCAGCACTTATTTGACCCCTACACACAGTGATTCCTACCATGGCAGCACTTATTTGACCCCTACACACAGTGATTTCTACCGTGGCAGCACTTACTTGACCCCTTCCCACAGTGATTTCTACCGTGACAGCACTTATGTGACCCCTACACACAGTGATTTCTACCGTGGCAGCACTTATTTGACTCTACACACAGTGATTTCTACCGTGGCAGCACTTATTTGACCCCTACACACAGTGATTTCTACCGTGGCAGCACCTATTTGACCCCTACACACAGTGATTTCTACCGTGGCAGCACTTATTTGACCCCTACACACAGTGATTTCTACCGTGGCAGCACTTATTTGACCCCTACACACAGTGATTTCTACCGTGGCAGCACTTATTTGACCCCTACACACAGTGATTTCTACCGTGGCAGCACTTATTTGACCCCTACACACAGTGATTTATACCGTGGCAGCACTTATTTGACCCCTACACACATTGATTTCCACCGTGGCAGCACTTATTTGACCCCTACACACACTGATTTCTACCGTGGCAGCACTTATTTGACCCCTACGCACAGTGATTTCTACCGTGGCAGCACTTATTTGACCCCTAACCACAGTGATTTCTACCGCGGGAGCTCTTATTTGACCCCTACACACAGTGATTTCTACCGCGGGAGCACTTATTTGACCCCTACACACACTGATTTTTACCGTGGCAGCACCTATTTGACCCCTACACACAGTGATTTCTACCGTGGCAGCACTTATTTGACCCCTACACACAGTGATTGCTACCGTGGCAGCACTTATTTGACCCCTACACACACTGATTTCTACCGTGGCAGCACTTATTTGACCCCTACACACACTGATTTCTACCGTGGCATCACTTATTTGACCCCTACACACAGTGATTTCTACCGTGGCAGCACTTATTTGACCCCTACACACAGTGATTTCTACCGTGGCAGCACCTGTTTGACCCCTTCACACAGTGATTTCTACCGTGGCAGCACTTATCTGACCCCTACACACAGTGATTTCTACCGTGACAGCACTTATTTGACCCCTACACACAGTGATTTCTACCGTGGCAGCACTTATTTGACCCCTACACACAGTGATTTCTAGCGTGGCAGCACTTATTTGACCCCTACACACAGTGATTTATACCGTGGCAGCACTTATTTGACCCCTACACACACTGATTTCTACCGTGGCAGGACTTATTTGACCCCTAAACACAGTGATTTTTACCATGGCAGCACTTATTTGACCCCTACACACAGTGATTTCTACCGTGGCAGCACCTATTTGACCCCTACACACAGTGATTTCTACCGTGGCAGCACCTATTTCACCCCCACACACAGTGATTTCTACCGTGGCAGCACTTATTTGACCCCTACACACAGTGATTTCTACCGTGGCGGCATTTATTTGACCCCTGCACACAGTGAGTTCTACCGTGGCAGCACTTATCTGACCCCTACACACAGTGATTTCTACCGTGGCAGCACTTATTTGACCCCTACACACAGTGATTTCTACCGTGGCAGCACTTATTTGACCCCTACACACAGTGATTTCTACCGTGGCAGCACTTATTTGACCCCTACACACGGTGATTTCTACCGTGGCAGCACTTATTTGACCCCTACACACAGTGATTTATACCGTGGCAGCACTTATTTGACCCCTACACACATTGATTTCCACCGTGGCAGCACTTATTTGACCCCTACACACACTGATTTCTACCGTGGCAGCACTTATTTGACCCCTACGCACAGTGATTTCTACCGTGGCAGCACTTATTTGACCCCTAACCACAGTGATTTCTACCGTGGCAGCACTTATCTGACCCCTTCACACAGTGATTTCTACCGTGGCAGCACTTATTTGACCCCTACACACAGTGATTTTTACCGTGGCCGCACCTATTTGACCCCTACACACAGTGATTTCTACCGTGGCAGCACTTATTTGACCCCTACACACACTGATTTCTACCGTGGCAGCACTTATCTGACCCCTTCCCACAGTGATTTCTACCGTGGCAGCACTTATTTGACCCCTACACACAGTGATTTCTACCGTGGCAGCACTTATTTGACCCCTACACACAGTGATTTCTACCGTGGCAGCACCTATTTGACCCCTTCACACAGTGATTTCTACCGTGGCAGCACTTATCTGACCCCTACACACAGTGATTTCTACCGTGACAGCACCTATTTGACCCCTACACACAGTGATTTCTACCGTGGCAGCACCTATTTGACCCCTAAACACAGTGATTTTTACCGTGGCAGCACCTATTTGACCCCTACACACAGTGATTTCTAGCGTGGCAGCACTTATTTGACCCCTACACACAGTGATTTATACCGTGGCAGCACTTATTTGACCCCTACACACACTGATTTCTACCGTGGCGGGACTTATTTGACCCCTAAACACAGTGATTTTTACCATGGCAGCACTTATTTGACCCCTACACACAGTGATTTCTACCGTGGCAGCACCTATTTGACCCCTACACACAGTGATTTCTACCGTGGCAGCACCTATTTCACCCCCACACACAGTGATTTCTACCGTGGCAGCACTTATCTGACCCCTACACACAGTGATTTCTACCGTGGCAGCACTTATTTGACCCCTGCACACAGTGAGTTCTACCGTGGCAGCACTTATCTGACCCCTACACACGGTGATTTCTACCGTGGCAGCACTTATTTGACCCCTACACACAGTGATGTCTACCGTGGCAGCACTTATTTGACCCCTACACACAGTGATTTCTACCGTGACAGCACTTATTTGACCCCTACACACAGTGATTTATACCGTGGCAGCACTTATTTGACCCCTACACACATTGATTTCCACCGTGGCAGCACTTATTTGACCCCTACACACACTGATTTCTACCGTGGCAGCACTTATTTGACCCCTACACACAGTGATTTCTACCGTGGCAGCACTTATTTGACCCCTAACCACAGTGATTTCTACCGTGGCAGCACTTATCTGACCCCTTCACACAGTGATTTCTACCGTGGCTGCACTTATTTGACCCCTACACACAGTGATTTTTACCGTGGCCGCACCTATTTGACCCCTACACACAGTGATTTCTACCGTGGCAGCACTTATTTGACCCCTACACACACTGATTTCTACCGTGGCAGCACTTATCTGACCCCTTCCCACAGTGATTTCTACCGTGGCAGCACTTATTTGACCCCTACACACAGTGATTTCTACCGTGGCAGCACTTATTTGACCCCTTCACACAGTGATTTCTACCGTGGCAGCACTTATTTGACCCCTAACCACAGTGATTTCTACCGTGGCAGCACTTACTTGACCCCTTCACACAGTGATTTCTACCGTGGCAGCACTTATTTGACCCCTACACACAGTGATTTCTACCGTGGCAGCACCTATTTGACCCCTACACACAGTGATTCTACCGCGGCCGCACCTATTTGACCCCTACACACAGTGATTTCTACCGTGGCAGCACTTATCTGACCCCTTCACACAGTGATTTCTACCGTGGCAGCACCTATTTGACCCCTACACACAGTGATTTCCACCGTGGCAGCACTTATCTGACCCCTTCCCACAGTGATTTCTACCGTGGCAGCACTTATTTGACCCCTACACACAGTGATTTCTACCATGGCAGCACCTATTTGACCCCTACACACAGTGATTCTACCGCGGCCGCACCTATTTGACCCCTACACACAGTGATTTCTACCGTGGCAGCACTTATCTGACCCCTTCACACAGTGATTTCTACCGTGGCAGCACCTATTTGACCCCTACACACAGTGATTTCTACCGTGGCAGCACTTATCTGACCCCTTCCCACAGTGATTTCTACCGTGGCAGCACTTACTTGACCCCTTCACACAGTGATTTCTACCATGGCAGCACCTATTTGACCCCTACACACAGTGATTCTACCGCGGCCGCACCTATTTGACCCCTACACACAGTGATTTCTACCGTGGCAGCACTTATCTGACCCCTTCACACACTGATTTCTACCATGGCAGCACCTATTTGATCCCTACACACAGTGATTTCTACCGTGGCAGCACTTATCTGACCCCTACACACAGTGATTTCTACCGTGGCAGCACTTATTTGACCCCTACAAACAGTGATTTCTACCGTGGCAGCACCTATTTGACCCCTAAACACAGTGATTTTTACCGTGGCAGCACCTATTTGACCCCTACACACAGTGATTTCTAGCGTGGCAGCACTTATTTGACCCCTACACACAGTGATTTATACCGTGGCAGCACTTATTTGACCCCTACACACACTGATTTCTACCGTGGCGGGACTTATTTGACCCCTAAACACAGTGATTTTTACCATGGCAGCACTTATTTGACCCCTACACACAGTGATTTCTACCGTGGCAGCACCTATTTGACCCCTACACACAGTGATTTCTACCGTGGCAGCACCTATTTCACCCCCACACACAGTGATTTCTACCGTGGCAGCACTTATCTGACCCCTACACACAGTGATTTCTACCGTGGCAGCACTTATTTGACCCCTGCACACAGTGAGTTCTACCGTGGCAGCACTTATCTGACCCCTACACACAGTGATTTCTACCGTGGCAGCACTTATTTGACCCCTACACACAGTGATTTCTACCGTGGCAGCACTTATTTGACCCCTACACACAGTGATTTCTACCGTGACAGCACTTATTTGACCCCTACACACAGTGATTTATACCGTGGCAGCACTTATTTGACCCCTACACACATTGATTTCCACCGTGGCAGCACTTATTTGACCCCTACACACACTGATTTCTACCGTGGCAGCATATATTTGACCCCTACACACAGTGATTTCTACCGTGGCAGCACTTATTTGACCCCTAACCACAGTGATTTCTACCGTGGCTGCACTTATTTGACCCCTACACACAGTGATTTTTACCGTGGCCGCACCTATTTGACCCCTACACACAGTGATTTCTACCGTGGCAGCACTTATTTGACCCCTACACACACTGATTTCTACCGTGGCAGCACTTATCTGACCCCTTCCCACAGTGATTTCTACCGTGGCAGCACTTATTTGACCCCTACACACAGTGATTTCTACCGTGGCAGCACTTATTTGACCCCTTCACACAGTGATTTCTACCGTGGCAGCACTTATTTGACCCCTAACCACAGTGATTTCTACCGTGGCAGCACTTATTTGACCCCTTCACACAGTGATTTCTACCGTGGCAGCACTTATTTGACCCCTACACACAGTGATTTCTACCGTGGCAGCACCTATTTGACCCCTACACACAGTGATTCTACCGCGGCCGCACCTATTTGACCCCTACACACAGTGATTTCTACCGTGGCAGCACTTATCTGACCCCTTCACACAGTGATTTCTACCGTGGCAGCACCTATTTGACCCCTACACACAGTGATTTCCACCGTGGCAGCACTTATCTGACCCCTTCCCACAGTGATTTCTACCGTGGCAGCACTTATTTGACCCCTACACACAGTGATTCTACCGCGGCCGCACCTATTTGACCCCTACACACAGTGATTTCTACCGTGGCAGCACTTATCTGACCCCTTCACACAGTGATTTCTACCGTGGCAGCACCTATTTGACCCCTACACACAGTGATTTCTACCGTGGCAGCACTTATCTGACCCCTTCCCACAGTGATTTCTACCGTGGCAGCACTTACTTGACCCCTTCACACAGTGATTTCTACCATGGCAGCACCTATTTGACCCCTACACACAGTGATTCTACCGCGGCCGCACCTATTTGACCCCTACACACAGTGATTTCTACCGTGGCAGCACTTATCTGACCCCTTCACACACTGATTTCTACCATGGCAGCACCTATTTGATCCCTACACACAGTGATTTCTACCGTGGCAGCACTTATCTGACCCCTACACACAGTGATTTCTACCGTGGCAGCACTTACTTGACCCCTTCACACAGTGATTTCTACCATGGCAGCACCTATTTGACCCCTACACACAGTGATTCTACCGCGGCCGCACCTATTTGACCCCTACACACAGTGATTTCTACCGTGGCAGCACCTATTTGACCCCTACACACAGTGATTTCTACCGTGGCAGCACTTATTTGACCCCTACACACAGTGATTTCTACCGTGGCAGCACCTATTTGACCCCTACACACAGTGATTTCTACCGTGGCAGCACTTATCTGACCCCTTCCCACAGTGATTTCTAAAGGGGCAGCACTTATTTGACCCCTTCACACAGTGATTTCTACCGTGGCAGCACTTATTTGACCCCTACACAGAGTGATTTCTACCGTGGCAGCACTTATTTGACCCCTTCACACAGTGATTTCTACTGTGGCAGCACCTATTTGACCCCTACACACACTGATTTCTAAAGGGGCAGCACCTATTTGACCAATTCCCACAGTGATTTCTACCGCGGGAGCACTTATTTGACCCCTACACACAGTGATTTCTACCGTGGCAGCACTTATTTGACCCCTACACACAGTGATTTCTACCGTGGCAGCACTTATTTGACCCCTACACACAGTGATTTCCAAAGGGGCAGCACTTATTTGACCCCTTCACACAGTGATTTCTACCGTGGCAGCACTTATTTGACCCCTACACAGAGTGATTTCTACCGTGGCAGCACTTATTTGACCCCTTCACACAGTGATTTCTACCGTGGCAGCACCTATTTGACCCTTACACACACTGATTTCTCAAGGGGCAGCACCTATTTGACCAATTCCCACAGTGATTTCTACCGCGGGAGCACTTTTTTGACCCCTACACACAGTGATTTATACCGTGGCAGCACTTATTTGACCCCTACACACAGTGATTTCTACCGTGGCAGCACCTATTTGACCCCTACACACATTGATTTCTAAAGGGGCAGCACTTATTTGACGCCTTCACACAGCGATTTCTACCGTGGCAGCACTCATTTGACCCCTACACACAGTGATTTCTAAAGGGGCGGCACTTATTTGACCCCTACACACAGTGATTTCTACCGTGGCAGCACCTATTTGACCCCTACACACAGTGATTTCTACCGTGGCAGCACTTATTTGACCCCTACACACAGTGATTTCTACCTCGGCAGCACTTATTTGACCCCTACACACAGTGATTTCTACCGTGGCAGCACCTATTTGACCCCTACACACAGTGATTTCTACCGTGGCAGCACTTTTTTGACCCCTACACACAGTGATTTCTACCGTGGCAGCACTTATTTGACCCCTACACACAGTGATTTCTACCGTGGCAGCACTTATTTGACCCCTACACACAGTGATTTCTACCGTGGCAGCACCTATTTGACCCCTACACACAGTGATTTCTACCGTGGCAGCACTTATTTGACCCCTACACACAGTGATTTCTACCGTGGCAGCATTTTTTTGACCCCTAACCACAGTGATTTCTACCGTGGCAGCACTTATTTGACCCCTACACACAGTGATTTCTACCGTGGCAGCACTTATTTGACTCCTACACACAGTGATTTCTACCGTGGCAGCACCTATTTGACCCCTACACACAGTGATTTCTACCGTGGCAGCGCTTATTTGACCCCTACACACAGTGATTTCTACCGTGGCAGCACCTATTTGACCCCTACACACAGTGATTTCTACCGTGGCAGCACCTATTTGACCCCTACACACACTGATTTCTAAAGGGGCAGCACCTATTTGACCAATTCCCACAGTGATTTCTACCGTGGCAGCACTTATTTGACCCCTACACACAGTGATTTCTACCGTGGCAGCACCTATTTGACCCCTACACACAGTGATTTCTAAAGGGGCAGCACTTATTTGACCCCTACACACAGTGATTTCTACCGTGGCGGCACCTATTTGACCCCTACACACAGTGATTTCTAGCGTGGCAGCACTTATCTGACCCCTACACACAGTGATTTCTGCCGTGGCAGCACTTATTTGACCCCTACACACAGTGATTTCTACCGTGGCAGCACCTATTTGACCCCTACACACAGTGATTTCTACCGTGGCAGCACCTATTTGACCCCTACACACATTGATTTCTACCGTGGCAGCACTTATTTGACCCCTACACACATTGATTTCTACCGTGGCAGCACTTATTTGACCCCTACACACAGTGATTTCTACCGTGGCAGCACCTATTTGACCCCTACACACAGTGATTTCTACCGTGGCAGCACTTATTTGACCCCTACACACAGTGATTTCTACCGTGGCAGCACCTATTTGACCCCTACACAGAGTGATTTGTACCGTGGCAGCACTTATTTGACCCCTACACACAGTGATTTCTACCGTGGCAGCACCTATTTGACCCCTACACACATTGATTTCTACCGTGGCAGCACCTATTTGACCCCTACACACAGTGATTTCTAAAGGGGCAGCACTTATTTGACCCCTACACACTGTGATTTCTACCGTGGCAGCACTTATTTGACCCCTACACACAGTGATTTCTACCGTTGCAGCACTTATTTGACCCCTACACACAGTGATTTCTACCGTGGCAGCACTTATTTGACCCCTACACACAGTGATTTCTACCGTGGCAGCACCTATTTGACCCCTACACGCAAGGATTTCTACCGTGGCAGCACTTATTTGACCCCCACACACAGTGATTTCTACCGTGGCAGCACTTATTTGCCCCCTACACACAGTGATTTCTACCGTTGCAGCACTTATTTGACCCCTACACACAGTGATTTCTACCGTGGCAGCACTTATTTGACCCCTACACACAGTGATTTCTACCGTGGCAGCACCTATTTGACCCCTACACACATTGATTTCTACCGTGGCACCACCTATTTGACCCCTTCCCACAGTGATTTCTACCGTGGCTGCACCTATTTGACCCCTACACACAGTGATTTCTAAAGGGGCAGCACCCCTTTGACCCCTACACACAGTGATTTCTACCGTGGCAGCACTTATTTGTCCCCTACACACACTGATTTCTAAAGGGGCAGCACCTATTTGACCCCTACACACATTGATTTCTACCGTGGCAGCACTTATTTGTCCCCTACACACACTGATTTCTAAAGGGGCAGCACTTATTTGACCCCTACACACAGTGATTTCTACCGTGGCAGCACTTATTTGACCCCTACACACAGTGATTTCTACCGTGGCAGCACTTATTTGACCCCTACACACACTGATTTCTAAAGGGGCAGCACTTATTTGACCCCTACACACATTGATTTATACCGTGGCAGCACTTATTTGACCCCTACACACAGTGATTTCTACCGTGGCAGCACTTATTTGACCCCTACACACAGTGATTTCTACCGTGGCAGCACTTATTTGACCCCTACACACAGTGATTTCTAAAGGGGCAGCACTTATTTGACCCCTACACACAGTGATTTCTACCGTGGCAGCACCTATTTGACCCCTACACGCAAGGATTTCTACCGTGGCAGCACTTATTTGACCCCCACACACAGTGATTTCTACCGTGGCAGCACTTATTTGACCCCTACATACAGTGATTTCTACCGTTGCAGCACTTATTTGACCCCTACACACAGTGATTTCTACCGTGGCAGCACTTATTTGACCCCTACACACAGTGATTTCTAAAGGGGCAGCACTTATTTGACCCCTACACACAGTGATTTCTACCGTGGCAGCACCTATTTGACCCCTACACACAAGGATTTCTACCGTGGCAGCACTTATTTCACCCCCACACACAGTGATTTCTACCGTGGCAGCACTTATTTGCCCCCTACACACAGTGATTTCTACCGTTGCAGCACTTATTTGACCCCTACACACAGTGATTTCTACCGTGGCAGCACTTATTTGACCCCTACACACAGTGATTTCTATCGTGGCAGCACCTATTTGACCCCTACACACAGTGATTTCTACCGTGGCAGCACTTATTTGACCCCTACACGCAGTGATTTCTAAAAGGGCAGCACTTATTTGACCCCTACACACAGTGATTTCTACCGTGGCAGCACTTATTTGACCCCTACACACAGTGTATTCTACCGTGGCAGCACTTATTTGACCCCTACACACAGTGATTTCTACCGTGGCAGCACCTTTTTGACCCCTTCACACAGTGATTTCTACCGTGGCAGCACCTATTTGACCCCTACACGCAGTGATTTCTAAAGGGGCAGCACTTATTTGACCCCCACACACGGTGATTTCTACCGTGGCAGCACCTATTTGACCCCTTCACACAGTGATTTCTACCGTGGCAGCACCTATTTGACCCCTACACGCAGTGATTTCTAAAGGGGCAGCACTTATTTGACCCCCACACACAGTGATTTCTACCGTGGCAGCACTTATTTGCCCCCCACACACAGTGATTTCTCCCGTGGCAGCACTTATTTCACCCCTACACACATTGATTTCTACCGTGGCAGCACTTATTTGACCCCTACACACAGTGATTTCTACCGTGGCAGCACTTATTTGACCCCTACACACAGTGATTTCTACCGTGGCAGCACCTATTTGACCCCTACCCACAGTGATTTCTACCGTGGCAGCTCTTATTTGACCCCTACACACATTGATTTCTACCGTGGCAGCACTTATTTGACCCCTACACACAGTGATTTCTACCGTGGCAGCACTTATTTGACCCCCACACACAGTGATTTCTACCGTGGCAGCACCTATTTGACCCCTACACACAGTGATTTCTACCGTGGCAGCACTTATTTGACCCCTACACACAGTGATTTCTAAAGGGGCAGCACTTATCTGACCCCTACACACAGTGATTTCTACCGTGGCAGCACCTATTTGACCCCTACACGCAGTGATTTCTAAAGGGGCAGCACTTATTTGACCCCCACACACAGTGATTCCTAAAGGGGCAGCACTTATTTGACCCCTACACACACTGGGTTCTACCGTGCCAGCACCTATTTGACCCCTACACACATTGATTTCTACCGTGGCAGCACTTATTTGACCCCTACACACAGTGATTTCTACCGTGGCAGCACCTATTTGACCCCTACACGCAGTGATTTCTAAAGGGGCAGCACTTATTTGACCCCCAAACGCAGTGATTTCTAAAGGGGCAGCGCTTATTTGACCCCTACACACAGTGGGTTCTACCGTGCCAGCACCTATTTGACCCCTACACACATTGATTTCTACCGTGGCAGCACTTATTTGACCCCTACACACAGTGATTTCTAAAGGGGCAGCACTTATTTGACCCCTACACACAGTGATTTCTACCGTGGGAGCACTTATTTGACCCCTACACACAGTGATTTCTACCGTGGCAGCACTTATTTGACCCCTACACACAGTGATTTCTACCGTTGCAGCACTTATTTGACCCCTACACACAGTGATTTCTACCGTGGCAGCACTTATTTGACCCCTACACACAGTGATTTCTACCGTGGCACCACTTATTTGACCCCTACACACAGTGATTTCTACCGTTGCAGCACCTATTTGACCCCTACACACAGTGATTTCTACCGTGGCAGCACTTTTTCGACCCCTACACACAGTGATTTCTACCGTGGCAGCACTTATATGACCCCTACACACAGTGATTTCTACCGTGGCAGCACCTATTTGACCCCTACACACAGTGATTTCTACCGTGGCAGCACTTATTTGACCCCTACACACAGTGATTTCTAAAGGGGCAGCACTTATTTGACCCCTACACACAGTGATTTCTACCGTGGCAGAACCTATTTGACCCCTACACGCAGTGATTTCTACCGTGGCAGCACTTATTTGACCCCCCCACACAGTGATTTCTACCGTGACAGCACTTATTTGCCCCCTACACACAGTGATTTCTACCGTTGCAGCACTTATTTGACCCCTACACACAGTGATTTCTACCGTGGCAGCACTTATTTGACCCCTACACACAGTGATTTCTATCGTGGCAGCACCTATTTGACCCCTACACACAGTGATTTCTACCGTGGCAGCACTTATTTGACCCCTACACGCAGTGATTTCTAAAAGGGCAGCACTTATTTGACCCCTACACACAGTGATTTCTACCGTGGCAGCACTTATTTGACCCCTACACACAGTGATTTCTACCGTGGCAGCACTTATTTGACCCCTACACGCATTGATTTCTACCGTGGCAGCACCTATTTGACCCCTTCACACAGTGATTTCTACCGTGGCAGCACCTATTTGACCCCTACACGCAGTGATTTCTAAAGGGGCAGCACTTATTTGACCCCCACACACGGTGATTTCTACCGTGGCAGCACTTATTTGACCCCTACACACAGTGATTTCTACCGTGGCAGCACTTATTTGACCCCTACACACAGTGATATCTACCGTGGCAGCACCTATTTGACCCCTACCCACAGTGATTTCTACCGTGGCAGCTCTTATTTGACCCCTACACACATTGATTTCTACCGTGGCAGCACTTATTTGACCCCTACACACAGTGATTTCTACCGTGGCAGCACTTATTTGACCCCCACACACAGTGATTTCTACCGTGGCAGCACCTATTTGACCCCTACACACAGTGATTTCTACCGTGGCAGCACTTATTTGACCCCTACACACAGTGATTTCTAAAGGGGCAGCACTTATCTGACCCCTACACACAGTGATTTCTACCGTGGCAGCACCTATTTGACCCCTACACGCAGTGATTTCTAAAGGGGCAGCACTTATTTGACCCCCACACACAGTGATTCCTAAAGGGGCAGCACTTATTTGACCCCTACACACACTGGGTTCTACCGTGCCAGCACCTATTTGACCCCTACACACATTGATTTCTACCGTGGCAGCACTTATTTGACCCCTACACACAGTGATTTCTACCGTGGCAGCACCTATTTGACCCCTACACGCAGTGATTTCTAAAGGGGCAGCACTTATTTGACCCCCAAACGCAGTGATTTCTAAAGGGGCAGCGCTTATTTGACCCCTACACACAGTGGGTTCTACCGTGCCAGCACCTATTTGACCCCTACACACATTGATTTCTACCGTGGCAGCACTTATTTGACCCCTACACACAGTGATTTCTAAAGGGGCAGCACTTATTTGACCCCTACACACAGTGATTTCTACCGTGGGAGCACTTATTTGACCCCTACACACAGTGATTTCTACCGTGGCAGCACCTATTTGACCCCTACACACAGTGATTTCTACCGTTGCAGCACTTATTTGACCCCTACACACAGTGATTTCTACCGTGGCAGCACTTATTTGACCCCTACACACAGTGATTTCTACCGTGGCACCACTTATTTGACCCCTACACACAGTGATTTCTACCGTTGCAGCACCTATTTGACCCCTACACACAGTGATTTCTACCGTGGCAGCACTTTTTCGACCCCTACACACAGTGATTTCTACCGTGGCAGCACTTATATGACCCCTACACACAGTGATTTCTACCGTGGCAGCACCTATTTGACCCCTACACACAGTGATTTCTACCGTGGCAGCACTTATTTGACCCCTACACACAGTGATTTCTAAAGGGGCAGCACTTATTTGACCCCTACACACAGTGATTTCTACCGTGGCAGAACCTATTTGACCCCTACACGCAGTGATTTCTACCGTGGCAGCACTTATTTGACCCCCCCACACAGTGATTTCTACCGTGACAGCACTTATTTGCCCCCTACACACAGTGATTTCTACCGTTGCAGCACTTATTTGACCCCTACACACAGTGATTTCTACCGTGGCAGCACTTATTTGACCCCTACACACAGTGATTTCTATCGTGGCAGCACCTATTTGACCCCTACACACAGTGATTTCTACCGTGGCAGCACTTATTTGACCCCTACACGCAGTGATTTCTAAAAGGGCAGCACTTATTTGACCCCTACACACAGTGATTTCTACCGTGGCAGCACTTATTTGACCCCTACACACAGTGATTTCTACCGTGGCAGCACTTATTTGACCCCTACACGCATTGATTTCTACCGTGGCAGCACCTATTTGACCCCTTCACACAGTGATTTCTACCGTGGCAGCACCTATTTGACCCCTACACGCAGTGATTTCTAAAGGGGCAGCACTTATTTGACCCCCACACACGGTGATTTCTACCGTGGCAGCACTCATTTGACCCCCACACACAGTGATATCTACCGTGGCAGCACTTATTTGACCCCTACACACAGTGATATCTACCGTGGCAGCACCTATTTGACCCCTTCACACAGTTATTTCTACCGTGGCAGCACCTATTTGACCCCTACACGCAGTGATTTCTAAAGGGGCAGCACTTATTTGACCCCTACACACAGTGATTTCTACCGTGGCAGCACCTATTTGACCCCTTCACACAGTTATTTCTACCGTGGCAGCACCTATTTGACCCCTACACGCAGTGATTTCTAAAGGGGCAGCACTTATTTGACCCCTACACACAGTGATTTCTAAAGGGGCAGCACTTATTTGACCCCCACACACAGTGATTTCTAAAGGGGCAGCACTTATTTGACCCCTACACACAGTGATTTCTACCGTGGCAGCACTTATTTGACCCCTACACACAGTGATTTCTAAAGGGGCAGCACTTATCTGACCCCTACACACAGTGATTTCTACAGGGGCAGCACTTATTTGACCCCTACACACAGTGATTTCTACCGTGGCAGCACTTATTTGACGCCTTCACACAGTGATTTCTACCGTGGCAGCACCTATTTGACCCCTACACACAGTGATTTCTACCGTGGCAGCACTTATTTGACCCCTACACACAGTGATTTCTACCGTGGCAGCACCTATTTGACCCCTACACACAGTGATTTCTACCGTGGCAGCACTTATTTGACCCCTACACACAGTGATTTCTAAAGGGGCAGCACTTATCTGACCCCTACACACAGTGATTTCTACCGTGGCAGCACCTATTTGACCCCTACACACAGTGATTTCTACCGTGGCAGCACCTATTTGACCCCTACACGCAGTGATTTCTAAAGGGCCAGCACTTATTTGACCCGCACACACAGTGATTTCTAAAGGGGCAGCACTTATTTGACCCCTACACACAGTGGGTTCTACCGTGCCAGCACCTATTTGACCCCTACACACATTGATTTCTACCGTGGCAGCACTTATTTGACCCCTACACACAGTGATTTCTACCGTGGCAGCACCTATTTGACCCCTACACGCAGTGATTTCTACAGGGGCAGCACTTATTTGACCCCTACACACAGTGATTTCTAAAGGGGCAGCACTTATTTGACCCCTACACACAGTGGGTTCTACCGTGCCAGCACCTATTTGACCCCTACACACATTGATTCCTACCGTGGCAGCACTTATTTGACCCCTACACACAGTGATTTCTAAAGGGGCAGCACTTCTTTGACCCCTACACACAGTGATTTCTACCATGGTAGCACTTATTTGACCCCTACACACAGTGATTTCTACCGTGGCAGCACTTATTTGACCCCTACACACATTGATTTCTACCGTGGCAGCACTTGTTTGACCCCTACACGCAGTGATTTCTAAAGGGGCAGCACTTATGTGACCCGCACACACAGTGATTTCTAAAGGGGCAGCACTTATTTGACCCCTACACACAGTGGGTTCTACCGTGGCAGCACCTATTTGACCCCTACACACATTGATTTCTACCGTGGCAGCACTTATTTGACCCCTACACACAGTGATTTCTAACGTGGCAGCACCTATTTGACCCCTACACGCAGTGATTTCTAAAGGGGCAGCACTTATTTGACCCCTACACACAGTGATTTCTAAAGGGGCAGCACTTATTTGACCCCTACACACAGTGGGTTCTACCGTGCCAGCACCTATTTGACCCCTACACGCATTGATTTCTACCGTGGCAGCACTTATTTGACCCCTACACACAGTGATTTCTACCGTGGCAGCACCTATTTGACCCCTACACGCAGTGATTTCTAAAGGGGCAGCACTTATTTGACCCCTACACACAGTGATTTCTAAAGGGGCAGCACTTATTTGACCCCTACACACAGTGGGTTCTACCGTGCCAGCACCTATTTGACCCCTACACACATTGATTTCTACCGTGGCAGCACTTATTTGACCCCTACACCCAGTGATTTCTACCGTGGCAGCACTTATTTGACCCCCACACACAGTGATTTCTACCGTGGCAGCACTTATTTGACCCCTACACACATTGATTTCTACCGTGGCAGCACTTATTTGACCCCTACACCCAGTGATTTCTACCGTGGC
Source organism: Eutreptiella sp. 'Long Island Sound 2002' (assembly GCA_964036045.1). Lineage (NCBI taxonomy): Eukaryota > Euglenozoa > Euglenophyceae > Eutreptiales > Eutreptiaceae > Eutreptiella > Eutreptiella sp. 'Long Island Sound 2002'. The sequence goes on from OZ038391.1 coordinate 19,732,849, forward strand.
AGCACTTATTTGACCCCTACACACATTGATTTCTACCGTGGCAGCACTTATTTGACCCCTACACACAGTGATTTCTACCGTGGGAGCACTTATTTGACCCCTACACACAGTGATTTCTACCGTGGCAGCACTTATTTGACCCCTACAAACAGTGATTTCTACCATGGCAGCACTTATTTGACCCCTACACACAGTGATTTCTACCGTGGCAGCACCTATTTGACCCCTACACGCAGTGATTTCTAAAGGGGCAGCACTTATTTGACCCCCACACACAGTGATTTCTACCGTGACAGCACTTATTTGCCCCCTACACACAGTGATTTCTACCGTGGCAGCACTTATCTGACCCCTACACACAGTGATTTCTACCGTGGCAGCACTTATTTGACCCCTACACGCAGTGATTTCCAAAGGGGCAGCACTTATTTGACCCCTACACACAGTGATTTCTACCGTGGCAGCACCTATTTGACCCCTACACACAGTGATTTCTACCGTGGCAGCACTTATTTGACCCCTACACACATTGATTTCTACCGTGGCAGCACTCATTTGACCCCTTCACACAGTGATTTCTACCGTGGCAGCACCTATTTGACCCCTATACGCAGTGATTTCTAAAGGGGCAGCACTCTTTTGACCCCCACACACAGTGATTTCTACCGTGGCAGCACCTATTTGACCCCTTCACACAGTGACTTCTACGGTGGCAGCACCTATTTGACCCCTACACGCAGTGATTTCTAAAGGGGCAGCACTTATTTGACCCCCACACACAGTGATTTCTACCGTGGCAGCACTTATTTGCCCCCCACACACAGTGATTTCTACCGTGGCAGCACTTATTTGACCCCTACACACAGTGATTTCTACCGTGGCAGCACTTATTTGACCCCTACACACAGTGATTTCTACCGTGGCAGCACTTATTTGACCCCTACACACAGTGATTTCTACCGTACCAGCACTTATTTGACCCCTACACGCAGTGATTTCTACCGTGGCAGCACCTATTTGACCCCTACACACAGTGATTTCCACCGTGGCAGCACTTATCTGACCCCTACACACAGTGATTTCTACCGTGGCAGCACTTATTTGACCCCTACACACACTGATTTCTACCGTGGCAGCACTTATTTGACCCCTAGACACAGTGATTTCTACCGTGGCAGCACTTATTTGACCCCTACACACAGTGATTTCTACCGTGGCAGCACCTATTTGACCCCTACACGCAGTGATTTCTACCGTGGCAGCACTTATTTGACCCCTACACACAGCGATTTCTACCGTGGCAGCACTTATTTGACCCCTACACACAGTGATGTCTACCGTGGCAGCACTCATTTGACCCCTACACACAGTGATTTCTACCGTGGCAGCACTTATTTGACCCCTACACACAGTGATTTCTAAAGGGGCAGCACTTATTTGACCCCCACACACAGTGATTCCTACCGTGGCAGCACCTATTTGCCCCCTACACACAGTGATTTCTACCGTGGCAGCACTTATTTGACCCCTACACACATTGATTTCTACCGTGGCAGCACCTATTTGACCCCTACACACAGTGATTTCTACCGTGGCAGCACCTATTTGCCCCTACACACAGTGATTTCTACCGTGGCAGCACCTATTTGACCCCTACACACAGTGACTTCTACCATGGCAGCACTTATTTGACCCCTACACACATTGATTTCTACCGTGGCAGCACCTATTTGACACCTACACACAGTGATTTCTACCATGGCAGCACTTATTTGACCCCTACACACAGTGATTCCTACCGTGGCAGCACTTATTTGACCCCTACACACAGTGATTTCTACCGTGGCAGCACTTATTTGACCCCTACACACAGTGATTCCTACCGTGGCAGCACCTATTTGACCCCTACACACAGTGATTTCTACCGTGGCAGCACTTATTTGACCCCTACAAACAGTGATTTCTACCATGGCAGCACTTATTTGACCCCTACACACAGTGATTTCTACCGTGGCAGCACCTATTTGACCCCTACACGCAGTGATTTCTAAAGGGGCAGCACTTATTTGACCCCCACACACAGCGATTTCTACCGTGACAGCACTTATTTGACCCCTACACACAGTGATTTCTACCGTGGCAGCACTTATTTGACCCCTACACGCAGTGATTTCCAAAGGGGCAGCACTTATTTGACCCCCTACACACAGTGATTTCTACCGTGGCAGCACCTATTTGACCCCTACACACAGTGATTTCTACCGTGGCAGCACTTATTTGACCCCTACACACATTGATTTCTACCGTGGCAGCACTCATTTGACCCCTTCACACAGTGATTTCTACCGTGGCAGCACCTATTTGACCCCTATACGCAGTGATTTCTAAAGGGGCAGCACTTATTTGACCCCCACACACAGTGATTTCTACCGTGGCAGCACCTATTTGACCCCTTCACACAGTGACTTCTACGGTGGCAGCACCTATTTGACCCCTACACGCAGTGATTTCTAAAGGGGCAGCACTTATTTGACCCCCACACACAGTGATTTCTACCGTGGCAGCACTTATTTGCCCCCCACACACAGTGATTTCTACCGTGGCAGCACTTATTTGACCCCTACACACAGTGATTTCTACCGTGGCAGCACTTATTTGACCCCTACACACAGTGATTTCTACCGTGGCAGCACTTATTTGACCCCTACACACAGTGATTTCTACCGTACCAGCACTTATTTGACCCCTACACGCAGTGATTTCTACCGTGGCAGCACCTATTTGACCCCTACACACAGTGATTTCTACCGTGGCAGCACTTATCTGACCCCTACACACAGTGATTTCTACCGTGGCAGCACTTATTTGACCCCTACACACACTGATTTCTACCGTGGCAGCACTTATTTGACCCCTACACACAGTGATTTCTACCGTGGCAGCACTTATTTGACCCCTACACACATTGATTTCTACCGTGGCAGCACCTATTTGACCCCTACGCACAGTGATTTCTACCGTGGCAGCACCTATTTGACCCCTACACACAGTGATTTCTACCGTGGCAGCACTTATTTGACCCCTACACACAGTGATTTCTACCGTGGCAGCACTTATTTGACCCCTACACACAGTGATTTCTACCGTGGCAGCACTTATTTGACCCCTACACACAGTGATTCCTACCGTGGCAGCACCTATTTGACCCCTACACACAGTGATTTCTACCGTGGCAGCACTTATTTGACCCCTACAAACAGTGATTTCTACCATGGCAGCACTTATTTGACCCCTACACACAGTGATTTCTACCGTGGCAGCACCTATTTGACCCCTACACGCAGTGATTTCTAAAGGGGCAGCACTTATTTGACCCCCACACACAGTGATTTCTACCGTGACAGCACTTATTTGCCCCCTACACACAGTGATTTCTACCGTGGCAGCACTTATCTGACGCCCTACACACAGTGATTTCTACCGTGGCAGCACTTATTTGACCCCTACACGCAGTGATTTCCAAAGGGGCAGCACTTATTTGACCCCTACACACAGTGATTTCTACCGTGGCAGCACCTATTTGACCCCTACACACAGTGATTTCTACCGTGGCAGCACTTATTTGACCCCTACACACATTGATTTCTACCGTGGCAGCACTCATTTGACCCCTTCACACAGTGATTTCTACCGTGGCAGCACCTATTTGACCCCTATACGCAGTGATTTCTAAAGGGGCAGCACTTATTTGACCCCCACACACAGTGATTTCTACCGTGGCAGCACCTATTTGACCCCTTCACACAGTGACTTCTACGGTGGCAGCACCTATTTGACCCCTACACGCAGTGATTTCTAAAGGGGCAGCACTTATTTGACCCCCACACACAGTGATTTCTACCGTGGCAGCACTTATTTGCCCCCCACACACAGTGATTTCTACCGTGGCAGCACTTATTTGACCCCTACACACAGTGATTTCTACCGTGGCAGCACTTATTTGACCCCTACACACAGTGATTTCTACCGTGGCAGCACTTATTTGACCCCTACACACAGTGATTTCTACCGTACCAGCACTTATTTGACCCCTACACGCAGTGATTTCTACCGTGGCAGCACCTATTTGACCCCTACACACAGTGATTTCTACCGTGGCAGCACTTATCTGACCCCTACACACAGTGATTTCTACCGTGGCAGCACTTATTTGACCCCTACACACACTGATTTCTACCGTGGCAGCACTTATTTGACCCCTACACACAGTGATTTCTACCGTGGCAGCACTTATTTGACCCCTACACACAGTGATTTCTACCGTGGCAGCACCTATTTGACCCCTACACGCAGTGATTTCTACCGTGGCAGCACTTATTTGACCCCTACACACAGTGATTTCTACCGTGGCAGCACTTATTTGACCCCTACACACAGTGATGTCTACCGTGGCAGCACTCATTTGACCCCTACACACAGTGATTTCTACCGTGGCAGCACTTATTTGACCCCTACACACAGTGATTTCTAAAGGGGCAGCACTTATTTGACCCCCACACACAGTGATTCCTACCGTGGCAGCACCTATTTGCCCCCTACACAGAGTGATTTCTACCATGGCAGCACTTATCTGACCCCTACACACATTGATTTCTACCGTGGCAGCACCTATTTGACCCCTACGCACAGTGATTTCTACCGTGGCAGCACCTATTTGACCCCTACACACAGTGATTTCTACCATGGCAGCACTTATTTGACCCCTACACACAGTGATTTCTACCGTGGCAGCACTTATTTGACCCCTACACACAGTGATTTCTACCGTGGCAGCACTTATTTGACCCCTACACACAGTGATTCCTACCGTGGCAGCACCTATTTGACCCCTACACACAGTGATTTCTACCGTGGCAGCACCTATTTGACCCCTACACACAGTGATTTCTACCATGGCAGCACTTATTTGACCCCTACACACAGTGATTTCTACCGTGGCAGCACTTATTTGACCCCTACACACAGTGATTTCTACCGTGGCAGCACTTATTTGACCCCTACACACAGTGATTTCTACCGTGGCAGCACCTATTTGACCCCTACACACAGCGATTTCTACCGTGGCAGCACTTATCTGACCCCTACACACATTGATTTCTACCGTGGCAGCACCTATTTGACCCCTACACACAGTGATTTCTACCCTGGCAGCACCTATTTGACCCCTACACACAGTGATTTCTACCATGGCAGCACTTATTTGACCCCTACACACAGTGATTTCTACCGCGGCAGCACTTATTTGACCCCTACACACAGTGATTTCCACCGTGGCAGCACCTATTTGACCCCCACACGCAGGGATTTGTACCGTGGCAGCACTTATTTGACCCCTGCACACAGTGATTTCTACCGTGGCAGCACTTATTTGACCCCTACACACAGTGATTTCTACCGTGGCAGCACCTATTTGACCCCTACACACAGTGATTTCTACCATGGCAGCACTTATTTGACCCCTACACACAGTGATTTCTACCGTGGCAGCACTTATCTGACCCCTACACACAGTGATTTCTACCATGGCAGCACTTATTTGACCCCTACACACAGTGATTTCTACCGTGGCAGCACTTATTTGACCCCTACACACAGTGATTTCTACCGTGGCAGCACCTATTTGACCCCTACACGCAGGGATTTGTACCGTGGCAGCACTTATTTGACCCCTGCACACAGTGATTTCTACCGTGGCAGCACTTACTTGACCCCTACACACAGTGATTTCTAAAGGGGCAGCACCTCTTTGACCCCCACACACAATGCTTTCTACCGTGGCAGCACCTATTTGACCCCTACACACAATGATTTCTACCGTGGCAGCACTTATTTGACCCCTACACACAGTGATTTCTACCGTGGCAGCACTTATCTGACCCCTACACACATTGATTTCTACCGTGGCAGCACCTATTTGACCCCTACACACAGTGATTTCTACCGTGGCAGCACTTATTTGACCCCTACACACAGTGATTTCTAAAGGGGCAGCACTTATTTGAACCCTACACACAGTGATTTCTACCGTGGCAGCACCTATTTGACCCCTACACACAGTGATTTCTAAAGGGGCAGCACTTATTTGACCCCTACACACAGTGATTTCTACCGTGGCAGCACCTATTTGACCCCTACACACAGTGATTTCTACCGTGGCAGCACTTAGTTGACCCCTACACACAGTGATTTCTACCGTGGCAGCACCTATTTGACCCCTACACACAGTGATTTCTACCGTGGCAGCACCTATTTGACCCCTACACACAGTGATTTCTACCAGGGCAGCACTTATTTGACCCCTACACACAGTGATTTCTACCGTGGCAGCACTTATTTGACCCCTACACACATTGATTTCTACCGTGGCAGCACCTATTTGACCCCTACACACAGTGATTTCTACCGTGGCAGCACTTATTTGACCCCTACACACAGTGATTTCTAAAGGGGCAGCACTTATTTGAACCCTACACACAGTGATTTCTACCGTGGCAGCACCTATTTGACCCCTACACACAGTGATTTCTAAAGGGGCAGCACTTATTTGACCCCTACACACAGTGATTTCTACCGTGGCAGCACCTATTTGACCCCTACACACAGTGATTTCTACCGTGGCAGCACTTAGTTGACCCCTACACACAGTGATTTCTACCGTGGCAGCACCTATTTGACCCCTACACACAGTGATTTCTACCGTGGCAGCACCTATTTGACCCCTACACACAGTGATTTCTACCAGGGCAGCACTTATTTGACCCCTACACACAGTGATTTCTACCGTGGCAGCACTTATTTGACCCCTACACACATTGATTTCTACCGTGGCAGCACTTATTTGACCCCTACACACATTGATTTCTACCGTGGCAGCACTTATTTGACCCCTACACACAGTGATTTCTACCGTGGCAGCACTTATTTGACCCCTACACACAGTGATTTCTACCGTGGCAGCACTTATCTGACCCCTACACACAGTGATTTCTACCGTGGCAGCACCTATTTGACCCCTACACACAGTGATTTCTACCACGGCAGCACTTTTTTGACCCCTACACACACTGATTTCTACCGTGGCAGCACTTATTTGACCCCTACACACAGTGATTTCTACCGTGGCAGCACTTATTTGACCCCTACACACACTGATTTCTACCGTGGCAGCACTTATCTGACCCCTACACACAGTGATTTCTACCATGGCAGCACCTATTTGACCCCTACACACAGTGATTTCTACCGTGGCAGCACTTATCTGACCCCTACACACATTGATTTCTACCGTGGCAGCACCTATTTGACCCCTACACACAGTGATTTCTACCATGGCAGCACTTATCTGACCCCTACACACAGTGATTTCTACCGTGGCAGCACCTATTTGACCCCTACACACAGTGATTTCTACCATGGCAGCACTTTTTTGACCCCTACACACACTGATTTCTACCGTGGCAGCACTTATTTGACCCCCACACACAGTGATTTCTACCGTGGCAGCACTTATCTGACCCCTACACACATGGATTTCTACCGTGGCAGCACTTATTTGACCCCTACACACAGTGATTTCTACCGTGGCAGCACATATTTGACCCCTACACACAGTGATTTCTCCCATGGCAGCACTTATTTGACCCCTACACACAGTGATTTCTACCGTGGCAGCACCTATTTGACCCCTACACACAGTGATTTCTACCGTGGCAGCACTTATTTGACCCCTACACACACTGATTTCTACCGTGGCAGCACCTATTTGACCCCTACACACAGTGATTTCTACCGTGGCAGCACCTATTTGACCCCTACACACAGTGATTTCTACCATGGCAGCACTTATTTGACCCCTACACACAGTGATTTCTACCGTGGCAGCACTTATTTGACCCCTACACACAGTGATTTCTACCGTGGCAGCACTTTTCTGATCCCTACACACAGTGATTTCTACCGTGGCAGCACCTATTTGACCCCTACACACAGTGATTTCTACCATGGCAGCACTTTTTTGACCCCCCCACACAGTGATTTCTACCGTGGCAGCACTTATTTGACCCCTACACGCAGTGATTTCTACCGTGGCAGCACTTATCTGACCCCTACACACAGTGATTTCTACCGTGGCAGCACTTATTTGACCCCTACACACACTGATTTCTACCGTGGCAGCACCTATTTGACCCCTACACACAGTGATTTCTACCGTGGCAGCACTTATCTGACCCCTACACACAGTGATTTCTACCGCGGCAGCACTTATTTGACCCCTACACACAGTGATTTCTACCGTGGCAGCACCTATTTGACCCCTACACACAGTGATTTCTACCGTGGCAGCACTTATTTGACCCCTACACACAGTGATTTCTACCATGACAGCACTTATTTGACCCCTACACACAGTGATTTCTACCGTGGCAGCACCTATTTGACCCCTACACACAGTGATTTTATACCATGGCAGCACTTATTTGACCCCTACACACAGTGATTTCTACCGTGGCAGCACTTATTTGACCCCTGCACACAGTGATTTCTACCGTGGCAGCACCTATTTGAACCCTGCACACAGTGATTTCTACCGTGGCAGCACTTATTTCATCCCTACACACAGTGATTTCTACCGTGGCAGCACCTATTTGACCCCTACACCCAGTGATTTCTACCGTGGCAGCACCTATTTGACCCCTACACACAGTGATTTCTACCGTGGCAGCACTTATTTGACCCCTACACACAGTGATTTCTACTGTGGCAGCACTTTTTTGATCCCTACACACAGTGATTTCTACCGTGGCAGCACCTATTTGACCCCTACACCCAGTGATTTCTACCGTGGCAGCACCTATTTGACCCCTACACACAGTGATTTCTACCGTGGCAGCACTTATTTGACCCCTACACACAGTGATTTCTACCGTGGCAGCACCTATTTGACCCCTACACCCAGTGATTTATACCGTGGCAGCACTTATTTCACCCCTACACACACTGATTTCTACCGTGGCAGCACTTATCTGACCCCTACACACAGTGATTTCTACCGTGGCAGCACTTATTTGACCCCTACACAGAGTGATTTCTACCGTGGCAGCACTTATTTGACCCCTACAAACAGTGATTTCTACCGTGGCAGCACTTATTTGACCCCTACACACAGTGATTTCTACCATGGCAGCACCTATTTGACCCCTGAACACAGTGATTTCTACCGTGGCAGCACTTATTTGACCCCTACACACAGTGCTTTCTACCGTGGCAGCACTTATTTGACATCTACACACAGTGATTTCTACCGTGGCAGCACTTATTTGACCCCTACACACAGTGATTTCTACCGTGGCAGCACTTATTTGACCCCTACACACAGTGATTTCTACCGTGGCAGCACCTATTTCATCCCTACACACAGTGATTTCTACCGTGGCAGCACCTATTTGACCCCTACACCCAGTGACTTCTACCGTGGCAGCACCTATTTGACCCCTACACACATTGATTTCTACTGTGGCAGCACTTATTTGATCCCTACACACAGTGATTTCTACCGTGGTAGCACCTATTTGACCCCTACACCAAGTGATTTCTACCGTGGCAGCACCTATTTGACCCCTACACACAGTGATTTCTACCGTGGCAGCACTTATTTGACCCCTACACACAGTGATTTCTACCGTGGCAGCACCTATTTGACCCCTACACCCAGTGATTTCTACCGTGGCAGCACCTATTTGACCCCTTCACACAGTGATTTTTACCGTGGCAGCACTTATCTGACCCCTACACACAGTGATTTCTACCGTGGCAGCACCTATCTGACCCCTACACACAGTGATTTCTACCGTGGCAGCACTTATTTCATCCCTACACACAGTGATTTCTACCGTGGCAGCACCTATTTGACCCCTACACACAGTGATTTCTACCGTGGCAGCACCTATTTCATCCCTACACACAGTGATTTCTACCGTGGCAGCACCTATTTGACCCCTACACACAGTGATTTCTACCGTGGCAGCACCTATCTGACCCCTACACACAGTGATTTCTACCGTGGCAGCACTTATTTGACCCCTACACACAGTGATTTCTACCGTGGCAGCACTTATCTGACCCCTACACACAGTGATTTCTACCGTGGCAGCACTTATTTGACCCCTACACACAGTGATTTCTACCGTGGCAGCACTTATTTGACCCCTACACACAGTGATTGCTACCGTGGCAGCACTTATTTGACCCCTACCAACAGTGATTTCTACCGTGGCAGCACTTATTTGACCCCTACACACAGTGATTTCTACCATGGCAGCACCTATTTGACCCCTACACACAGTGATTTCTACCGTGGCAGCACTTATTTGACCCCTACACACAGTGATTTCTACCGTGGCAGCACTTATTTGACCCCTACACACAGTGATTTCTACCGTGGCAGCACTTATTTGACCCCTACACACAGTGATTTCTACCATGGCAGCACTTATTTGACCCCTACACACAGTGATTTCTACCATGGCAGCACTTATTTTACCCCTACACACAGTGATTTCTACCGTGACAGCACTTATTTGACCCCTACACACAGTGATTTCTACCGTGGCAGCACCTATTTGACCCCTACACACAGTGATTTCTACCATGGCAGCACCTATTTGACCCCTACACACAGTGACTTCTACCGTGGCAGCACTTATTTGACCCCTGCACACAGTGATTTCTACCGTGGCAGCACTTATTTGACCCCTACACACAGTGATTTCTACCGTGGCAGCACTTATTTGACCCCTTCACACAGTGATTTCTACCGTGGCAGCACCTATTTGACCCCTACACCCAGTGATTTCTACCGTGGCAGCACTTATTTGACCCCTTCACACAGTGATTTTTACCGTGGCAGCACTTATCTGACCCCTACACACAGTGATTTCTACCGTGGCAGCACCTATCTGACCCCTACACACAGTGATTTCTACCGTGGCAGCACTTATTTCATCCCTACACACAGTGATTTCTACCGTGGCAGCACCTATTTGACCCCTACACACAGTGATTTCTACCGTGGCAGCACCTATTTCATCCCTACACACAGTGATTTCTACCGTGGCAGCACCTATTTGACCCCTACACACAGTGATTTCTACCGTGGCAGCACCTATCTGACCCCTACACACAGTGATTTCTACCGTGGCAGCACTTATTTCACCCCTACACACAGTGATTTCTACCGTGGCAGCACTCATCTGACCCCTACACACAGTGATTTCTACCGTGGCAGCACTTATTTGACCCCTACACACAGTGATTTCTACCGTGGCAGCACTTATTTGACCCCTACACACAGTGATTTCTACCGTGGCAGCACTTATTTGACCCCTACCAACAGTGATTTCTACGGTGGCAGCACTTATTTGACCCCTACACACAGTGATTTCTACCATGGCAGCACCTATTTGACCCCTACACACAGTGATTTCTACCGTGGCAGCACTTATTTGACCCCTACACACAGTGATTTCTACCGTGGCAGCACTTATTTGACCCCTACACACAGTGATTTCTACCGTGGCAGCACTTATTTGACCCCTACACACAGTGATTTCTACCATGGCAGCACTTATTTGACCCCTACACACAGTGATTTCTAAAGGGGCAGCACTTATTTGACCCCTACACACAGTGATTTCTACCGTGACAGCACTTATTTGACCCCTACACACAGTGATTTCTACCGTGGCAGCACCTATTTGACCCCTACACACAGTGATTTCTACCATGGCAGCACCTATTTGACCCCTACACACAGTGACTTCTACCGTGGCAGCACTTATTTGACCCCTGCACACAGTGATTTCTACCGTGGCAGCACTTATTTGACCCCTACACACAGTGATTTCTACCGTGGCAGCACTTATTTGACCCCTACACACAGTGATTTCTACCGTGGCAGCACCTATTTGACCCCTACACACAGTGATTTCTACCGTGGCAGCACTTATTTGACCCCTACACACAGTGATTTCTACCGTGGCAGCACCTATTTGACCCCTACGCACAGTGATTTCTAAAGGGGCAGCACTTATTTGACCCCTACACACAGTGATTTCTACCGTGGCAGCACCTATTTGACCCCTACACACAGTGATTTCTACCGTGGCAGCACTTATTTGACCCCTACACACAGTGATTTCTACCGTGGCAGCACCTATTTGACCCCTACACACAGTGATTTCTACTGTGGCAGCACTTATTTGACCCCTACACACAGTGATTTCTACCGTGGCAGCACTTATTTGACCCCTACACACAGTGATTTCTACCGTGGCAGCACTTATCTCACCCCTACACACAGTGATTTCTACCATGGCAGCACTTATTTGCCCCCTACACACAGTGATTTCTACCGTGGCAGCACTTATTTGACCCCTTCCCACAGTGATTTCTACCGTGGCAGCACTTATTTGACCCCTTCCCACAGTGATTTCTACCGTGGCAGCACTTATTTGACCCCTACACACAGTGATTTCTACCGTGGCCCCACCTATTTGACCCCTACACACAGTGATTTCTACCGTGGCAGCACTTATCTGACCCCTACACACAGTGATTTCTACCGTGGCAGTACTTATTTGACCCCTACACACAGTGATTTCTACCGTGGCAGCACCTATTTGACCCCTACACACAGTGATTTCCACCGTGGCAGCACTTATTTGACCCCTACACACAGTGATTTCTACCGTGTCAGCACTTATTTGACCCCTACACACAGTGATTTCTACCGTGGCAGCACCTATTTGACCCCTACACACAGTGATTTCTACCGTGGCAGCACTTATTTGACCCCTACACACAGTGATTTCTACCGTGGCAGCACCTATTTGACCCCTACGCACAGTGATTTCGAAAGGGGCAGCACTTATTTGACCCCTACACACAGTGATTTCTACCGTGACAGCACCTATTTGACCCCTACACACAGTGATTTCTAAAGGGGCAGCACTTATTTGACCCCTACACACAGTGATTTCTACCGTGGCAGCACCTATTTGACCCCTACACACAGTGATTTCTAAAGGGGCAGCACTTATTTGACCCCTACACACAGTGATTTCTACCGTGACAGCACCTATTTGACCCCTACACACAGTGATTTCTAAAGGGGCAGCACTTATTTGACCCCTACACACAGTGATTTCTACCGTGGCAGCACCTATTTGACCCCTACGCACAGTGATTTCGAAAGGGGCAGCACTTATTTGACCCCTACACACAGTGATTTCTACCGTGACAGCACCTATTTGACCCCTACACACACTGATTTCTACCGTGGCAGCACTTATTTGACCCCTACACACAGTGATTTCTACCGTGGCAGCACTTATTTGACCCCTACACACACTGATTTCTACCGTGGCAGCACTTATCTGACCCCTACACACAGTGATTTCTACCGTGGCAGCACTTATTTGACCCCTACACACAGTGATTTCTACCGTGGCAGCACCTATTTGACCCCTACACACAGTGATTTCTACCGTGGCAGCACTTATTTGACCCCTTCACACAATGATTTCTACCGTGGCAGCACATATTGGACCCCTACACACAGTGATTTCTACCGTGGCAGCACTTATTTGACCCCTACACACAGTGATTTCTACCGTGGCAGCACCTATTTGACCCCTACACACAGTGATTTATACCGTGGCAGCACTTATTTGACCCCTGCACACAGTGATTTCTACCGTGGCAGCACCTATTTGACCCCTACACACAGTGATTTCTACTGTGGCAGCACTTATTTGACCCCTACACACAGTGATTTCTACCGTGGCAGCACTTATTTGACCCCTACACACAGTGATTTCTACCGTGGCAGCACCTATGTGACCCCTACACACAGTGATTCTAAAGGGGCAGCACTTATCTCACCCCTACACACAGTGATTTCTACCATGGCAGCACTTATTTGCCCCCTACACACAGTGATTTCTACCGTGGCAGCACTTATTTGACCCCTTCCCACAGTGATTTCTACCGTGGCAGCACCTATTTGACCCCTTCCCACAGTGATTTCTACCGTGGCAACACTTATTTGACCCCTACACACAGTGATTTCTACCGTGGCCCCACCTATTTGACCCCTACACACAGTGATTTCTACCGTGGCAGCACTTATTTGACCCCTACATACAGTGATTTCTACCGTGGCAGCACTTATTTGACCCCTACACACAGTGATTTCTACCGTGGCAGCACTTTTTTGACCCCTACACACAGTGATTTCTACCGTGGCAGCACTTATTTGACCCCTACACACAGTGATTTCTAAAGGGGCAGCACTTATCTCACCCCTACACACAGTGATTTCTACCGTGGCAGCACTTATCTGACCCCTACACACAGTGATTTCTACCGTGGCAGCACTTATTTGACCCCTACACACAGTGATTTCTACCGTGGCAGCACCTATTTGACCCCTACACACAGTGATTTCTACCGTGGCAGCACTTATTTGACCCCTTCACACAATGATTTCTACCGTGGCAGCACATATTGGACCCCTACACACAGTGATTTCTACCGTGGCAGCACTTATTTGACCCCTACACACAGTGATTTCTACCGTGGCAGCACCTATTTGACCCCTACACACAGTGATTTATACCGTGGCAGCACTTATTTGACCCCTGCACACAGTGATTTCTACCGTGGCAGCACCTATTTGACCCCTACACACAGTGATTTCTACTGTGGCAGCACTTATTTGACCCCTACACACAGTGATTTCTACCGTGGCAGCACTTATTTGACCCCTACACACAGTGATTTCTACCGTGGCAGCACCTATGTGACCCCTACACACAGTGATTCTAAAGGGGCAGCACTTATCTCACCCCTACACACAGTGATTTCTACCATGGCAGCACTTATTTGCCCCCTACACACAGTGATTTCTACCGTGGCAGCACTTATTTGACCCCTTCCCACAGTGATTTCTACCGTGGCAGCACCTATTTGACCCCTTCCCACAGTGATTTCTACCGTGGCAACACTTATTTGACCCCTACACACAGTGATTTCTACCGTGGCCCCACCTATTTGACCCCTACACACAGTGATTTCTACCGTGGCAGCACTTATTTGACCCCTACATACAGTGATTTCTACCGTGGCAGCACTTATTTGACCCCTACACACAGTGATTTCTACCGTGGCAGCACTTTTTTGACCCCTACACACAGTGATTTCTACCGTGGCAGCACTTATTTGACCCCTACACACAGTGATTTCTAAAGGGGCAGCACTTATCTCACCCCTACACACAGTGATTTCTACCCTGGCAGCACCTATTTGCCCCCTACACACAGTGAGTTCTACCGTGGCAGCACTTATTTGACCCCTACACACAGTGATTTCTACCGTGGCAGCACTCCTTTGACCCCTACACACAGTGATTTCTAAAGGGGCAGCACTTATCTCACCCCTACACACAGTGATTTCTACCGTGGCAGCACTTATTTGCCCCCTACACACAGTGATTTCTACCGTGGCAGCACTTATTCGACCCCTTCCCACAGTGATTTCTACCGTGGCAGCACTTATTTGACCCCTACACACAGTGATTTCTACCGTGGCCCCACCTATTTGACCCCTACACACAGTGATTTCTACCGTGGCAGCACTTATTTGACCCCTACACACAGTGATTTCTACCGTGGCAGCACTTATTTGACCCCTACACACACTGATTTCTACCGTGGCAGCACTTATCTGACCCCTACACACAGTGATTTCTACCGTGGCAGCACTTATTTGACCCCTACACACAGTGATTTCTACCGTGGCAGCACCTATTTGACCCCTACACACAGTGATTTCTACCGTGGCAGCACTTATTTGACCCCTTCACACAATGATTTCTACCGTGGCAGCACATATTGGACCCCTACACACAGTGATTTCTACCGTGGCAGCACTTATTTGACCCCTACACACAGTGATTTCTACCGTGGCAGCACCTATTTGACCCCTACACACAGTGATTTATACCGTGGCAGCACTTATTTGACCCCTGCACACAGTGATTTCTACCGTGGCAGCACCTATTTGACCCCTACACACAGTGATTTCTACTGTGGCAGCACTTATTTGACCCCTACACACAGTGATTTCTACCGTGGCAGCACTTATTTGACCCCTACACACAGTGATTTCTACCGTGGCAGCACCTATGTGACCCCTACACACAGTGATTCTAAAGGGGCAGCACTTATCTCACCCCTACACACAGTGATTTCTACCATGGCAGCACTTATTTGCCCCCTACACACAGTGATTTCTACCGTGGCAGCACTTATTTGACCCCTTCCCACAGTGATTTCTACCGTGGCAGCACCTATTTGACCCCTTCCCACAGTGATTTCTACCGTGGCAACACTTATTTGACCCCTACACACAGTGATTTCTACCGTGGCCCCACCTATTTGACCCCTACACACAGTGATTTCTACCGTGGCAGCACTTATTTGACCCCTACATACAGTGATTTCTACCGTGGCAGCACTTATTTGACCCCTACACACAGTGATTTCTACCGTGGCAGCACTTTTTTGACCCCTACACACAGTGATTTCTACCGTGGCAGCACTTATTTGACCCCTACACACAGTGATTTCTAAAGGGGCAGCACTTATCTCACCCCTACACACAGTGATTTCTACCCTGGCAGCACCTATTTGCCCCCTACACACAGTGAGTTCTACCGTGGCAGCACTTATTTGACCCGTTCCCACAGTGATTTCTACCGTGGCAGCACTTATTTGACCCCTACACACAGTGATTTCTACCATGGCAGCACTTATTTGACCCTCGCACACAGTGAATTCTACCGTGGCAGCACTTATTTGACCCCTACACACAGTGATTTCTACCGTGGCAGCACTTATTTGACCCCTACACACAGTGATTTCTACCGTGGCAGCACTTATCTGACCCCTACACACAGTGATTTCTAAAGGGGCAGCACTTATCTCACCCCTACACACAGTGATTTCTACCGTGGCAGCACTTATTTGCCCCCTACACACAGTGATTTCTACCGTGGCAGCACTTATTTGACCCTCGCACACAGTGAATTCTACCGTGGCAGCACTTATTTGACCCCTACACACAGTGATTTCTACCGTGGCAGCACTTATTTGACCCCTACACACAGTGATTTCTAAAGGGGCAGCACTTATCTCACCCCTACACACAGTGATTTCTACCGTGGCAGCACTTATTTGCCCCCTACACACAGTGATTTCTACCGTGGCAGCACTTATTTGACCCCTTCCCACAGTGATTTCTACCGTGGCAGCAGTTATTTGACCCCTACACACAGTGATTTCTACCATGGCAGCACTTATTTGACCCTCGCACACAGTGAATTCTACCGTGGCAGCACTTATGTGACCCCTACACACAGTGATTTCTACCGTGGCAGCACTTATTTGACCCCTACACACAGTGATTTCTACCGTGGCAGCACTCCTTTGACCCCTACACACAGTGATTTCTAAAGGGGCAGCACTTATCTCACCCCTACACACAGTGATTTCTACCGTGGCAGCACTTATTTGCCCCCTACACACAGTGATTTCTACCGTGGCAGCACTTATTCGACCCCTTCCCACAGTGATTTCTACCGTGGCAGCACTTATTTGACCCCTACACACAGTGATTTCTACCGTGGCCCCACCTATTTGACCCCTACACACAGTGATTTCTACCGTGGCAGCACTTATTTGACCCCTACACACAGTGATTTCTAAAGGGGCAGCACTTATCTCACCCCTACACACAGTGATTTCTACCGTGGCAGCACCTATTTGCCCCCTACACACAGTGAGTTCTACCGTGGCAGCACTTATTTGACCCGTTCCCACAGTGATTTCTACCGTGGCAGCACTTATTTGACCCCTACACACAGTGATTTCTACCATGGCAGCACTTATTTGACCCTCGCACACAGTGAATTCTACCGTGGCAGCACTTATTTGACCCCTACACACAGTGATTTCTACCGTGGCAGCACTTATTTGACCCCTACACACAGTGATTTCTACCGTGGCAGCACTTATCTGACCCCTACACACAGTGATTTCTAAAGGGGCAGCACTTATCTCACCCCTACACACAGTGATTTCTGCCGTGGCAGCACTTATTTGCCCCCTACACACAGTGATTTCTACCGTGGCAGCACTTATTTGACCCTCGCACACAGTGAATTCTACCGTGGCAGCACTTATTTGACCCCTACACACAGTGATTTCTACCGTGGCAGCACTTATTTGACCCCTACACACAGTGATTTCTAAAGGGTCAGCACTTATCTCACCCCTACACACAGTGATTTCTACCGTGGCAGCACTTATTTGCCCCCTACACACAGTGATTTCTACCGTGGCAGCACTTATTTGACCCCTTCCCACAGTGATTTCTACCGTGGCAGCAGTTATTTGACCCCTACACACAGTGATTTCTACCATGGCAGCACTTATTTGACCCTCGCACACAGTGAATTCTACCGTGGCAGCACTTATGTGACCCCTACACACAGTGATTTCTACCGTGGCAGCACTTATTTGACCCCTACACACAGTGATTTCTACCGTGGCAGCACTTATTTGACCCCTACACACAGTGATTTCTAAAGGGGCAGCACTTATCTCACCCCTACACACAGTGATTTCTACCCCGGCAGCACTTATTTGCCCCCTACACACAGTGATTTCTACCGTGGCAGCACTTATTCGACCCCTTCCCACAGTGATTTCTACCGTGGCAGCACTTATTTGACCCCTACACACAGTGATTTCTACCGTGGCCCCACCTATTTGACCCCTACACACAGTGATTTCTACCGTGGCAGCACTTATTTGACCCCTACACACAGTGATTTCTATTGTGGCAGCACTTATTTGACCCCTACACACAGTGATTTCTACCGTGGCAGCACTTATTTGACCCCTACACACAGTGATTTCTACCGTGGCAGCACTTATTTGACCCCTACACACAGTGATTTCTACCGTGGCAGCACTTTTTTGACCCCTACACACAGTGATTTCTACCGTGGCAGCACTTATTTGACCCCTTCCCACAGTGAGTTCTACCGTGGCAGCACTTATTTGACCCCTACACACAGTGATTTCTACCGTGGCCCCACCTATTTGACCCCTACACACAGTGATTTCTACCGTGGCAGCACTTATTTGACCCCTACACACAGTGATTTCTACCGTGGCAGCACTTATTTGACCCCTACACACAGTGATTTCTACCGTGGCAGCACCTATTTGACCCCTACACACAGTGATTTCTACCGTGGCAGCACTTTTTTGACCCCTACACACAGTGATTTCTACCATGGCAGCACTTATTTGACCCTCGCACACAGTGAATTCTACCGTGGCAGCACTTATTTGACCCCTACACACAGTGATTTCTAAAGGGGCAGCACTTATCTCACCCCTACACACAGTGATTTCTACCGTGGCAGCACTTATTTGCCCCCTACACACAGTGATTTCTACCGTGGCAGCACTTATTTGACCCCTTCCCACAGTGATTTCCACCGTGGCAGCACTTATTTGACCCCTACACACAGTGATTTCTACCATGGCAGCACTTATTTGACCCTCGCACACAGTGAATTCTACCGCGGCAGCACTTATTTGACCCCTACACACAGTGATTTCTACCGTGGCAGCACTTATTTGACCCCTACACACAGTGATTTCTACCGTGGCAGCACTTATTTGACCCCTACACACAGTGATTTCTACCGTGGCAGCACTTATTTGACCCCTTCCCACAGTGATTTCTACCGTGGCAGCACTTATTTGACCCCTACACACAGTGATTTCTACCGTGGCCCCACCTATTTGACCCCTACACACAGTGATTTCTACCGTGGCAGCACTTATTTGACCCCTACACACAGTGATTTCTACCGTGGCAGCACTTATTTGCCCCCTACACACAGTGATTTCTACCGTGGCAGCACTTATTTGACCCCTGCACACAGTGATTTCTACCGTGGCAGCACCTATTTGAACCCTGCACACAGTGATTTCTACTGTGGCAGCACTTATTTGACCCCTACACACAGTGATTTCTACCGTGGCAGCACTTATTTGACCCCTACACACAGTGATTTCTACCGTGGCAGCACTTATTTGACCCCTACACACAGTGATTTCTACCGTGGCAGCACTTATTTGACCCCTACACACAGTGATTTCTACCGTGGCAGCACTTATTTGACCCCTACACACAGTGATTTCTACCGTTGCAGCACTTATTAGACCCCTACACACAGTGATTTCTACCTTGGCAGCACCTATTTGATCCCTACACACAGTGATTTCTACCGTGGCAGCACCTATTTGACCCCTACACACAGTGATTTCTACTGTGGCAGCACTTATCTGACCCCTACACACAGTGATTTCTACCGTGGCAGCACTTATTCGACCCCTACACACAGTGATTTCTACTGTGGCAGCACTTATTTGACCCCTACACACAGTGATTTCTACCGTGGCAGCACCTATTTGACCCCTACACACAGTGATTTATACTGTGGCAGCACTTATTTGACCCCTACACACAGTGATTTCTACCGTGGCAGCACTTATTTGACCCCTACACACAGTGATTTCTACCGTGGCAGCACTTATTTGACCCCTACACACAGTGATTTCTACCGTGGCAGCACTTATTTGACCCCTACACACAGTGATTTCTACCGTTGCAGCACTTATTAGACCCCTACACACAGTGATTTCTACCTTGGCAGCACCTATTTGACCCCTTCCCACAGTGACTTCTACCGTGGCAGCACTTATTTAACCCCTACACACAGTGATTTCCACCATGGCAGCACTTATTTGCCCCCTACACACAGTGATTTCTACCGCGGCAGCACTTATTTGACCCCTGCACACAGTGATTTCTACCGTGGCAGCACCTATTTGACCCCTTCCCACAGTGATTTCTACCGTGGCAGCACTTACCTGACCCCTTCACACAGTGATGTCTACCGGGGCCGCACCTATTTGAGCCCTACAAACAGTGATTTCTACCGTGGCAGAACTTATTTGACCCCTACACACAGTGATTCCTACCGTGGCAGCACTTATTTGACCCCTACACACAGTAATTTATACCCTGGCAGCACTTATCTGACCCCTACACACACTGATTTCTACCGTGGCAGCACTTATCTGATCCTTTCACACAGTGATTTCTACCGTGGCAGCACTTATTTGACCCCTACACACAGTGATTTCTACCATGGCAGCACTTATTTGACCCCTACACACAGTGATTTCTACCGTGGCAGCACTTATCTGACCCCTACACACAGTGATTTCTACCGTGGCAGCACTTATTTGACCCCATCACACAGTGATTTCTACCGTGGCAGCACTTATTTGACCCCTTCCCACAGTGATTTCTACCGTGGCAGCACTTATTTGACCCCTACACACAGTGATTTCTACCGTGGCAGCACTTATTTGCCCCCTACACACAGTGATTTCTACCGTGGCATCACTTATTTGACCCCTGCACACAGTGATTTCTACCGTGGCAGCACCTATTTGAACCCTGCACACAGTGATTTCTACCGTGGCAGCACTTATTTGACCCCTACACACAGTGATTTCTACCGAGGCAGCACTATTTGACCCCTACACACAGTGATTTCTACTGTGGCAGCACTTATCTGACCCCTACACACAGTGATTTCTAACGTGGCAGCACTTATTTGACCCCTACACACAGTGATTTCTACCGTGGCAGCACTTATTTGACCCCTACACACAGTGATTTCTACCGTGGCAGCACCTATTTGACCCCTACATACAGTGATTCCTACCGTGGCAGCACTTATTTGACCCCTACACACAGTGATTTCTACCGTGGCAGCACTCATTTGACCCCTACACACAGTGATTTCTACCGTGGCAGCACTTATTTGACCCCTACACACAGTGATTTCTACCGTGGCAGCACTTATTTGACCCCTGCACACAGTGATTTCTACCGTGGCAGCACCTATTTGAACCCTGCACACAGTGATTTCTACCGTTGCAGCACCTATTTGACCCCTTCCCACATTGATTTCTACCGTGGCAGCACCTATTTGACCCCTACACACAGTGATTTCTACTTTGGCAGCACTTATCTGACCCCTAGACACAGTGATTTCTACCGTGGCAGCACTTATTTGACCCCTACACACAGAGATTTCTACCGTGGCAGCACTTATTTGACCCCTACACACAGTGATTTCTACCGTGGCAGCACTTATTTAACCCCTACACACAGTGATTTCTACCGTGGCAGCACCTATTTGACCCCTACACACAGTGATTTATACCGTGGCAGCACTTATCTGACCCCTACACACAGTGATTTCTACCATGGCAGCACTTATTTGACCCCTACACACAGTGATTTCTACCGTGGCAACACCCATTTGACCCCTACACACATTGATTTCTACCGTGGCAGCACTTATTTGACCCCTACACACAGTGATTTCTACCATGGCAGCACTTATTTGACCCCTACACACAGTGATTTCTACCGTGGCAGCACTTATCTGACCCCTACACACAGTGATTTCTACCGTGGCAGCACT
This sequence comes from Eutreptiella sp. 'Long Island Sound 2002', assembly GCA_964036045.1. Lineage (NCBI taxonomy): Eukaryota > Euglenozoa > Euglenophyceae > Eutreptiales > Eutreptiaceae > Eutreptiella > Eutreptiella sp. 'Long Island Sound 2002'. The sequence continues at coordinate 19,755,617 of OZ038391.1, forward strand.
TATTTGACCCCATCGCACAGTGATTTCTACCGTGGCAGCACTTATTTGACCCCTTCCCACAGTGATTTCTACCGTGGCAGCACCTATCTGACCCCTACACACAGTGATTTCTACCGTGGCAGCACTTATTTGCCCCCTACACACAGTGATTTCTACCGTGGCATCACTTATTTGACCCCTGCACACAGTGATTTCTACCGTGGCAGCACCTATTTGAACCCTGCACACAGTGATTTCTACCGTGGCAGCACCTATTTGATCCCTACACACAGTGATTTCTACCGAGGCAGCACTATTTGACCCCTACACACAGTGATTTCTACTGTGGCAGCACTTATCTGACCCCTACACACAGTGATTTCTACCGTGGCAGCACTCATTTGACCCCTACACACAGTGATTTCTACCGTGGCAGCACTTATTTGACCCCTACACACAGTGATTTCTACCGTGGCAGCACTTATTTGACCCCTACATACAGTGATTCCTACCGTGGCAGCACTTATTTGACCCCTACACACAGTGATTTCTACCGTGGCAGCACTCATTTGACCCCTACACACAGTGATTTCTACCGTGGCAGCACTTATTTGACCCCTACACACAGTGTTTTATACCGTGGCAGCACTTATTTGACCCCTGCACACAGTGATTTCTACCGTGGCAGCACCTATTTGAACCCTGCACACAGTGATTTCTACCGTTGCAGCACCTATTTGACCCCTTCCCACATTGATTTCTACCGTGGCAGCACCTATTTGACCCCTACACACAGTGATTTCTACTTTGGCAGCACTTATCTGACCCCTAGACACAGTGATTTCTACCGTGGCAGCACTTATTTGACCCCTACACACAGTGATTTCTACCGTGGCAGCACTTATTTGACCCCTACACACAATGATTTCTACCGTGGCAGCACTTATTTAACCCCTACACACAGTGATTTCTACCGTGGCAGCACCTATTTGACCCCTACACACAGTGATTTATACCGTGGCAGCACTTATCTGACCCCTACACACAGTGATTTCTACCATGGCAGCACTTATTTGACCCCTACACACAGTGATTTCTACCGTGGCAACACCCATTTGACCCCTACACACAGTGATTTCTACCGTGGCAGCACTCATTTGACCCCTACACACAGTGATTTCTACCATGGCAGCACTTATTTGACCCCTACACACAGTGATTTCTACCGTGGCAGCACTTATTTGACCCCTGCACACAGTGATTTCTACCGTGGCAACACTTCTTTGACCCCTACACACAGTGATTTCTACCGTGGCAGCACCTATTTGACCCCTACACACATTGATTTCTACCGTGGCAGCACTTATCTGACCCCTACACACAGTGATTTCTACCATGGCAGCACTTATTTGACCCCTACACACAGTGATTTCTACCGTGGCAGCACTTATCTGACCCCTACACACAGTGATTTCTACCATGGCAGCACTTATTTGACCCCTACACACAGTGATTTCTACCGTGGCAGCACTTATCTGACCCCTACACACAGTGATTTCTACCATGGCAGCACTTATTTGACCCCTACACACATTGATTTCTACCGTGGCAACACTTATCTGACCCCTACACACAGTGATTTCTACCATGGCAGCACTTATTTGACCCCTACACACAGTGATTTCTACCGTGGCAGCACTTATCTGACCCCTACACACAGTGATTTCTACCATGGCAGCACTTATTTGACCCCTACACACAGTGATTTCTACCGTGGCAGCACTTATTTGACCCCTACACACAGTGATTTCTACCGTGGCAGCACTTATCTGACCCCTACACACACTGATTTCTACCATGGCAGCACTTATTTGACCCCTACACACAGTGATTTCTACCGTGGCAGCACTTATCTGACCCCTACACACAATGATTTCTACCGTGGCAGCACTTATTTGACCCCTACACACAGTGATTTCTACCGTGGCAGCACTTATTTGACCCCTACACACAGTGATTTCTACCGTGGCAGCACTTATTTGACCCCTTCACACAGTGATTTCTACCGTGGCAGCACTTATTTGACCCCTTCCCACAGTGATTTCTACCGTGGCAGCACTTATTTGACCCCTACACACAGTGACTTCTACCGTGGCAGCACTTATTTGACCCCCACACACAGTGATTTCTACCGTGGCAGCACTTATTTGCCCCCTACACACAGTGATTTCTACCGTGGCAGCACCTATTTGACCCCTACACACAGTGATTTCTACCGTGGCAGCACTTATTTGACCCCTACACACAGTGATTTCTACCGAGGCAGCACTATTTGACCCCTACACACAGTGATTTCTACTGTGGCGGCACTTATCTGACCCCTACACACAGTGATTTCTACCGTGGCAGCACTTATTTGACCCCTACACACAGTGATTTCTACCGTGGCAGCACTTATTTGACCCCTACACACAGTGATTTCTACCGTGGCAGCACCTATTTGACCCCTACATACAGTGATTTCTACTGTGGCGGCACTTATCTGACCCCTACACACAGTGAATTCTACCGTGGCAGCACTTATTTGACCCCTACACACAGTGATTTCTACCGTGGCAGCACTTATTTGACCCCTACACACAGTGATTTCTACCGTGGCAGCACCTATTTGACCCCTACATACAGTGATTCCTACCGTGGCAGCACTTATTTGACCCCTACACACAGTGATTTCTACCGTGGCAGCACCTATTTGATCCCTACACACAGTGATTTCTACCGAGGCAGCACTATTTGACCCCTACACACAGTGATTTCTACTGTGGCAGCACTTATCTGACCCCTACACACAGTGATTTCTACCGTGGCAGCACTTATTTGACCCCTACACACAGTGATTTCTACCGTGGCAGCACTTATTTGACCCCTACACACAGTGATTTCTACCGTGGCAGCACATATTGGACCCCTACACACAGTGATTTCTACCGTGGCAGCACTTATTTGACCCCTACACACAGTGATTTCTACCGTGGCAGCACTCATTTGACCCCTACACACAGTGATTTCTACCGTGGCAGCACTTATTTGACCCCTACACACAGTGATTTCTACCGTGGCAGCACTTATTTGACCCCTACACACAGTGATTTCTACCATGGCAGCACTTATTTGCCCCCTACACACAGTGATTTCTACCGTGGCAGCACTTATTTGACCCCTGCACACAGTGATTTCTACCGTGGCAGCACCTATTTGAACCCTGCACACAGTGATTTCTACCGTGGCAGCACCTATTTGACCCCTTCCCACAGTGATTTCTACCGTGGCAGCACCTATTTGACCCCTACACACAGTGATTTCTACCGTGGCAGCACTTATCTGACCCCTAGACACAGTGATTTCTACCGTGGCAGCACTTATTTGACCCCTACACACAGTGATTTCTACCGTGGCAGCACTTATTTGACCCCTACACACAGTGATTTCTACCGTGGCAGCACTTATTTGACCCCTACACACAGTGATTTCTACCGTGGCAGCACCTATTTGACCCCTACACACAGTGATTTATACCGTGGCAGCACTTATCTGACCCCTACACACAGTGATTGCTACCATGGCAGCACTTATTTGACCCCTACACACAGTGATTTCTACCGTGGCAGCACTTATTTGACCCCTACACACAGTGATTTCTACCGTGGCAACACCTATTTGACCCCTACACACAGTGATTTCTACCGTGGCAGCACTCATTTGACCCCTACACACAGTGATTTCTACCATGGCAGCACTTATTTGACCCCTACACACAGTGATTTCTACCGTGGCAGCACTTATTTGACCCCTACACACAGTGATTTCTACCCTGGCAACACCTATTTGACCCCTACACACAGTGATTTCTACCGTGGCAGCACCTATTTGACCCCTACACACAGTGATTTCTACCGTGGCAGCACTTATCTGACCCCTACACACAGTGATTTCTACCATGGCAGCACTTATTTGACCCCTACACACAGTGATTTGTACCGTGGCAGCACTTATTTGACCCCTACACACAGTGATTTCTACCGTGGCAGCACTTATCTGACCCCTACACACAATGATTTCTACCGTGGCAGCACTTATTTGACCCCTACACACAGTGATTTCTACCGTGGCAGCACCTATTTGACCCCTACACACAGTCATTTCTACCGTGGCAGCACTTATCTGACCCCTACACACAGTGATTTCTACCGTGGCAGCACTTATTTGACCCCTACACACAGTGATTTCTACCGTGGCAGCACTTATTTGACCCCTACACACAGTGATTTCTACCGTGGCAGCACTTATTTGACCCCTACACACAGTGATTTCTACCGTGGCAGCACCTATTTGACCCCTACACACAGTGATTCCTACCGTGGCAGCACTTATCTGACCCCTACACACAGTGATTTCTACCATGGCAGCACTTATTTGACCCCTACACACAGTGATTTCTACCGTGGCAGCACTTATTTGACCCCTACACACAGTGATTTCTACCGTGGCAGCACTCATTTGACCCCTACACACAGTGATTTCTACCATGGCAGCACTTATTTGACCCCTACACACAGTGATTTCTACCGTGGCAGCACTTATTTGACACCTACACACAGTGATTTCTACCGTGGCAGCACTTATCTGACCCCTACACACAATGATTTCTACCGTGGCAGCACTTATTTGACCCCTACACACAGTGATTTCTACCGTGGCAGCACCTATTTGACCCCTACACACAGTCATTTCTACCGTGGCAGCACTTATCTGACCCCTACACACAGTGATTTCTACCGTGGCAGCACTTATTTGACCCCTACACACAGTGATTTCTACCGTGGCAGCACTTATTTGACCCCTACACACAGTGATTTCTACCGTGGCAGCACTTATTTGACCCCTACACACAGTGATTTCTACCGTGGCAGCACCTATTTGACCCCTACACACAGTGATTTATACCGTGGCAGCACTTATCTGACCCCTACACACAGTGATTTCTACCATGGCAGCACTTATTTGACCCCTACACACAGTGATTTCTACCGTGGCAGCACTTATTTGACCCCTACACACAGTGATTTCTACCGTGGCAACACCTATTTGACCCCTACACACAGTGATTTCTACCGTGGCAGCACTCATTTGACCCCTACACACAGTGATTTCTACCATGGCAGCACTTATTTGACCCCTACACACAGTGATTTCTACCGTGGCAGCACTTATTTGACCCCTACACACAGTGATTTCTACCGTGGCAACACCTATTTGACCCCTACACACAGTGATTTCTACCGTGGCAGCACCTATTTGCCCCCTACACACAGTGATTTCTACCGTGGCAGCACTTATCTGACCCCTACACACAGTGATTTCTACCATGGCAGCACTTATTTGACCCCTACACACAGTGATTTCTACCGTGGCAGCACTTATCTGACCCCTACACACAATGATTTCTACCGTGGCAGCACTTATTTGACCCATACACACAGTGATTTCTACCGTGGCAGCACTTATCTGACCCCTACACACAATGATTTCTACCGTGGCAGCACTTATTTGACCCCTACACACAGTGATTTCTACTGTGGCAGCACTTATTTGACCCCTACACACAGTGATTTCTACCGTGGCAGCACTTATCTGACCCCTACACACAATGATTTCTACCGTGGCAGCACTTATTTGACCCCTACACACAGTGATTTCTACTGTGGCAGCACTTATTTGACCCCTACACACAGTGATTTCTACCGCGGCAGCACTTATTTGACCCCTACACACAGTGATTTCTACCGCGGCAGCACTTATTTGACCCCTACACACAGTGATTTCTACCGTGGCAGCACTTATTTGACCCCTACACACAGTGATTTCTACCGTGGCAGCACTTATTTGACCCCTACACACAGTGATTTCTACCGTGGCAGCACCTATTTGACCCCTACACACAGTGATTTCTACTGTGGCAGCACTTATTTGACCCCTACACACAGTGATTTCTACCGGGGCAGCACCTATTTGACCCCTACACACAGTGATTTCTACCGTGGCAGCACCTATTTGACCCCTACACACAGTGATTTCTACTGTGGCAGCACTTATTTGACCCCTACACACAGTGATTTCTACCGTGGCAGCACCTATTTGACCCCTACACACAGTGATTTCTACCGTGGCAGCACTTATTTGACCCCTACACACAGTGATTTCTACCGTGGCAGCACTTATTTGACCCCTACACACAGTGATTTCTACCGTGGCAGCACTTATTTGACCCCTGCACACAGTGATTTCTACCGTGGCAGCACTTATTTGACCCCTACACACAGTGATTTCTACCGTGGCAGCACCTATTTGACCCCTTCCCACAGTGATTTCTACCGTGGCAGCACTTATTTGACCCCTACACACAGTGATTTCTACCGTGGCAGCACTTATTTGACCCCTACACACAGTGATTTCTACCGTGGCAGCACCTATTTGACCCCTACACACAGTGATTTCTACCATGGCAGCACTTATCTGACCCCTACACACAGTGATTTCTACCGTGGCAGCACCTATTTGAACCCTGCACACAGTGATTTCTACCGTGGCAGCACCTATCTGACCCCTTCCCACAGTGATTTCTACCGTGGCAGCACCTCTTTTTTGACCCCTACACACAGTGATTTCTACTGTGGCAGCACTTATCTGACCCCTACACACAGTGATTTCTACCGTGGCAGCACTTATTTGACCCCTACACACAGTGATTTCTACCGTGGCAGCACTTATTTGACCCCTACACACAGTGATTTCTACCGTGGCAGCACTTATTTGACCCCTACACACAGTGATTTCTACCGTGGCAGCACCTATTTCACCCCTACACACAGTGATTTCTACCGTGGCAGCACTTATTTGACCCCTACACACAGTGATTTCTACCGTGGCAGCACTTATTTGACCCCTACACACAGTGATTTCTACCGTGGCAGCACTTATTTGACACCTACACACAGTGATTTCTACCGTGGTAGCACTTGTTTGACCCCTACGCACAGTGATTTCTACCATGGCAGCACTTATTTGCCCCCTACACACAGTGATTTCTACCGTGGCAGCACTTATTTGACCCCTGCACACAGTGATTTCTACCGTGGCAGCACCTATTTGAACCCTGCACACAGTGATTTCTACCGTGGCAGCACCTATCTGACCCCTTCCCACAGTGATTTCTACCGTGGCAGCACCTGTTTGACCCCTACACACAGTGATTTCTACTGTGGCAGCACTTATCTGACCCCTACACACAGTGATTTCTACCGTGGCAGCACCTATTTGACCCCTACACACAGTGATTTCTACCGTGGCAGCACTTTTTTGACCCCTACACACAGTGATTTCTACCGTGGCAGCACTTATTTGACCCCTACACACAGTGATTTCTACCGTGGCAGCACCTATTTGACCCCTACACACAGTGATTTCTACCGTGGCAGCACTTATTTGACCCCTACACACACTGATTTCTACCGTGGCAGCACTTATCTGACCCCTACACACAGTGATTTCTACCGTGGCAGCACTTACTTGACCCCTTCCCACAGTGATTTCTACCGTGGCAGCACTTATTTCACCCCTACACACAGTGATTTCTACCGTGGCAGCACTTATTTGACCCCTGCACACAGTGATTTCTACCGTGGCAGCACTTATTTGACCCTTACGCACAGTGATTTCTACCGTGGCAGCACTTATTTGCCCCCTGCACACAGTGATTTCCACCGTGGCAGCACTTATTTGACCCCTACACACAGTGATTTCTACCGTGGCAGCACTTATTTGACCCCTACACACATTGATTTCTACCGTGGCAGCACCTATTTGACCCCTACACACACTGATTTCTACCGTGGCAGCACTTATTTGACCCCTACGCACAGTGATTTCTACCGTGGCAGCACTTATCTGACCCCTACACACAGTGATTTCTACCGTGGCAGCACTTCTTTGACCCCTACACACAGTGATTTCTACCGTGGCAGCACTTCTTTGACCCCTACACACAGTGATTTCTACCGTGGCAGCACTTATTTGACCCCTACACACAGTGATTTCTATCGTGGCAGCACCTATTTGACCCCTACACACAGTGATTTCTACCGTGGCAGCACCTATTTGACCCCTACACACAGTGATTTCTACCGTGGCAGCACCTATTTGACCCCTACACACAGTGATTTCTACCGTGGCAGCACTTATTTGACCCTTACACACACTGATTTCTACCGTGGCAGCACTTATTTGACCCCTACACACAGTGATTTCTACCGTGGCAGCACTTATTTGACCCCTACACACAGTGATTTCTACCGCGGGAGCACTTATTTGACACCTACACACAGTGATTTCTACCGCGGGAGCACTTATTTGACCCCTACACACAGTTATTTATACCGTGGCAGCACCTATTTGACCCCTACACACAGTGATTTCTACCGTGGCAGCACTTCTTTGACCCCTACACACAGTGATTTCTACCGCAGGAGCACTTATTTGACCCCTACACACAGTGATTTCTACCGTGGCAGCACTTCTTTGACCCCTACATACACAGTGATTTCTACCGTGGCAGCACTTATTTGACCCCTACACACAGTGATTTCTACCGCGGGAGCACTTATTTGACCCCTACACACAGTGATTTCTACCGCGGGAGCACTTATTTGACCCCTACATACAGTGATTTCTACCGTGGCAGCACCTATTTGACCCCTACACACAGTGATTTCTACCGTGGCAGCACTTATTTGACCCCTACACACAGTGATTTCTACCATGGCAGCACTTATTTGACCCCTACACACAGTGATTTCTACCGTGGCAGCACTTATTTGACCCCTACACACAGTGATTTCTACCGTGGCAACACCTATTTGACCCCTACACACAGTGATTTCTACCGTGGCAGCACTTATTTGACCCCTACACACAGTGATTTCTACCGTGGCAGCACCTATTTGACCCCTACACACAGTGATTTCTACCGTGGCAGCACTTATTTGACCCCTACACACAGTGATTTCTACCGTGGCAGCACTTATTTGACCCCTACACACAGTGATTTCTACCGTGGCAGCACTTATTTGACCCCTACACACAGTGATTTCTACCGTGGCAGCACTTATTTGACCCCTTCACACAGTGATTTCTACCGTGGCAGCACCTATTTGACCCCTACACACAGTGATTTCTACCGTGGCCGCACCTATTTGACCCCTTCACACAGTGATTTCTACCGTGGCAGCACTTATTTGACCCCTACACACAGTGATTTCTACCATGGCAGCACCTCTTTGACCCCTACACACAGTGATTTCTACCGCAGGAGCACTTATTTGACCCCTACACACAGTGATTTCTACCGCGGGAGCACTTATTTGACCCCTACACACAGTGATTTCTACCGTGGCAGCACCTATTTGACCCCTACACACAGTGATTTCTATCGTGGCAGCACTTATTTCACCCCTACGCACAGTGATTTCTACCGTGGCAGCACTTATCTGACCCCTACACACAGTGATTTCTACCATGGCAGCACTTATTTGACCCCTACACACAGTGATTTCTACCGTGGCAGCACTTATTTGACCCCTACACACAGTGATTTCTACCGTGGCAACACCTATTTGACCCCCACACACAGTGATTTCTACCGTGGCAGCACTTATTTGACCCCTACACACAGTGATTTCTACCATGGCAGCACTTATCTGACCCCTACACACAGTGATTTCTACCGTAGCAGCACTTATTTGACCCCTACACACAGTGATTTCTACCGTGGCAACACCTATTTGACCCCTACACACAGTGATTTCTACCGTGGCAGCACTTATCTGACCCCTACACACAGTGATTTCTACTGTGGCAGCACTTATTTGACCCCTTCCCACAGAGATTTCTACCGGGCAGCCTTTATTTGACCCCTACACACAGTGATTTCTACCGTGGCAGCACTTATTTGACCCCTACACACAGTGATTTCTACCGTGGCAGCACTTATTTGACCCCTACACACAGTGATTTCTACCGTGGCAGCACTTATTTGACCTCTACACGCAATGATTTCTACCGTGGCAGCACTTATTTGACCCCTACACACAGTGATTTCTACCGTGGCAGCACTTATCTGACCCCTACACACAATGATTTCTACCGTGGCAGCACTTATTTGACCCCTACACACAGTGATTTCTACTGTGGCAGCACTTATTTGACCCCTACACACAGTGATTTCTACCGCGGCAGCACTTATTTGACCCCTACACACAGTGATTTCTACCGTGGCAGCACTTATTTGACCCCTACACACAGTGATTTCTACCGTGGCAGCACCTATTTGACCCCTACACACAGTGATTTGTACCGTGGCAGCACCTATTTCACCCCCACACACAGTGATTTCTGGCGTGGCAGCACTTATCTGACCCCTAGACACAGTGATTTCTACCGTGGCAGCACTTATTTGACCCCTACACACAGTGATTTCTACCGTGGCAGCACTTATTTGACCCCTACACACAGTGATTTCTACCGTGGCAGCACCTATTTGACCCCTAAACACAGTGATTTTTACCGTGGCAGCACTTATTTGACCCCTACACACAGTGATTTCTACCGTGGCAGCACTTATTTGACCCCTACACACAGTTATTTATACCGTGGCAGCACTTATTTGACCCCTACACACACTGATTTCCACCGTGGCAGCACCTATTTGACCCCTAAACACAGTGATTTTTACCATGGCAGCACTTATTTGACCCCTACACGCAGTGCTTTCTACCGTGGCAGCACCTATTTGACCCCTACACACAGTGATTTCAACCGTGGCAGCACCCATTTCACCCCCACACACAGTGATTTCTACCGTGGCAGCACTTATCTGACCCCTACACACAGTGATTTCTACCGTGGCAGCACTTATTTGACCCCTGCACACAGTGATTTCTACCGTGGCAGCACTTATCTGACCCCTACACACAGTGATTTCTACCGTGGCAGCACTTATTTGACCCCTACACACACTCATTCCTACCGTGGCAGCACTTATTTGACCCCTACACACGCTGATTTCTACCGTGGCAGCACCTATTTGACCCCCAAACACAGTGATTTTTACCCTGGCAGCACTTATTTGACCCCTACACACAGTGATTTCTACCGTGGCAGCACCTATTTGACCCCTACACACAGTGATTTCTACCGTGGCAGCACCCATTTCACCCCCACACACAGTGATTTCTACCGTGGCAGCACTTATCTGACCCCTACACACAGTGATTTCTACCGTGGCAGCACTTATTTGACCCCTGCACACAGTGATTTCTACCGTGGCAGCACTTATCTGACCCCTACACACAGTGATTTCTACCGTGGCAGCACTTATTTGACCCCTACACACAGTGATTTCTACCGTGGCAGCACTTGTTTGACCCCTACACACAGTGATTTATACCGTGGCAGCACTTATTTGACCCCTACACACACTGATTTCTACCGTGGCAGCACTTATTTGACCCCTACACACAGTGATTTCTACCGCCGCAGCACTTATTTGACCCCTTCACACAGTGATTTCTACCGTGGCAGCACTTAGTTGACCCCTACACACAGTGATTTCTACCGTGGCAGCACTTATTTGACCCCTTCACACAGTGATTTCTACCCTGGCAGCACCTATTTGACCCCTACACACAGTGATTTCTACCGTGGCCGCACCTATTTGACCCCTACACACAGTGATTTCTACCGTGGCAGCACTTATTTGACCCCTACACACACTGATTTCTACCGTGGCAGCACTTATCTGACTCCTTCCCACAGTGATTTCTACCGTGGCAGCACTTATTTGACCCCTACACACAGTGATTTCTACTGTGGCAGCACTTATTTGACCCCTACACACAGTGATTTCTACCGTGGCAGCACTTATTTGACCCCTACACACAGTGATTTCTACCGTGGCAGCACTTATTTGACCCCTACACACAGTGATTTCTACCGTGGCAGCACTTATTTGCCCCCTGCACACAGTGATTTCTACCGTGGCAGCACCTATTTGACCCCTACACACAGTGATTTCTACCGTGGCAGCACTTTTTTGACCCCTACACACATTGATTTCTACCGTGGCAGCACCTATTTGACCCCTAAACACAGTGATTTCTACTGTGGCAGCACTTATTTGACCCCTACACACAGTGATTTCTACCGCGGCAGCACTTATTTGACCCCTACACACAGTGATTTCTACCGTGGCAGCACTTATTTGACCCCTACACACAGTGATTTCTACCGTGGCAGCACCTATTTGACCCCTACACACAGTGATTTCTAACGTGGCAGCACCTATTTCACCCCCACACACAGTGATTTCTGGCGTGGCAGCACTTATCTGACCCCTACACACAGTGATTTCTACCGTGGCAGCACTTATTTGACCCCTACACACCGTGATTTCTACCGTGGCAGCACTTAATTGACCCCTACACACAGTGATTTCTACCGTGGCAGCACCTATTTGACCCCTAAACACAGTGATTTTTACCGTGGCAGCACTTATTTGACCCCTACACACAGTGATTTCTACCGTGGCAGCACTTATTTGACCCCTACACACAGTTATTTATACCGTGGCAGCACTTATTTGACCCCTACACACACTGATTTCTACCGTGGCAGCACCTATTTGACCCCTAAACACAGTGATTTTTACCATGGCAGCACTTATTTGACCCCTACACACAGTGATTTCTACCGTGGCAGCACCTATTTGACCCCTACACACAGTGATTTCTACCGTGGCAGCACCCATTTCACCCCCACACACAGTGATTTCTACCGTGGCAGCACTTATCTGACCCCTACACACAGTGATTTCTACCGTGGCAGCACTTATTTGACCCCTGCACACAGTGATTTCTACCGTGGCAGCACTTATCTGACCCCTACACACAGTGATTTCTACCGTGGCAGCACTTATTTGACCCCTACACACAGTGATTTCTACCGTGGCAGCACTTATTTGACCCCTACACACAGTGATTTCTACCGTGGCAGCACTTATTTGACCCTTGCACACAGTGATTTCTACCGTGGCAGCACCTATTTGACCCCTACACACAGTGATTTCCACCGTGGCAGCACTTACTTGACCCCTACACACAGTGATTTCTACCGTGGCAGCACCCATTTCACCCCCACACACAGTGATTTCTACCGTGGCAGCACTTATCTGACCCCTACACACAGTGATTTCTACCGTGGCAGCACCTATTTGACCCCTACACACAGTGATTTCTACCGTGGCAGCACTTATCTGACCCCTACACACAGTGATTTCTACCGTGGCAGCACTTATATGACCCCTACACACAGTGATTTCTACCGTGGCAGCACTTATTTGACCCCTACACACAGTGATTTCTACCGTGGCAGCACTTATTTGACCCCTACACACAGTGATTTCTACCGTGGCAGCACTTATTTGACCCCTACACACAGTGATTTCTACCGTGGCAGCACTTATTTGACCCCTACACACAGTGATTTCTACCGTGGCAGCACTTATCTGACCCCTACACACAGTGATTTCTACCGTGGCAGCACTTATTTGACCCCTACACACACTGATTTCTACCGTGGCAGTACTTATTTGACCCCTACACACAGTGATTTCTACCGTGGCAGCACCCATTTCACCCCCACACACAGTGATTTCTACCGTGGCAGCACTTATCTGACCCCTACACACAGTGATTTCTACCGTGGCAGCACTTATTTGACCCCTGCACACAGTGATTTCTACCGTGGCAGCACTTATCTGACCCCTACACACAGTGATTTCTACCGTGGCAGCACTTATTTGACCCCTGCACACAGTGATTTCTACCGTGGCAGCACTTATCTGACCCCTACACACAGTGATTTCTACCGTGGCAGCACTTATTTGACCCCTACACACAGTGATTTCTACCGTGGCAGCACTTATTTGACCCCTACACACAGTGATTTCTACCGTGGCAGCACTTATTTGACCCTTGCACACAGTGATTTCTACCGTGGCAGCACCTATTTGACCCCTACACACAGTGATTTCCACCGTGGCAGCACCTATCTGACCCCTACACACAGTGATTTCTACCGTGGCAGCACCCATTTCACCCCCACACACAGTGATTTCTACCGTGGCAGCACTTATCTGACCCCTACACACAGTGATTTCTACCGTGGCAGCACCTATTTGACCCCTACACACAGTGATTTCTACCGTGGCAGCACTTATCTGACCCCTACACACAGTGATTTCTACCGTGGCAGCACTTTTTTGACCCCTACACACAGTGATTTCTACCGTGGCAGCACTTATTTGACCCCTACACACAGTGATTTCTACCGTGGCAGCACTTATTTGACCCCTACACACAGTGATTTCTACCGTGGCAGCACTTATTTGACCCCTACACACAGTGATTTCTACCGTGGCAGCACTTATTTGACCCCTACACACAGTGATTTCTACCGTGGCAGCACTTATCTGACCCCTACACACAGTGATTTCTACCGTGGCAGCACTTATTTGACCCCTACACACACTGATTTCTACCGTGGCAGTACTTATTTGACCCCTACACACAGTGATTTCTACCGCCGCAGCACTTATTTGACTCCTTCACACAGTGATTTCTACCGTGGCAGCACTTGTTTGACCCCTACACACAGTGATTTCTACCGTGGCAGCACTTATTTGACCCCTTCACACAGTGATTTCTACCGTGGCAGCACCTATTTGACCCCTACACACAGTGATTTCTACCGTGGCAGCACCTATTTGACCCCTACACACAGTGATTTCTACCGTGGCAGCACCTATTTGACCCCTACACACAGTGATTTCTACCGTGGCTGCACTTATTTGACCCCTACACACAGTGATTTCTACCGTGGCAGCACTTATTTGACCCCTACACACAGTGATTTCTACCGTGGCCGCACCTATTTGACCCCTACACACAGTGATTTCTACCGTGGCAGCACTTATTTGACCCCTACACACACTGATTTCTACCGTGGCAGCACTTATCTGACCCCTTCACACAGTGCTTTCTACCGTGGCAGCACTTATTTGACCCCTACACACAGTGATTTCTACCGTGGCAGCACTTATTTGACCCCTACACACAGTGATTTCTACCGTGGCAGCACTTATTTGACCCCTACACACAGTGATTTCTACCGTGGCAGCACTTATCTGACCCCTTCACACAGTGCTTTCTACCGTGGCAGCACTTATCTGACCCCTTCCCACAGTGATTTCTACCGTGGCAGCACTTATTTGACCCCTACACACAGTGATTTCTACCGTGGCAGCACTTATTTGACCTCTACACACAATGATTTCTACCGTGGCAGCACTTATTTGACCCCTACACACAGTGATTTCTACCGTGGCAGCACTTATCTGACCCCTACACACAATGATTTCTACCGTGGCAGCACTTATTTGACCCCTACACACAGTGATTTCTACCGTGGCAGCACTTATTTGACCCCTGCACACAGTGATTTCTACCGTGGCAGCACTTATCTGACCCCTACACACAGTGATTTCTACCGTGGCAGCACTTATTTGACCCCTACACACAGTGATTTCTACCGTGGCAGCACTTATTTGACCCCTACACACAGTGATTTCTACCGTGGCAGCACTTATTTGACCCTTGCACACAGTGATTTCTACCGTGGCAGCACCTATTTGACCCCTACACACAGTGATTTCCACCGTGGCAGCACCTATCTGACCCCTACACACAGTGATTTCTACCGTGGCAGCACCCATTTCACCCCCACACACAGTGATTTCTACCGTGGCAGCACTTATTTGACCCCTACACACAGTGATTTCTACCGTGGCAGCACTTATTTGACCCCTACACACAGTGATTTCTACCGTGGCAGCACTTATCTGACCCCTACACACAGTGATTTCTACCGTGGCATCACTTATTTGACCCCTACACACAGTGATTTCTACCGTGGCAGCACTTATTTGACCCCTACACACAGTGATTTCTACCGTGGCAGCACTTATTTGACCCCTACACACAGTGATTTCTACCGTGGCAGCACTTATTTGACCCCTACACACAGTGATTTCCACCGTGGCAGCACCTATCTGACCCCTACACACAGTGATTTCTACCGTGGCAGCACCCATTTCACCCCCACACACAGTGATTTCTACCGTGGCAGCACTTATTTGACCCCTACACACAGTGATTTCTACCGTGGCAGCACTTATTTGACCCCTACACACAGTGATTTCTACCGTGGCAGCACTTATCTGACCCCTTCCCACAGTGATTTCTACCGTGGCAGCACTTATTTGACCCCTACACACAGTGATTTCTACCGTGGCAGCACTTATTTGACCTCTACACACAATGATTTCTACCGTGGCAGCACTTATTTGACCCCTACACACAGTGATTTCTACCGTGGCAGCACTTATTTGACCCCTGCACACAGTGATTTCTACCGTGGCAGCACTTATCTGACCCCTACACACAGTGATTTCTACCGTGGCAGCACTTATTTGACCCCTACACACAGTGATTTCTACCGTGGCAGCACTTATTTGACCCCTACACACAGTGATTTCTACCGTGGCAGCACTTATTTGACCCTTGCACACAGTGATTTCTACCGTGGCAGCACCTATTTGACCCCTACACACAGTGATTTCCACCGTGGCAGCACCTATCTGACCCCTACACACAGTGATTTCTACCGTGGCAGCACCCATTTCACCCCCACACACAGTGATTTCTACCGTGGCAGCACTTATTTGACCCCTACACACAGTGATTTCTACCGTGGCAGCACTTATTTGACCCCTACACACAGTGATTTCTACCGTGGCAGCACTTATCTGACCCCTACACACAGTGATTTCTACCGTGGCATCACTTATTTGACCCCTACACACAGTGATTTCTACCGTGGCAGCACTTATTTGACCCCTACACACAGTGATTTCTACCGTGGCAGCACTTATTTGACCCCTACACACAGTGATTTCTACCGTGGCAGCACTTATTTGACCCCTACACACAGTGATTTCTACCGTGGCAGCACTTATTTGACCCCTACACACAGTGATTTCTACCGTGGCAGCACTTATCTGACCCCTACACACAGTGATTTCTACCGTGGCAGCACTTATTTGACCCCTACACACACTGATTTCTACCGTGGCAGCACTTATTTGACCCCTACACACAGTGATTTCTACCGCCGCAGCACTTATTTGACCCCTTCACACAGTGATTTCTACCGTGGCAGCACTTGTTTGACCCCTACACACAGTGATTTCTACCGTGGCAGCACTTATTTGACCCCTTCACACAGTGATTTCTACCGTGGCAGCACCTATTTGACCCCTACACACAGTGATTTCTACCGTGGCCGCACCTATTTGACCCCTACACACAGTGATTTCTACCGTGGCAGCACTTATTTGACCCCTACACACACTGATTTCTACCGTGGCAGCACTTATCTGACCCCTTCCCACAGTGATTTCTACCGTGGCAGCACTTATTTGACCCCTACACACAGTGATTTCTACCGTGGGAGCACTTATTTGACCCCTACACACAGTGATTTCTACCGTGGCAGCACTTATTTGACCCCTACACACAGTGATTTCTACCGTGGCAGCACTTATCTGACCCCTTCACACAGTGCTTTCTACCGTGGCAGCACTTATTTGACCCCTACACACAGTGATTTCTACCGTGGCAGCACTTATTTGACCTCTACACACAGTGATTTCTACCGTGGCAGCACTTATTTGACCCCTACACACAGTGATTTCTACCGTGGCAGCACTTATCTGACCCCTACACACAATGATTTCTACCGTGGCAGCACTTATTTGACCCCTACACACAGTGATTTCTACTGTGGCAGCACTTATTTGACCCCTACACACAGTGATTTCTACCGCGGCAGCACTTATTTGACCCCTACACACAGTGATTTCTACCGTGGCAGCACCTATTTGACCCCTACACACAGTGATTTCTACCGTGGTAGCACCTATTTGACCCCTACACACAGTGATTTCTACCGTGGCAGCACCTATCTCACCCCCACACACAGTGATTTCTACCGTGGCAGCACTTATCTGACCCCTACACACAGTGATTTCTACCGTGGCAGCACTTATTTGACCCCTACACACAGTGATTTCTACCGTGGCAGCACTTATTTGACCCCTACACACAGTGATTTCTACCGTGGCAGCACCTATTTGACCCCTAAACACAGTGGTTTTTACCGTGGCAGCACTTATTTGACCCCTACACACAGTGATTTCTACCGTGGCAGCACTTATTTGACCCCTACACACAGTTATTTATACCGTGGCAGCACTTATTTGACCCCTACACACACTGATTTCTACCGTGGCAGCACCTCTTTGACCCCTAAACACAGTGATTTTTACCATGGCAGCACTTATTTGACCCCTACACACAGTGATTTCTACCGTGGCAGCACCTATTTGACCCCTACACACAGTGATTTCTACCGTGGCAGCAGCCATTTCACCCCCACACACAGTGATTTCTACCGTGGCAGCACTTATCTGACCCCTACACACAGTGATTTCTACCGTGGCAGCACTTATTTGACCCCTGCACACAGTGATTTCTACCGTGGCAGCACTTATCTGACCCCTACACACAGTGATTTCTACCGTGGCAGCACCTATTTGACCCCTACACACAGTGATTTCTACCGTGGCAGCACTTATGTGACCCCTACACACAGTGATTTCTACCGTGGCAGCACTTATTTGACCCCTACACACACTGATTTCTACCATGGCAGCACTTATCTGACCCCTTCACACAGTTATTTCTACCCTGGCAGCACCTATTTGACCCCTACACACAGTGATTTCTACCGTGGCCGCACCTATTTGACCCCTACACACAGTGATTTCTACCGTGGCAGCACTTATTTGACCCCTACACACACTGATTTCTACCGTGGCAGCACTTATCTGACCCCTTCCCACAGTGATTTCTACCGTGGCAGCACTTATTTGACCCCTACACACAGTGATTTCTACCGCCGCAGCACTTATTTGACCCCTTCACACAGTGATTTCTAAAGGGGCAGCACTTATTTGACCCCTACACACAGTGATTTCTACCGTGGCAGCACTTATTTGACCCCTTCACACAGTGATTTCTACCGTGGCAGCACCTATTTGACCCCTACACACAGTGATTTCTACCGTGGCCGCACCTATTTGACCCCTACACACAGTGATTTCTACGGTGGCAGCACTTATTTGACCCCTACACACACTGATTTCTACCGTGGCAGCACTTATCTGACCCCTACACACACTGATTTCTACCGTGGCAGCACTTATTTGACCCCTACACACAGTGATTTCTACCGTGGCAGCACTTATTTGACCCCTACACACAGTGATTTCTACCGTGGCAGCACTTATTTGACCCCTACACACAGTGATTTCTACCGTGGCAGCACTTATTTGACCCCTACACACAGTGATTTCTACCGTGGCAGCACCTATTTGACCCCTACACACAGTGATTTCTACCGTGGCCGCACCTATTTGACCCCTACACACAGTCATTTCTACCGTGGCAGCACTTATTTTACCCCTACACACACTGATTTCTACCGTGGCAGCACTTATCTGACCCCTTCCCACAGTGATTTCTACCGTGGCAGCACCTATTTGACCCCTACACACAGTGATTTCTACCGTGGCAATACTCATCTGACCCCTACACACAGTGATTTCTACCGTGGCAGCACTTATTTGACCCCTACACACAGTGATTTCTACCGTGGCAGCACTTATCTGACCCCTTCACACAGTGATTTCTACCGTGGCAGCACTTATTTGACCCCTACACACACTGATTTCTACCGTGGCAGCACTTATTTGACCCCTACACACAGTGATTTCTACCGTGGCCGCACTTATTTGACCCCTACACACAGTGATTTCTACCGTGGCAGCACTTATTTGACCCCTACACACAGTGATTTCTACCGTGGCAGCACTTATCTGACCCCTACACACAGTGATTTCTACCGTGGCAGCACTTATTTGACCCCTTCACACAGTGATTTCTACCGTGGCAGCACCTATTTGACCCCTGCACACACTGATTTCTAAAGGGGCAGCACCTATTTGACCAATTCCCACAGTGATTTCTACCGCGGGAGCACTTATTTGACCCCTACACACAGTGATTTCTACCGTGGCAGCACTTATCTGACCCCTACACACAGTGATTTCTACCGTTGCAGCACTTATTTGACCCCTACACACATTGATTTCTACCGTGGCAGCACTTATTTGACCCCTACACACGGTGATTTCTACCGTGGCAGCACTTTTTTGACCCCTACACACAGTGATTTCTACCGTTGCAGCACTTATTTGACCCCTACACACACTGATTTCTACCGTTGCAGCACTTATTTGACCCCTACACACAGTGATTTCTACTGTGGCAGCACTTATTTGACCCCTACACACAGTGATTTCTACCGTGGCAGCACTTATTTGACCCCTACACACACTGATTTCTACCGTGGCAGCACTTATTTGACCCCTACACACAGTGATTTCTAAAGGGGCAGCACTTATTTGACCCCTACACACAGTGATTTCTACCGTGGCAGCACTTATTTGACCCCTACACACATTGATTTCTACCGTGGCAGCACTTATTTGACCCCTACACACAGTGATTTCTACCGTGGCAGCACCTATTTGACCCCTACACACAGTGATTTCTACCGTGGCAGCACTTATTTGACCCCTACACACAGTGATTTCTACCGTGGCAGCACCTATTTGACCCCTACACACACTGATTTCTAAAGGGGCAGCACCTATTTGACCAATTCCCACAGTGATTTCTACCGTGGCAGCACCTATTTGACCCCTACACACAGTGATTTCTACCGTGGCAGCACCTATTTGACCCCTACACACAGTGATTTCTACGGTGGCAGCACTTCTTTGACCCCTACACACAGTGATTTCTTCAGGGGCAGCACTTATTTGACCCCTACACACAGTGATTTCTACCGTGGCAGCACTTATTTGACCCCTACACACAGTGATTTCTAAAGGGGCAGCACTTATCTGACCCCTACACACATTGATTTCTACCGTGGCAGCACTTATTTGACCCCTACACACACTGATTTCTACCGTGGCAGCACTTATCTGACCCCTTCACACAGTGATTTCTACCGTGGCAGCACTTATTTGACCCCTACACACAGTGATTTCTACCGTGGCCGCACCTATTTGACCCCTACACACAGTGATTTCTACCGTCGCAGCACTTATTTGACCCCTACACACAGTGATTTCTACCATGGCAGCACTTTTCTGACCCCTTCCCACAGTGATTTCTACCGTGGCAGCACTTATTTGGCCCCTACACACACTGATTTCTACCGTGGCAGCACTTATTTGACCCCTACACACAGTGATTTCTACCGCGGGAGCACTTATTTGACCCCTACACACAGTGCTTTTTACCGTGGCAGCACCTATTTGACCCCTACACACAGTGATTTCTACCGTGGCAGCACTTATTTGACCCCTTCACACAGTGATTTCTACCGTGGCAGCACTTATTTGACCCCTACACACACTGATTTCTACCGTGGCAGCACCTATTTGACCCCTACACACAGTGATTTCTACCGTGGCAGCACCTATTTGACCCCTACACACACTGATTTCTACCGTGGCAGCACTTATTTGACCCCTTCCCACAGTGATTTCTACCGTGGCAGCACTTATTTGACCCCTACACACACTGATTTCTACCGTGGCAGCACCTATTTGACCCCTACACACAGTGATTTCTACCGTGGCAGCACTTATCTGACCCCTTCCCACAGTGATTTCTACCGTGGCAGCACCTATTTGACCCCTACACACACTGCTTTCTACCGTGGCAGCACCTATTTGACCCCTACACACACTGATTTCTACCATGGCAGCACTTATCTGACCCCTTCCCACAGTGATTTGTACCGTGGCAGCACTTATCTGACCCCTTCACACAGTGATTTCTACCGCGGGAGCACTTATTTGACCCCTACACACACTGATTTTTACCGTGGCAGCACCTATTTGACCCCTACACACACTGATTTATACCGTGGCAGCACTTATTTGACCCCTTCACACAGTGATTTCTACCGTGGCAGCACTTATTTGACCCCTACACACACTGATTTCTACCGTGGCAGCACCTATTTGACCCCTACACACACTGATTTCTACCGTGGCAGCACCTATTTGACCCCTACACACACTGATTTCTACCGTGGCAGCACCTATTTGACCCCTACACACAGTGATTTCTACCGTGGCAGCACTTATTTGACCCCTTCACACAGTGATTTCTACCGTGGCAGCACTTATTTGACCCCTTCACACAGTGATTTCTACCGTGGCAGCACCTATTTGACCCCTACACACAGTGATTTCTACCGTGGCAGCACCTATTTGACCCCTACACACAGTGATTTCTACCGTGGCAGCACTTATTTGACCCCTACACACACTGATTTCTACCGTGGCAGCACTTATCTGACCCCTTCCCACAGTGATTTCTACCGTGGCAGCACTTATTTGACCCCTACACACAGTGATTTCTACCGTGGCAGCACTTATCTGACCCCTTCACACAGTGATTTCTACCGTGGCAGCACTTATTTGACCCCTACACACACTGATTTCTACCGTGGCAGCACTTATCTGACCCCTTCCCACAGTGATTTCTACCGTGGCAGCACTTTTTTGACCCCTACACACAGTGATTTCTACCGTGGCAGAACTTATTTGACCCCTACACACAGTGATTTCTACCGTGGCAGCACTTATTTGACCCCTACACACAGTGATTTCTACCGTGGCAGCACTTATTTGACCCCTTCACACAGTGATTTCTACCGTGGCAGCACCTATTCGACCCCTACACACACTGATTTCTAAAGGGGCAGCACCTATTTGACCAATTCCCACAGTGATTTCTACCGCGGGAGCACTTATTTGACCCCTACACATAGTGATTTCTACCGTGGCAGCACTTATCTGACCCCTACACACAGTGATTTCTACCGTGGCAGCACCTATTTGACCCCTACACACATTGATTTCTACCGTGGCAGCACTTATTTGACCCTTACACACGGTGATTTCTACCGTAGCAGCACTTATTTGACCCCTACACACAGTGATTTCTACCGTGGCAGCACTTATTTGACCCCTACACACAGTGATTTCTACCGTGGCAGCACTTATTTGACCCCTACACACACTGATTTCTACCGTGGCAGCACTTATTTGACCCCTACGGACAGTGATTTCTACCGTGGCAGCACTTATTTGACCCCTACACACAGTGGTTTCTACCGTGGCAGCACTTATTTGACCCCTACACACATTGATTTCTACCGTGGCAGCACTTATTTGACCCCTACACACAGTGATTTCTACCGTGGCAGCACCTATTTGACCCCTACACACAGTGATTTCTACCGTGGCAGCACTTATTTGACCCCTACACACAGTGATTTCTACCGTGGCAGCACCTATTTGACCCCTACACACACTGATTTCTAAAGGGGCAGCACCTATTTGACCAATTCCCACAGTGATTTCCACCGTGGCAGCACCTATTTGACCCCTACACACAGTGATTTCTACGGTGGCAGCACTTATTTGACCCCCACACACAGTGATTTCTAAAGGGGCAGCACTTATTTGACCCCTACACACAGTGATTTCTACCGTGGCAGCACTTATTTGACCCCTACACACAGTGATTTCTACCGTGGCAGCACCTATTTGACCCCTACACACATTGATTTCTACCGTGGCAGCACTTATTTGACCCCTACACACATTGATTTCTAAAGGGGCAGCACCTATTTGACCCCTACACACAGTGATTTCTACCGTGGCAGCACTTATTTGACCCCTACACACAGTGATTTCTACCGTGGCAGCACTTATTTGACCCCTACACACATTGATTTCTAAAGGGGCAGCACCTATCTGACCCCTACACACAGTGATTTCTACCGTGGCAGCACTTATTTGACCCCTACACACAGTGATTTCTAAAGAGGCAGCACCTATTTGACCCCTGCACACATTGATTTCTACCGTGGCAGCACTTATTTGACCCCTACTCACAGTGATTTCTACCGTGGCAGCACTTATTTGTCCCCTACACACACTGATTTCTAAAGGGGCAGCACTTATTTGACCCCCCCACACAGTGATTTCTACCGTGGCAGCACCTATTTGACCCCTACACACAGTGATTTCTACCGTGGCAGCACCTATTTGACCCCTACACACATTGATTTCTACCGTGGCAGCACTTATTTGTCCCCTACACACACTGATTTCTACCGTGGCAGCACTTATCTCACCCCTACACACAGTGATTTCTACCGTGGCAGCACCTATTTGACCCCTACACACAGTGATTTCTAAAGGGGTAGCACCTATTTGACCCCTACACACATTGATTTCTACCGTGGCAGCACTTATTTGTCCCCTACACACACTGATTTCTACCGTGGCAGCACTTATCTGACCCCTACACACAGTGATTTCTACCGTGGCAGCACTTATTTGACCCCTACACACAGTGATTTCTACCGTGGCAGCACCTATTTGACGCCTACACACAGTGATTTCTACCGTGGCAGCACTTATTTGACCCCTACACACAGTGATTTCTACCGTGGCAGCACTTATTTGACCCCTACACACAGTGATTTCTACCGTGGCAGCACCTATTTGACCCCTACACACATTGATTTCTACCGTGGCAGCACTTATTTGTCCCCTACACACACTGATTTCTACCGTGGCAGCACCTATTTGACCCCTACACACAGTGATTTCTAAAGGGGCAGCACCTATTTGACCCCTACACACATTGATTTCTACCGTGGCAGCACTTATTTGTCCCCTACACACACTGATTTCTACCGTGGCAGCACTTATCTGACCCCTACACACAGTGATTTCTACCGTGGCAGCACTTATTTGACCCCTTCACACAGTGATTTCTACCGTGGCAGCACCTATTTGACCCCTACACACAGTGATTTCTACCGTGGCAGCACCTATTTGACCCCTACACACATTGATTTCTACCGTGGCAGCACTTATTTGTCCCCTACACACACTGATTTCTACCGTGGCAGCACTTATCTCACCCCTACACACAGTGATTTCTACCGTGGCAGCACCTATTTGACCCCTACACACAGTGATTTCTAAAGGGGTAGCACCTATTTGACCCCTACACACATTGATTTCTACCGTGGCAGCACTTATTTGTCCCCTACACACACTGATTTCTACCGTGGCAGCACTTATCTCACCCCTACACACAGTGATTTCTACCGTGGCAGCACCTATTTGACCCCTACACACAGTGATTTCTAAAGGGGCAGCACCTATTTGACCCCTACACACATTGATTTCTACCGTGGCAGCACTTATTTGTCCCCTACACACACTGATTTCTACCGTGGCAGCACTTATCTGACCCCTACACACAGTGATTTCTACCGTGGCAGCACTTATTTGACCCCTTCACACAGTGATTTCTACCGTGGCAGCACCTATTTGACCCCTACACACAGTGATTTCTACCGTGGCAGCACTTATTTGACCCCTGCACACAGTGATTTCTACCGTGGCAGCACTTATTTGACCCCTGCACACAGTGATTTCTACCGTAGCAGCACTTATTTGACCCCTACACACGGTGATTTCTACCGTGGCAGCACTTATTTGACCCCTTCACACAGTGATTTCTACCGTGGCAGCACCTATTTGACCCCTACACACAGTGATTTCTACCGTGGCACCACCTATTTGACCCCTACACACAGTGATTTCTACCGTGGCAGCACTTATTTGACCTCTACACACAGTGATTTCTACCGTGGCAGCACCTATTTGACCCCTACACACATTGATTTCTACCGTGGCAGCACTTATTTGTCCCCTACACACACTGATTTCTACCGTGGCAGCACTTATCTGACCCCTACACACAGTGATTTCTACCGTGGCAGCACTTATTTGACCCCTTCACACAGTGATTTCTACCGTGGCAGCACCTATTTGACCCCTGCACACAGTGATTTCTACCGTGGCAGCACTTATCTGACCCCTTCACACAGTGATTTCTACCGTGGCAGCACTTATTTGACCCCTACACACAGTGATTTCTAAAGGGGCAGCACCTATTTGACCCCTACACACAGTGATTTCTACCGTGGCAGCACTTATTTGTCCCCTACACACACTGATTTCTACCGTGGCAGCACTTATCTCACCCCTACACACAGTGATTTCTACCGTGGCAGCACCTATTTGACCCCTACACACAGTGATTTCTAAAGGGGCAGCACCTATTTGACCCCTACACACATTGATTTCTACCGTGGCAGCACTTATTTGTCCCCTACACACACTGATTTCTACCGTGGCAGCACTTATCTGACCCCTACACACAGTGATTTCTACCGTGGCAGCACTTATTTGACCCCTTCACACAGTGATTTCTACCGTGGCAGCACTTATTTGACCCCTACACACAGTGATTTCTACCGTGGCAGCACTTATTTGACCCCTTCACACAGTGATTTCTACCGTGGCAGTATTTATTTGACCCCTACACACAGTGATTTCTACCGTAGCAGCACTTATTTGACCCCTACACCCAGTGATTTCTACCGTGGCAGCACTTATTTGACCCCTACACACGGTGATTTCTACCGTGGCAGCACTTATTTGACCCCTTCACACAGTGATTTCTACCGTGGCAGCACCTATTTGACCCCTACACACAGTGATTTCTACCGTGGCAGCACTTATTTGACCCCTTCACACAGTGATTTCTACCGTGGCAGCACTTATTTGACCCCTACACACAGTGGTTTCTAAAGGGGCAGCACCTATTTGACCCCTACACACATTGATTTCTACCGTGGCAGCACTTATTTGTCCCCTACACACACTGATTTCTACCGTGGCAGCACTTATCTCACCCCTACACACAGTGATTTCTAAAGGGGCAGCACCTATTTGACCCCTACACACATTGATTTCTACCGTGGCAGCACTTATTTGTCCCCTACACACACTGATTTCTACCGTGGCAGCACTTATTTGACCCCTACACACAGTGATTTCTACCGTGGCAGCACTTATTTGACCCCTTCACACGGTGATTTCTACCGTGGCAGCACCTATTTGACCCCTACACACAGTGATTTCTACCGTGGCAGCACTTATTTGTCCCCTTCACACAGTGATTTCTACCGTGGCAGCACTAGTTTGACCCCTACACACAGTGATTTCTACCGTAGCAGCACTTATTTGACCCCTACACACAGTGATTTCTACCGTGGCAGCACTTATTTGACCCCTACACACAGTGATTTCTACCGTGGCAGCACCTATTTGACCCCTACACACAGTGATTTCTACCGTGGCAGCACTTAGTTGACCCCTACACACGGTGATTTCTACCGTGGCAGCACTTATTTGACCCCTACACACGGTGATTTCTACCTTGGCAGCACTTATTTGACCCCTTCACACAGTGATTTCTACCGTGGCAGCACTTATTTGACCCCTACACACAGTGATTTCTAAAGGGGCAGCACCTATTTGACCCCTACACACATTGATTTCTACCGTGGCAGCACTTATTTGTCCCCTACACACACTGATTTCTACCGTGGCAGCACTTATCTCACCTCTACACACAGTGATTTCTACCGTGGCAGCACCTATTTGACCCCTACACACAGTGATTTCTAAAGGGGCAGCACCTATTTGACCCCTACACACATTGATTTCTACCGTGGCAGCACTTATTTGACCCCTACACACAGTGATTTCTACCGTGGCAGCACTTATTTGACCCCTACACACAGTGATTTCTACCGTGGCAGCACTTTTTTGACCCCTTCACACAGTGATTTCTACCGTGGCAGCACCTATTTGACCCCTACACACAGTGATTTCTAAAGGGGCAGCACCTATTTGACCCCTACACACAGTGATTTCTACCGTGGCAGCACTTATTTGTCCCCTACACACACTGATTTCTACCGTGGCAGCACTTATCTCACCCCTACACACAGTGATTTCTACCGTGGCAGCACCTATTTGACCCCTACACACAGTGATTTCTAAAGGGGCAGCACCTATTTGACCCCTACACACATTGATTTCTACCGTGGCAGCACTTATTTGTCCCCTACACACACTGATTTCTACCGTGGCAGCACTTATCTGACCCCTACACACAGTGATTTCTACCGTGGCAGCACTTATTTGACCCCTTCACACAGTGATTTCTACCGTGGCAGCACTTATTTGACCCCTACACACAGTGATTTCTACCGTGGCAGCACTTATTTGACCCCTTCACACAGTGATTTCTACCGTGGCAGTATTTATTTGACCCCTACACACAGTGATTTCTACCGTAGCAGCACTTATTTGACCCCTACACCCAGTGATTTCTACCGTGGCAGCACTTATTTGACCCCTACACACGGTGATTTCTACCGTGGCAGCACTTATTTGACCCCTTCACACAGTGATTTCTACCGTGGCAGCACCTATTTGACCCCTACACACAGTGATTTCTACCGTGGCAGCACTTATTTGACCCCTTCACACAGTGATTTCTACCGTGGCAGCACTTATTTGACCCCTACACACAGTGATTTCTAAAGGGGCAGCACCTATTTGACCCCTACACACATTGATTTCTACCGTGGCAGCACTTATTTGTCCCCTACACACACTGATTTCTACCGTGGCAGCACTTATCTCACCCCTACACACAGTGATTTCTACCGTGGCAGCACCTATTTGACCCCTACACACAGTGATTTCTAAAGGGGCAGCACCTATTTGACCCCTACACACATTGATTTCTACCGTGGCAGCACTTATTTGTCCCCTACACACACTGATTTCTACCGTGGCAGCACTTATTTGACCCCTACACACAGTGATTTCTACCGTGGCAGCACTTATTTGACCCCTTCACACGGTGATTTCTACCGTGGCAGCACCTATTTGACCCCTACACACAGTGATTTCTACCGTGGCAGCACTTATTTGTCCCCTTCACACAGTGATTTCTACCGTGGCAGCACTAGTTTGACCCCTACACACAGTGATTTCTACCGTAGCAGCACTTATTTGACCCCTACACCCAGTGATTTCTACCGTGGCAGCACTTATTTGACCCCTACACACAGTGATTTCTACCGTGGCAGCACCTATTTGACCCCTACACACAGTGATTTCTACCGTGGCAGCACTTAGTTGACCCCTACACACGGTGATTTCTACCGTGGCAGCACTTATTTGACCCCTACACACGGTGATTTCTACCTTGGCAGCACTTATTTGACCCCTTCACACAGTGATTTCTACCGTGGCAGCACCTATTTGACCCCTACACACAGTGATTTCTAAAGGGGCAGCACCTATTTGACCCCTACACACATTGATTTCTACCGTGGCAGCACTTATTTGTCCCCTACACACACTGATTTCTACCGTGGCAGCACTTATCTCACCTCTACACACAGTGATTTCTACCGTGGCAGCACCTATTTGACCCCTACACACAGTGATTTCTAAAGGGGCAGCACCTATTTGACCCCTACACACATTGATTTCTACCGTGGCAGCACTTATTTGACCCCTACACACAGTGATTTCTACCGTGGCAGCACTTATTTGACCCCTACACACAGTGATTTCTACCGTGGCAGCACTTTTTTGACCCCTTCACACAGTGATTTCTACCGTGGCAGCACCTATTTGACCCCTACACACAGTGATTTCTACCGTGGCAGCACTTATTTGACCCCTTCACACAGTGATTTCTACCGTGGCAGCACTTGTTTGACCCCTACACACAGTGATTTCTACCGTAGCAGCACTTATTTGACCCCTACACCCAGTGATTTCTACCGTGGCAGCACTTATTTGACCCCTACACACAGTGATTTCTACCGTGGCAGCACCTATTTGACCCCTACACACAGTGATTTCTACCGTGGCAGCACTTAGTTGACCCATACACACGGTGATTTCTACCGTGGCAGCACTTATTTGACCCCTACACACGGTGATTTCTACCGTGGCAGCACTTATTTGACCCCTTCACACAGTGTTTTCTACCGTGGCAGCACCTATTTGACCCCTACACACAGTGATTTCTACCGTGGCAGCACCTATTTGACCCCTACACACAGTGATTTCTACCGTGGCAGCACTTATTTGACCCCTACACACGGTGATTTCTACCGTGGCAGCACTTATTTGACCCCTGCACACAGTGATTTCTACCGTGGCAGCACTTATTTGACCCCTACACACATTGATTTCTACCGTGGCAGCACCTATTTGACCCCTACACACAGTCATTTCTACCGTGGCAGCACTTGTTTGACCCCTACACACAGTGATTTCTACCGTGGCAGCACTTGTTTGACCCCTACACACAGTGATTTCTACCGTGGCAGCACTTATTTGACCCCTGCACACAGTGATTTCTACCGTGGCAGCACTTATTTGACCCCTACACACATTGATTTCTACCGTGGCAGCACCTGTTTGACCCCTACACACAGTGATTTCTACCGTGGCAGCACTTATTTGGCCCCTACACACAGTGATTTCTAAAGGGGCAGCACCTATTTGACCCCTGCACACAGTGGTTTCTACCGTGGCAGCACCTATTTGACCCCTACACACATTGATTTCTACCGTGGCAGCACTTATTTGACCCCTACACACAGTGATTTCTACCGTGGCAGCACTTATTTGACCCCTACACACAGTGATTTCTACCGTGGCAGCACTTATTTGACCCCTGCACACAGTGATTTCTACCGTGGCAGCACTTATTTGACCCCTACACACAGTGATTTCTACCGTGGCAGCACTTATTTGACCCCTACACACAGTGATTTCTACCGTGGCAGCACTTATTTGACCCCTACACACAGTGCTTTCTACCGTGGCAGCACTTATTTGACCCCTGCACACAGTGATTTCTACCGTGGCAGCACTTATTTGACCCCTACACGCAGTGATTTCTAAAGGGGCAGCACCTCTTTGACCCCTACACACAGTGATTTCTACCGTGGCAGCACTTATTTGACCCCTCCACACAGTGATTTCTACCGTGGCAGCACCTATTTGACCCCTACACACAGTGATTTCTACCGTGGCAGCACTTATTTGACCCCTTCACGCAGTGATTTCTACCGTGGCAGCACTTATTTGACCCCTACACACAGTGATTTCTACCGTAGCAGCACTTATTTGACCCCTACACACGGTGATTTCTACCGTGGCAGCACTTATTTGACCCCTACACACAGTGATTTCTACCGTGGCAGCACTTATTTGACCCCTACTCACATTGATTTCTACCGTGGCAGCACCTATTTGACCCCTACACACAGTGATTTCTACCGTGGCAGCACCTATTTGACCCCTACACACAGTGATTTCTACCGTGGCAGCACTTATTTGACCCCTACACACGGTGATTTCTACCGTGGCAGCACTTATTTGACCCCTGCACACAGTGGTTTCTACCGTGGCAGCACTTATTTGACCCCTACACACATTGATTTCTACCGTGGCAGCACCTATTTGACCCCTACACACAGTGATTTCTACCGTGGCAGCACTTGTTTGACCCCTACACACAGTGATTTCTACCGTGGCAGCACTTATTTGACCCCTGCACACAGTGATTTCTACCGTGGCAGCACTTCTTTGACCCCTACACACATTGATTTCTACCGTGGCAGCACCTGTTTGACCCCTACACACAGTGATTTCTACCGTGGCAGCACTTATTTGACCCCTACACACAGTGATTTCTAAAGGGGCAGCACCTATTTGACCCCTGCACACAGTGATTTCTACCGTGGCAGCACCTATTTGACCCCTACACACATTGATTTCTACCGTGGCAGCACTTATTTGACCCCTACACACAGTGATTTCTACCGCGGCAGCACTTATTTGACCCCTACACACAGTCATTTCTACCGTGGCAGCACTTATTTGACCCCTGCACACAGTGACTTCTACCGTGGCAGCAATTATTTGACCCCTACACACAGTGATTTCTACCGTGGCAGCACTTATTTGACCCCTACACACAGTGATTTCTACCGTGGCGGCACTTATTTGACCCCTACACACAGTGCTTTCTACCGTGGCAGCACTTATTTGACCCCTACACACATTGATTTCTACCGTGGCAGCACTTATTTGACCCTTACACACATTGATTTCTACCGTGGCAGCACCTATTTGACCCCTACACACAGTGATTTCTACCGTGGCAGCACTTATTTGACCCCTACACGCAGTGATTTCTAAAGGGGCAGCACCTCTTTGACCCCTGCACACAGTGATTTCTACCGTGGCAGCACCTATTTTACCCCTACACACATTGATTTCTACCCTGGCAGCACTTATTTGACCCCTACACACAGTGAATTCTACCGTGGCAGCACTTATTTGACCCCTACACACGGTGATTTCTACCGTGGCAGCACTTATTTGACCCCTGCACACAGTGATTTCTACCGTGGCAGCACTTATTTGACCCCTACACACATTGATTTCTACCGTGGCAGCACCTATTTGACCCCTACACACAGTGATTTCTACCGTGGTAGCACCTATTTGACCCCTACACACAGTGATTTCTACCGTGGCAGCACTTATTTGACCCCTACACACAGTGATTTCTACCGTGGCAGCACCTATTTGATCCCTACACACATTGATTTCTACCGTGGCAGCACTTATTTGAGCCCTACACACAGTGATTTCTACCGTGGCAGCACCTATTTGACCCCTACACACATTGATTTCTACCGTGGCAGCACTTATTTGACCCCTACACACAGTGATTTCTACCGTGGCAGCACTTATTTGACCCCTACACACAGTGATTTCTACCGTGGCAGCACTTATTTGACCCCTACGCACAGTGATTTCTACCGTGGCAGCACTTATTTGACCCCTACACACAGTGATTTCTAAAGGGGCATCACCTATTTGACCCCTGCACACAGTGATTTCTACCGTGGCAGCACCTATTTGACCCCTTCACACAGTGATTTCTACCGTGGCAGCACCTATTTGACCCCTACACACAGTGATTTCTACCGTGGCAGCACCTATTTGACCCCTACACACAGTGATTTCTACCGTTGCAGCACTTATTTGACCCCTGCACACAGTGATTTCTACCGTGGCAGCACTTACTTGACCCCTACACACATTGATTTCTACCGTGGCAGCACCTATTTGACCCCTACACACAGTGATTTCTACCGTGGCAGCACTTATTTGACCCCTACACACAGTGATTTCTACCGTGGCAGCACTTATTTGACCCCTACACACAGTGATTTCTACCGTGGCAGCACTTATTTGCCCCCTACACACAGTGATTTCTACCGTGGCAGCACCTATTTGAGCCCTACACACACTGATTTCTACCGTGGCAGCACTTCTTTGCCCCCTACACACAGTGATTTCTACCGTGGCAGCACTTATTTTCCCCCTACACACAGTGACTTCTACCGTGGCAGCACTTATTTGACCCCTACACACAGTGATTTCTACCGTGGCAGCACTTTTTTGCCCCCTACACACAGTGATTTCTACCGTGGCAGCACTTATATGCCCCCTACACACAGTGATTTCTACCGTGGCAGCACTTATTTGCCCCCTACACACAGTGATTTCTACCGTGGCAGCACTTATTTGACCCCTACACACAGTGATTTCTACCGTGGCAGCACTTATTTGCCCCCTACACACAGTGATTTCTACCGTGGCAGCACTTATTTGACCCCTACACACAGTGATTTCTACCCCGGCAGCACTTATTTGCCCCCTACACACAGTGATTTCTACTGGGCAGCACTTATTTGCCCCCTACACACACTGATTTCTACCGTGGCAGCACTTATTTGCCCCCTACACACAGTGATTTCTACCGTGGCAGCACCTATTTGACCCCTACACACAGTGATTTCTACCATGGCAGCACTTATTTGACCCCTACACACAGTGATTTCTACCGTGGCAGCACTTATTTGACGCCTACACACAGTGATTTCTACCGTGGCAGCACTTATTTGACCCCTACATACAGTGATTTCCACCGTGGCAGCACTTATTTGACCCCTACACACCGTGATTTCTACCGTGGCAGCACTTATTTGACCCCTACGCACACTGATTTCTAAAGGGGCAGCACCTATTTGACCCCTACACACAGTGATTTCTACCGTGGCAGCACTTATTTGACCCCTACACACATTGATTTCTACCGTGGCAGCACCTATTTGACCCCTACACACAGTGATTTCTACCGTGGCAGCACCTATTTGACCCCTACACACACTGATTTCTACCGTGGCAGCACTTATTTGACCCCTACACACAGTGATTTGTACCGTGGCAGCACTTATTTGACCCCTACACACATTGATTTCTACCGTGGCAGCACTTATTTGACCCCTACACACAGTGATTTGTACCGTGGCAGCACTTATTTGACCCCTACACACAGTGATTTCTACCGTGGCAGCACTTATTTGACCCCTACACACAGTGATTTCTACCGTGGCAGCACTTATTTGCCCCCTACACACAGTGATTTCTACCGTGGCAGCACTTATTTGACCCCTACACACAGTGATTTCTACCGTGGCAGCACTTATTTGCCCCCTACACACAGTGATTTCTACTGGGCAGCACTTATTTGCCCCCTACACACAGTGATTTCTACCGTGGCAGCACTTATTTGCCCCCTACACACAGTGATTTCTACCGTGGCAGCACCTATTTGACCCCTACAGACAGTGATTTCTACCATGGCAGCACTTATTTGACCCCTACACACAGTGATTTCTACCGTGGCAGCACTTATTTGACGCCTACACACAGTGATTTCTACCGTGGCAGCACTTATTTGACCCCTACATACAGTGATTTCCACCGTGGCAGCACTTATTTGACCCCTACACACCGTGATTTCTACCGTGGCAGCACTTATTTGACCCCTACGCACACTAATTTCTAAAGGGGCAGCACCTATTTGACCCCTACACACAGTGATTTCTACCGTGGCAGCACCTATTTGACCCCTACACACAGTGATTTCTACCGTGGCAGCACTTATTTGACCCCTACACACATTGATTTCTACCGTGGCAGCACCTATTTGACCCCTACACACAGTGATTTCTACCGTGGCAGCACCTATTTGACCCCTACACACACTGATTTCTACCGTGGCAGCACTTATTTGACCCCTACACACAGTGATTTGTACCGTGGCAGCACTTATTTGACCCCTACACACATTGATTTCTACCGTGGCAGCACTTATTTGACCCCTACAAACAGTGATTTGTACCGTGGCAGCACTTATTTGACCCCTACACACAGTGATTTCTACCGTGGCAGCACTTATTTGACCCCTACACACAGTGATTTCTACCGTGGCAGCTCTTATTTGACCCCTACACACAGTGATTTCTAAAGGGGCAGCACTTATTTGACCCCTACACACAGTGATTTCTACCGTGGCAGCACCTATTTGACCCCTACACACACTGATTTCTAAAGGGGCAGCACCTATTTGACCCCTGCACACAGTGATTTCTACCGTGGCAGCACTTATTTGACCCCTGCACACAGTGATTTCTACCGTGGCAGCACTTATTTGACCCCTGCACACAGTGATTTCTACCGTGGCAGCACTTATTTGACCCCTGCACACAGTGATTTCTAAAGGGGCAGCACCTATTTGACCCCTGCACACAGTGATTTCTACCGTGGCAGCACCTATTTGACCCCTGCACACAGTGATTTCTACCGTGGCAGCACTTATTTGACCCCTACACACAGTGATTTCTACCGTGGCAGCACTTATTTGACCTCTACACACAGTGATTTCTACCATGGCAGCCCTTATTTGACCCCTACACACAGTGATTTCTACCGTGGCAGCACCCATTTGACCCCTGCACACAGTGACTTCTACCGTGGCAGCACCTATTTGACCCCTACACACACTGATTTCTACCGTGGCAGCACTTATTTGACCCCTACACACAGTGATTTCTAAAGGGGCAGCACCTATTTGACCCCTGCACACAGTGATTTCTACCGTGGCAGCACCTATTTGACCCCTGCACACAGTGATTTCTACCGTGGCAGCACTTATTTGACCCCTACACACACTGATTTCTACCGTGGCAGCACTTATTTGACCCCTACACACAGTGATTTCTAAAGGGGCAGCACCTATTTGACCCCTGCACACAGTGATTTCTACCGTGGCAGCACCTATTTGACCCCTGCACACAGTGATTTCTACCGTGGCAGCACTTATTTGACCCCTACACACACTGATTTCTACCGTGGCAGCACTTATTTGACCTCTACACACAGTGATTTGTACCATGGCAGCACTTATTTGACCCCTACACACAGTGATTTCTACCGTGGCAGCACCCATTTGACCCCTGCACACAGTGATTTCTACCGTGGCAGCACTTATTTGACCCCTGCACACAGTGATTTCTACCGTGGCAGCACTTATTTGACCCCTACACACAGTGATTTCTACCATGGCAGCACTTATTTGACCGCTACACACAGTGATTTCTACCGTGGCAGCACTTATTTGACCCCTACACACAGTGATTTCTACCATGGCAGCACTTATCTGACCCCTACACACAGTGATTTCTACCGTGGCAGCACTTATTTGACCCCTACACACAGTGATTTCTAAAGGGGCAGCACTTATTTGACCCCTACACACAGTGATTTCTACCGTGGCAGCACTTATTTGACCTCTACACACAGTGATTTCTACCATGGCAGCACTTATCTGACCCCTACACACAGTGATTTCTACCGTGGCAGCACCTATTTGACCCCTGCACACAGTGACTTCTACCGTGGCAGCACCTATTTGACCCCTGCACACAGTGATTGCTACCGTGGCAGCACTTATTTGACCCCTACACACAGTGATTTCTACCATGGCAGCACTTATCTGACCCCTGCACACAGTGATTTCTACCGTGGCAGCACTTATTTGACCCCTACACACAGTGATTTCTACCATGGCAGCACTTATTTGACCCCTACACACAGTGATTTCTACCGTGGCAGCATCTCTTTGACCTCTACACACAGTGATTTCTACCATGGCAGCACTTATCTGACCCCTACACACAGTGATTTTTACCGTGGCAGCACCTATTTGACCCCTGCACACAGTGACTTCTACCGTGGCAGCACCTATTTGACCCCTGCACACAGGGATTGCTACCGTGGCAGCACTTATTTGACCCCTACACATAGTGATTTCTACCGTGGCAGCACCTATTTGACCCCTACACACAGTGATTTCTACCGTGGCAGCATCTATTTGACCCCTACACACAGTGATTTCTACCGTGGCAGCACTTATTTGACCCCTACACACAGTGATTTCTACCGTGGCAGCACTTATCTGACCCCTACACACAGTGATTTCTACCGTGGCAGCACTTATTTGACCCCTGCACACAGTGATTTCTACCGTGGCAGCACTTATTTGACCCCTACACACAGTGATTTCTAAAGGGGCAGCACCTATTTGACCCCTGCACACAGTGATTTCTACCGTGGCAGCACTTATTTGACCCCTGCACACAGTGATTTCTACCGTGGCAGCACTTATTTGGCGGCTACACACACTGATTTCTACCGTGGCAGCACTTATTTGACCCCTACACACAGTGATTTCTAAAGGGGCAGCACCTATTTGACCCCTGCACACAGTGATTTCTACCGTGGCAGCACCTATTTGACCCCTGCACACAGTGATTTCTACCGTGGCAGCACTTATTTGACCCCTACACACAGTGATTTCTACCGTGGCAGCACTTATTTGACCTCTACACACAGTGATTTCTACCATGGCAGCACTTATTTGACCCCTACACACAGTGATTTCTACCGTGGCAGCACCTATTTGACCCCTGCACACAGTGACTTCTACCGTGGCAGCACCTATTTGACCCCTGCACACAGTGATTTCTACCGTGGCAGCACTTATTTGACCCCTACACACAGTGATTTCTACCGTGGCAGCACCTATTTGACCCCTACACACAGTGATTTCTACCGTGGCAGCACTTATTTGACCCCTACACACAGTTATTTGTACCGTGGCAGCACCTATTTGACCCCTACACACAGTGATTTCTACCGTGGCAGCACTTATTTGACCCCTACACATAGTGAGTTCTACCGTGGCAGCACTTATTTGACCCCTACACACAGTGATTTCTACCGTGGCAGCACTTATTTGACCCCTACACACAGTGATTTCTACCGTGGCAGCACTTATTTGACCCCTACACACAGTTATTTCTACCGTGGCAGCACCTATTTGACCCCTACACACAGTGATTTCTACCGTGGCAGCACTTATTTGACCCCTACACATAGTGAGTTCTACCGTGGCAGCACTTATCTGACCCCTACACACAGTGATTTCTACCGTGGCAGCACCTATTTGACCCCTGCACACAGTGACTTCTACCGTGGCAGCACCTATTTGACCCCTGCACACAGTGATTGCTACCGTGGCAGCACTTATTTGACCCCTACACACAGTGATTTCTACCATGGCAGCACTTATCTGACCCCTGCACACAGTGATTTCTACCGTGGCAGCACTTATTTGACCCCTACACACAGTGATTTCTACCGTGGCAGCACTTATTTGACCCCTACACACAGTGATTTCTACCGTGGCAGCACTTATTTGACCCCTACACACAGTGATTTCTACCATGGCAGCACTTATTTGACCCCTACACACAGTGATTTCTACCGTGGCAGCACTTATTTGACCTCTACACACACTGATTTCTACCGTGGCAGCACTTATTTGACCCCTACACACAGTGACTTCTACCGTGGCAGCACCTATTTGACCCCTGCACACAGTGATTTCTACCGTGGCAGCTCTTATTTGACCCCTACACACAGTGATTTCTAAAGGGGCAGCACCTATTTGACCCCTGCACACAGTGATTTCTACCGTGGCAGCACCTATTTGACCCCTGCACACAGTGATTTCTACCGTGGCAGCACTTATTTGACCCCTACACACACTGATTTCTACCGTGGCAGCACTTATTTGACCCCTACACACAGTGATTTCTACCGTGGCAGCACCTATTTGACCCCTACACACATTGATTTCTACCGTGGCAGCACTTATTTGACCCCTACACACAGTGATTTCTAAAGGGGCAGCACTTATTTGACCCCTACACACAGTGATTTCTAAAGGGGCAGCACTTATTTGACCCCTACACACACTGATTTCTACCGTGGCAGCACTTATTTGACCCCTACACACAGTGATTTCTACCGTGGCAGCACTTATTTGAGCCCTACACACAGTGATTTCTACGGTGGCAGCACTTATTTGACCCCTACACA
Source organism: Eutreptiella sp. 'Long Island Sound 2002' (assembly GCA_964036045.1). Classification (NCBI taxonomy): domain Eukaryota; phylum Euglenozoa; class Euglenophyceae; order Eutreptiales; family Eutreptiaceae; genus Eutreptiella; species Eutreptiella sp. 'Long Island Sound 2002'. The sequence continues at coordinate 19,795,449 of OZ038391.1, forward strand.
CAGTGATTTCTACCGTGGCAGCACTTATTTGACCCCTACACACAGTGATTTCTACCGTGGCAGCACTTATTTGACCCCTGCACACAGTGATTTCTACCGTGGCAGCACTTATTTGATCCCTACACACAGTGATTTCTACCGTGGCAGCACCTATTTGACCCCTGCACACAGTGATTTCTACCGTGGCAGCACCTATTTGACCCCTACACACAGTGATTTCTACCGTGGCAGCACTTATTTGACCCCTACACACAGTGATTTCTACCGTGGCAGCACTTATTTGACCCCTACACACAGTGATTTCTACCGTGGCAGCACTTATTTGACCCCTACACACAGTGATTTCTAAAGGGGCAGCACTTATTTGACCCCTACACACAGTTATTTCTACCGTGGCAGCACTTATTTGACCCCTACACACAGTGATTTCTACCGTGGCAGCACCTATTTGACCCCTACACACAGTGATTTCTACCGTGGCAGCACTTATTTGACCCCTACACACAGTGATTTCTACCGTGGCAGCACTTATTTGACCCCTACACACAGTGATTTCTACCGTGGCAGCACTTATTTGACCCCTGCACACAGTGATTTCTACCGTGGCAGCACTTATTTGATCCCTACACACAGTGATTTCTACCGTGGCAGCACCTATTTGACCCCTGCACACAGTGATTTCTACCGTGGCAGCACTTATTTGACCCCTACACACAGTGATTTCTACCGTGGCAGAACCTATTTGACCCCTGCACACAGTGATTTCTACCGTGGCAGCACTTATTTGATCCCTACACACAGTGATTTCTAAAGGGGCAGCACTTATTTGACCCCTACACACAGTGATTTCTACCGTGGCAGCACCTATTTGACCCCTACACACAGTGATTTCTACCGTGGCAGCACTTATTTGACCCCTACACACAGTGATTTCTAAAGGGGCAGCACTTATTTGACCCCTACACACAGTGATTTCTACCGTCGCCCCATTTTATTGACCGCTACACACAGTGATTTCTACCGTGGCAGCACCTATTTGACCCCTTCACACAGTGATTTCTACCGTGGCAGCACCTATTTGACCCCTACACACAGTGATTTCCACCGTGGCAGCACTTTTTTGAGGCCTACACACAGTGATTTCTACCGTGGCAGCACTTATTTGACCCCTACACACAGTGATTTCTACCGTGGCAGCACCTATTTGACCCCTACACACAGTGATTTCTACCGTGGCAGCACTTATTTGACCCCTACACACAGTGATTTCTACCGTGGCAGCACTTATTTGACGCCTACACACAGTGATTTCTACCGTGGCAGCACTTATTTGACCCCTACACACAGTGATTTCTACCGTGGCAGCACCTATTTGACCCCTACACACAGTGATTTCTACCGTGGCAGCACCTTTTTGACCCCTACACACAGTGATTTCTACCGTGGCAGCACCTATTTGACCCCTACACACAGATATTTCTACCGTGGCAGCACCTATTTGACCCCTACACACACTGATTTCTACCGTGGCAGCACTTATTTGACCCCTACACACAGTGATTTCTACCGTGGCGGCACCTATTTGACCCCTACACACAGTGATTTCTACCGTGGCAGCACTTATTTGACCCCTACACACAGTGATTTCTACCGTGGCAGCACCTATTTGACCCCTACACACAGTGATTTCTACCGTGGCAGCACTTTTTTGACCCCTACACACAGATATTTCTACCGTGGCAGCACCTATTTGACCCCTACACACAGTGATTTCTACCGTGGCAGCACCTATTTGACCCCTGCACACAGTGATTTCTACCGTGGCAGCACCTATTTGACCCCTACACACAGATATTTCTACCGTGGCAGCACCTATTTGACCCCTACACACAGTGATTTCTACCGTGGCAGCACTTATTTGATCCCTACACACAGTGATTTCTACCGTGGCAGCACCTATTTGACCCCTGCACACAGTGATTTCTACCGTGGCAGCACTTATTTGACCCCTACACACAGTGATTTCTACCGTGGCAGAACCTATTTGACCCCTGCACACAGTGATTTCTACCGTGGCAGCACTTATTTGATCCCTACACACAGTGATTTCTAAAGGGGCAGCACTTATTTGACCCCTACACACAGTGATTTCTACCGTGGCAGCACCTATTTGACCCCTACACACAGTGATTTCTACCGTGGCAGCACTTATTTGACCCCTACACACAGTGATTTCTAAAGGGGCAGCACTTATTTGACCCCTACACACAGTGATTTCTACCGTGGCAGCACTTATTTGACCGCTACACACAGTGATTTCTACCGTGGCAGCACCTATTTGACCCCTTCACACAGTGATTTCTACCGTGGCAGCACCTATTTGACCCCTACACACAGTGATTTCTACCGTGGCAGCACTTATTTGACGCCTACACACAGTGATTTCTACCGTGGCAGCACTTATTTGACCCCTACACACAGTGATTTCTACCGTGGCAGCACCTATTTGACCCCTACACACAGTGATTTCTACCGTGGCAGCACTTATTTGACCCCTACACACAGTGATTTCTACCGTGGCAGCACTTATTTGACGCCTACACACAGTGATTTCTACCGTGGCAGCACTTATTTGACCCCTACACACAGTGATTTCTACCGTGGCAGCACCTATTTGACCCCTACACACAGTGATTTCTACCGTGGCAGCACCTTTTTGACCCCTACACACAGTGATTTCTACCGTGGCAGCACCTATTTGACCCCTACACACAGATATTTCTACCGTGGCAGCACCTTTTTGACCCCTACACACAGTGATTTCTACCGTGGCAGCACTTATTTGACCCCTACACACAGTGATTTCTACCGTGGCGGCACCTATTTGACCCCTACACACAGTGATTTCTACCGTGGCAGCACCTATTTGACCCCTACACACAGATATTTCTACCGTGGCAGCACCTATTTGACCCCTACACACAGTGATTTCTACCGTGGCAGCACTTATTTGACCCCTACACACAGATATTTCTACCGTGGCAGCACCTATTTGACCCCTACACACAGTGATTTCTACCGTGGCAGCACCTATTTGACCCCTGCACACAGTGATTTCTACCGTGGCAGCACCTATTTGACCCCTACACACAGTGATTTCTACCGTGGCAGCACTTATTTGACCCCTACACAGAGTGATTTCTACCGTGGCAGCACTTATTTGACCCCTACACACACTGATTTCTACCGTGGCAGCACCCATTTGACCCCTGCACACAGTGATTTCTACCGTGGCAGCACCTATTTGACCCCTACACACAGTGATTTCTACCGTGGCAGCACTTATTTGACCCCTACACACAGTGATTTCTACCGTGGCAGCACCTATTTGACCCCTGCACACAGTGATTTCTACCGTGGCAGCACCTATTTGACCCCTACACACAGTGATTTCTACCGTGGCAGCACTTATTTGACCCCTACACAGAGTGATTTCTACCGTGGCAGCACTTATTTGACCCCTACACACACTGATTTCTACGGTGGCAGCACTTTTTTGACCCCTACACACAGTGATTTCTACCGTGGCAGCACCTATTTGACCCCTACACACAGTGATTTCTACCGTGGCAGCACTTATTTGACCCCTACACACACTGATTTCTACCGTGGCAGCACCTATTTGACCCCTACACACAGTGATTTCTACCGTGGCAGCACCTATTTGACCCCTACACACAGTGATTTCTACCGTGGCAGCACCTATTTGACCCCTACACACATTGATTTCTACCGTGGCAGCACCTATTTGACCCCTACACCCAGTGATTTCTACCTCGGCAGCACTTATCTGACCCCTGCACACAGTGATTTCTACCGTGGCAGCACTTATTTGACCCCTACACACACTGATTTCTACCGTGGCAGCACTCATTTGACCCCTACACACAGTGATTTCTACCGTGGCAGCACCTATTTGACCCCTACACACATTGATTTCCACCGTGACAGCACTTATTTGACCCCTACACACAGTGATTTCTACCGTGGCAGCACTTATTTGACCCCTTCACACAGTGATTTCTACCGTGGCAGCACCTATTTGACCCCTACACAGAGTGATTTCTACCGTGGCAGCACTTATTTGACCCCTACACACAGTGATTTCTACCGTGGCAGCACTTATTTGACCCCTACACACAGTGATTTCTACCGTGGCAGCACTTATTTGACCCCTACACACAGTGATTTCTACCGTGGCAGCACCTATTTGACCCCTGCACACAGTGATTTCTACCGTGGCAGCACCTATTTGACCCCTGCACACAGTGATTTCTACCGTGGCAGCACCTATTTGACCCCTACACACAGTGATTTCTAAAGGGGCAGCACCTATTTGACCCCTGCACACAGTGATTTCTACCGTGGCAGCACCTATTTGACCCCTGCACACAGTGATTTCTACCGTGGCCGCACCTATTTGACCCCTACACACACTGATTTCTACCGTGGCAGCACTTGTTTGACCCCTACACACAGTGATTTCTACCGTGGCAGCACCTATTTGACCCCTACACACATTGATTTCTACCGTGGCAGCACTTATTTGACCCCTACACACAGTGATTTCTACCGTGGCAGCACTTATTTGACTCCTACACACAGTGATTTCTAAAGGGGCAGCACTTATTTGACCCCTACACACAGTGATTTCTACCGTGGCAGCACTTATTTGACCCCTACACACAGTGATTTCTACCGTGGCAGCACTTATTTGACCCCTACACACAGTGATTTCTACGGTGGCAGCACTTATTTGACCCCTACACACACTGATTTCTACCGTGGCAGCACTTATTTGACCCCTACACACAGTGATTTCTACCGTGGCAGCACTTATTTGACCCCTACACACAGTGATTTCTACCGTGGCAGCACCTATTTGACCCCTGCACACAGTGATTTCTACCGTGGCAGCACTTATTTGATCCCTACACACATTGATTTCTACCGTGGCAGCACTTATTTGACCCCTACACACAGTGATTTCTACCGTGGCAGCACTTATTTGACCCCTACACACAGTGATTTCCAAAGGGGCAGCACTTATTTGACCCCTACACACACTGATTTCTACCGTGGCAGCACTTATTTGACCCCTACACACAGTGATTTCTACCGTGGCAGCACTTATTTGACCCCTACACACAGTGATTTCTACCGTGGCAGCACTTATTTGACCCCTACACACGGTGATTTCTACCGTGGCAGCACCTATTTGACCCCTACACACAGTGATTTCTACCGTGGCAGCACTTATTTGACCCCTACACACAGATATTTCTACCGTGGCAGCACCTATTTGACCCCTACACACAGTGATTTCTACCGTGGCAGCACTTATTTGACCCCTACACACAGATATTTCTACCGTGGCAGCACCTATTTGACCCCTACACACAGTGATTTCTACCGTGGCAGCACCTATTTGACCCCTGCACACAGTGATTTCTACCGTGGCAGCACCTATTTGACCCCTACACACAGTGATTTCTACCGTGGCAGCACTTATTTGACCCCTAAACAGAGTGATTTCTACCGTGGCAGCACTTATTTGACCCCTACACACACTGATTTCTACCGTGGCAGCACCTATTTGACCCCTGCACACAGTGATTTCTACCGTGGCAGCACCTATTTGACCCCTACACACAGTGATTTCTACCGTGGCAGCACTTATTTGACCCCTACACACAGTGATTTCTACCGTGGCAGCACCTATTTGACCCCTGCACACAGTGATTTCTACCGTGGCAGCACCTATTTGACCCCTACACACAGTGATTTCTACCGTGGCAGCACTTATTTGACCCCTACACAGAGTGATTTCTACCGTGGCAGCACTTATTTGACTCCTACACACAGTGATTTCTAAAGGGGCAGCACTTATTTGACCCCTACACACAGTGATTTCTACCGTGGCAGCACTTATTTGACCCCTACACACAGTGATTTCTACCGTGGCAGCACTTATTTGACCCCTACACACAGTGATTTCTACGGTGGCAGCACTTATTTGACCCCTACACACACTGATTTCTACCGTGGCAGCACTTATTTGACCCCTACACACAGTGATTTCTACCGTGGCAGCACTTATTTGACCCCTACACACAGTGATTTCTACCGTGGCAGCACCTATTTGACCCCTGCACACAGTGATTTCTACCGTGGCAGCACTTTTTTGATCCCTACACACACTGATTTCTACCGTGGCAGCACTTATTTGACCCCTACACACAGTGATTTCCAAAGGGGCAGCACTTATTTGACCCCTACACACACTGATTTCTACCGTGGCAGCACTTATTTGACCCCTACACACAGTGATTTCTACCGTGGCAGCACTTATTTGACCCCTACACACAGTGATTTCTACCGTGGCAGCACTTATTTGACCCCTACACACAGTGATTTCTACCGTGGCAGCACTTATTTGACCCCTACACACAGTGATTTCTACGGTGGCAGCACTTATTTGACCCCTACACACACTGATTTCTACCGTGGCAGCACTTATTTGACCCCTACACACAGTGATTTCTACCGTGGCAGCACTTATTTGACCCCTACACACAGTGATTTCTACCGTGGCAGCACCTATTTGACCCCTGCACACAGTGATTTCTACCGTGGCAGCACTTATTTGACCCCTACACACAGTGATTTCTACCGTGGCAGCACTTATTTGACCCCTACACACAGTGATTTCCAAAGGGGCAGCACTTATTTGACCCCTACACACACTGATTTCTACCGTGGCAGCACTTATTTGACCCCTACACACAGTGATTTCTACCGTGGCAGCACTTATTTGACCCCTACACACAGTGATTTCTACCGTGGCAGCACCTATTTGACCCCTACACACGGTGATTTCTACCGTGGCAGCACCTATTTGACCCCTACACACAGTGATTTCTACCGTGGCAGCACTTATTTGACCCCTACACACAGATATTTCTACCGTGGCAGCACCTATTTGACCCCTACACACAGTGATTTCTACCGTGGCAGCACTTATTTGACCCCTACACACAGATATTTCTACCGTGGCAGCACCTATTTGACCCCTACACACAGTGATTTCTACCGTGGCAGCACCTATTTGACCCCTGCACACAGTGATTTCTACCGTGGCAGCACCTATTTGACCCCTACACACAGTGATTTCTACCGTGGCAGCACTTATTTGACCCCTACACAGAGTGATTTCTACCGTGGCAGCACTTATTTGACCCCTACACACACTGATTTCTACCGTGGCAGCACCTATTTGACCCCTGCACACAGTGATTTCTACCGTGGCAGCACCTATTTGACCCCTACACACAGTGATTTCTACCGTGGCAGCACTTATTTGACCCCTACACACAGTGATTTCTACCGTGGCAGCACCTATTTGACCCCTGCACACAGTGATTTCTACCGTGGCAGCACCTATTTGACCCCTACACACAGTGATTTCTACCGTGGCAGCACTTATTTGACCCCTACACAGAGTGATTTCTACCGTGGCAGCACTTATTTGACCCCTACACACACTGATTTCTACCGTGGCAGCACCTATTTGACCCCTACACACAGTGATTTCTACCGTGGCAGCACCTATTTGACCCCTACACACAGTGATTTCTACCGTGGCAGCACCTATTTGACCCCTACACACATTGATTTCTACCGTGGCAGCACCTATTTGACCCCTACACCCAGTGATTTCTACCTCGGCAGCACTTATCTGACCCCTGCACACAGTGATTTCTACCGTGGCAGCACTTATTTGACCCCTACACACACTGATTTCTACCGTGGCAGCACTCATTTGACCCCTACACACAGTGATTTCTACCGTGGCAGCACCTATTTGACCCCTACACACATTGATTTCCACCGTGGCAGCACCCATTTGACCCCTACACACAGTGATTTCTACCGTGGCAGCACTTATTTGACCCCTTCACACAGTGATTTCTACCGTGGCAGCACCTATTTGACCCCTACACAGAGTGATTTCTACCGTGGCAGCACTTATTTGACCCCTACACACAGTGATTTCTACCGTGGCAGCACTTATTTGACCCCTACACACAGTGATTTCTACCGTGGCAGCACTTATTTGACCCCTACACACAGTGATTTCTACCGTGGCAGCACCTATTTGACCCCTGCACACAGTGATTTCTACCGTGGCAGCACCTATTTGACCCCTGGACACAGTGATTTCTACCGTGGCAGCACCTATTTGACCCCTACACACAGTGATTTCTAAAGGGGCAGCACCTATTTGACCCCTGCACACAGTGATTTCTACCGTGGCAGCACCTATTTGACCCCTGCACACAGTGATTTCTACCGTGGCAGCACTTATTTGACCCCTACACACACTGATTTCTACCGTGGCAGCACTTATTTGACCCCTACACACAGTGATTTCTACCGTGGCAGCACCTATTTGACCCCTACACACATTGATTTCTACCGTGGCAGCACTTATTTGACCCCTACACACAGTGATTTCTACCGTGGCAGCACTTATTTGACTCCTACACACAGTGATTTCTAAAGGGGCAGCACTTATTTGACCCCTACACACAGTGATTTCTACCGTGGCAGCACTTATTTGACCCCTACACACAGTGATTTCTACCGTGGCAGCACTTATTTGACCCCTACACACAGTGATTTCTACGGTGGCAGCACTTATTTGACCCCTACACACACTGATTTCTACCGTGGCAGCACTTATTTGACCCCTACACACAGTGATTTCTACCGTGACAGCACTTATTTGACCCCTACACACAGTGATTTCTACCGTGGCAGCACCTATTTGACCCCTGCACACAGTGATTTCTACCGTGGCAGCACTTATTTGATCCCTACACACATTGATTTCTACCGTGGCAGCACTTATTTGACCCCTACACACAGTGATTTCTACCGTGGCAGCACTTATTTGACCCCTACACACAGTGATTTCCAAAGGGGCAGCACTTATTTGACCCCTACACACACTGATTTCTACCGTGGCAGCACTTATTTGACCCCTACACACAGTGATTTCTACCGTGGCAGCACTTATTTGACCCCTACACACAGTGATTTCTACCGTGGCAGCACCTACTTGACCCCTACACACAGATATTTCTACCGTGGCAGCACCTATTTGACCCCTACACACAGTGATTTCTACCGTGGCAGCACTTATTTGACCCCTACACACAGTGATTTCTACCGTGGCAGCACTTATTTGACCCCTACACACAGTGATTTCTACCGTGGCAGCACCTATTTGACCCCTACACACAGTGATTTCTACCGTGGCAGCACCTATTTGACCCCTACACACATTGATGTCTACCGTGGCAGCACCTATTTGACCCCTACACACAGTGATTTCTACCGTGGCAGCACTTGCCTGACCCCTGCACACAGTGATTTCTACCGTGGCAGCACTTATCTGACCCCTACACACAGTGATTTCTACCGTGGCAGCACTCATTTGACCCCTACACACAGTGATTTCTACCGTGGCAGCACCTATTTGACCCCTACACACATTGATTTCTACCGTGGCAGCACTTATTTGACCCCTTCACACAGTGATTTCTACCGTGGCAGCACTTATTTGACCCCTACACACAGTGATTTCTACCGTGGCAGCACCTGTTTGACCCCTACACACAGTGATTTCTACTGTGGCAGCACTTATTTGACCCCTACACACAGTGATTTCTACCGTGGCAGCACTTATTTGACCCCTTCACACAGTGATTTCTACCGTGGCAGCACTTATTTGACCCCTACACACAGTGATTTCTACCGTGGCAGCACCTGTTTGACCCCTACACACAGTGATTTCTACCGTGGCAGCACTTATTTGACCCCTACACACAGTGATTTCTACCGTGGCAGCACTTATTTGACCCCTACACACGGTGATTTCTACCGTGGCAGCACTTATTTGACCCCTACGCACAGTGATTTCTACTGTGGCAGCACTTATTTGACCCCTACACACAGTGATTTCTACCGTGGCAGCACTTATTTGACCCCTACACACAGTGATTTCTACCGTGGCAGCACTTATTTGACCCCTACGCACAGTGATTTCTACCGTGGCAGCACTTACTTGACCCCTACACACAGTGATTTCTACCGTGGCAGCACCTGTTTGACCCCTACACACAGTGATTTCTACCGTGACAGCACTTATTTGACCCCTACACACAGTGATTTCTATAGTGGCAGCACTTTTTTGACCCCTACACACAGTGATTTCTACCGTGGCAGCACTTATTTGACCCCTTCACACAGTGATTTCTACCGTGGCAGCACCTATTTGACCCCTACACACACTGAAGGGGCAGCACCTATTTGACCCCTACACACAGTGATTTCTACCGTGGCAGCACTTATTTGACCCCTACACACAGTGATTTCTACCGTGGCAGCACTTATTTGACCCCTACACACAGTGATTTCTACCGTGGCAGCACCTGTTTGACCCCTACACACAGTGATTTCTACCGTGGCAGCACTTATTTGACCCCTACACACAGTGATTTCTACCGTGGCAGCACTTATTTGACCCCTACACACAGTGATTTCTACCGTGGCAGCACTTATTTGACCCCTACGCACAGTGATTTCTACTGTGGCAGCACTTATTTGACCCCTACACACAGTGATTTCTACCGTGGCAGCACTTATTTGACCCCTACACACAGTGATTTCTACCGTGGCAGCACTTATTTGACCCCTACGCACAGTGATTTCTACCGTGGCAGCACTTACTTGACCCCTACACACAGTGATTTCTACCGTGGCAGCACCTGTTTGACCCCTACACACAGTGATTTCTACCGTGACAGCACTTATTTGACCCCTACACACAGTGATTTCTATAGTGGCAGCACTTTTTTGACCCCTTCACACAGTGATTTCTACCGTGGCAGCACTTATTTGACCCCTACACACAGTGATTTCTACCGTGGCAGCACCTGTTTGACCCCTACACACAGTGATTTCTACCGTGGCAGCACTTATTTGACCCCTACACACAGTGATTTCTACCGTGGCAGCACTTATTTGACCCCTACACACGGTGATTTCTACCGTGGCAGCACTTATTTGACCCCTACGCACAGTGATTTCTACTGTGGCAGCACTTATTTGACCCCTACACACAGTGATTTCTACCGTGGCAGCACTTATTTGACCCCTACACACAGTGATTTCTACCGTGGCAGCACTTATTTGACCCCTACGCACAGTGATTTCTACCGTGGCAGCACTTACTTGACCCCTACACACAGTGATTTCTACCGTGGCAGCACCTGTTTGACCCCTACACACAGTGATTTCTACCGTGACAGCACTTATTTGACCCCTACACACAGTGATTTCTATAGTGGCAGCACTTTTTTGACCCCTACACACAGTGATTTCTACCGTGGCAGCACTTATTTGACCCCTTCACACAGTGATTTCTACCGTGGCAGCACCTATTTGACCCCTACACACACTGAAGGGGCAGCACCTATTTGACCCCTACACACAGTGATTTCTACCGTGGCAGCACTTATTTGACCCCTACACACAGTGATTTCTACCGTGGCAGCACTTATTTGACCCCTACACACAGTGATTTCTACCGTGGCAGCACCTGTTTGACCCCTACACACAGTGATTTCTACCGTGGCAGCACTTATTTGACCCCTACACACAGTGATTTCTACCGTGGCAGCACTTATTTGACCCCTACACACAGTGATTTCTACCGTGGCAGCACTTTTTTGACCCCTACGCACAGTGATTTCTACTGTGGCAGCACTTATTTGACCCCTACACACAGTGATTTCTACCGTGGCAGCACTTATTTGACCCCTACACACAGTGATTTCTACCGTGGCAGCACTTATTTGACCCCTACGCACAGTGATTTCTACCGTGGCAGCACTTACTTGACCCCTACACACAGTGATTTCTACCGTGGCAGCACCTGTTTGACCCCTACACACAGTGATTTCTACCGTGACAGCACTTATTTGACCCCTACACACAGTGATTTCTATAGTGGCAGCACTTTTTTGACCCCTACACACAGTGATTTCTACCGTGGCAGCACTTATTTGACCCCTTCACACAGTGATTTCTACCGTGGCAGCACCTATTTGACCCCTACACACAGTGATTTCTACCGTGGCAGCACTTATTTGACCCCTACACACAGTGATTTCTACCGTGGCAGCACCTGTTTGACCCCTACACACAGTGATTTCTACCGTGACAGCACTTATTTGACCCCTACACACAGTGATTTCTACCGTGGCAGCACTTATTTGACCCCTACGCACAGTGATTTCTACCGTGGCAGCACTTACTTGACCCCTACACACAGTGATTTCTACCGTGGCAGCACTTATTTGACCCCTACACACAGTGATTTCTACCGTGGCAGCACTTATTTGACCCCTACGCACAGTGATTTCTACCGTGGCAGCACTTATTTGACCCCTACACACAGTGATTTCTACCGTGGCAGCACCTGTTTGACCCCTACACACAGTGATTTCTACCGTGACAGCACTTATTTGACCCCTACACACAGTGATTTCTATAGTGGCAGCACTTTTTTGACCCCTACACACAGTGATTTCTACCGTGGCAGCACTTATTTGACCCCTTCACACAGTGATTTCTACCGTGGCAGCACCTATTTGACCCCTACACACAGTGATTTCTACCGTGGCAGCACCTATTTGACCCCTACACACAGTGATTTCTACCGTGGCAGCACCTGTTTGACCCCTACACACAGTGATTTCTACCGTGACAGCACTTATTTGACCCCTACACACAGTGATTTCTATAGTGGCAGCACTTTTTTGACCCCTACACACAGTGATTTCTACCGTGGCAGCACCTATTTGACCCCTACACACAGTGATTTCTACCGTGGCAGCACTTATTTGACCCCTACACACAGTGATTTCTACCGTGGCAGCACTTATTTGACCCCTACACACAGTGATTTCTACCGTGGCAGCACTTATTTGACCCCTACACACAGTGATTTCTACGGTGGCAGCACTTATTTGCCCCCTACACACATTGATTTCTACCGTGGCAGCACTGATTTGACCCCTACACACAGTGATTTCTACCGTGGCAGCACTTATCTGACCCCTACACACACTGATTTCTACCGTGGCAGCACCTATTTGACCCCTACACCCAGTGATTTCTACCGTGGCAGCACTTATTTGACCCCTACACACAGTGATTTCTACCGTGGCAGCACTTATCTGACCCCTACACACACTGATTTCTACCGTGGCAGCACCTATTTGACCCCTACACCCAGTGATTTCTACCGTGGCAGCACTTATCTGACCCCTACACACAGTGATTTCTACCGTGGCAGCACTTATCTGACCCCTACACACAGTGATTTCTACCGTGGCAGCACTTATTTGACCCCTACACACAGTGATTTCTACCGTGGCAGCACTTATTTGACCCCTTCACACAGTGATGTCTACCGTGGCAGCACTTATTTGACCCCTACACACAGTGATTTCTACCGTGGCAGCACTTATTTGACCCCTTCACACAGTGATTTCTACCGTGGCAGCACCTATTTGACCCCTACACACAGTGATTTCTACCGTGGCAGCACTTATCTGACCCCTACACACAGTGATTTCTACCGTGGCAGCACTTATTTGACCCCTACACACAGTGATCTCTACCGTGGCAGCACTTATCTGACCCCTTCTCACAGTGATTTCTACCGTGGCAGCACTTTTTTGACCCCTACACACAGTCAATTCTACCGTGGCAGCACTTATTTGACCCCTTCCCACAGTACTTTCTACCGTGGCAGCACTTTTTTGACCCCTACACACAGTGAATTCTACCGTGGCAGCACTTATTTGACCCCTACACACAGTGATTTCTACCGTGGCAGCACTTATTTGACCCCTTCACACAGTGATTTCTACCGGGGCAGCACTTATCTGATCTCTACACACAGTGATTTCTACCGTGGCAGCACCTTTTTGACCCCTACACACAGTGATTTCTACCGTGGCAGCACTTATTTGACCCCTACACACAGTGATTTCTACCGTGGCAGCACCTATTTGACCCCTACACACACTGATTTCTAAAGGGGCAGCACCTCTTTGACCAATTCCCACACCGATTTCTACCGTGGCAGCACTTATCTGACCCCTACACACATTGATTTGTACCGTGGCAGCACCTATTTGACCCCTACACACAGTGATTTCTACCGTGGCAGCACCTATTTGACCCCTACACACAGTGATTTCTACCGTGGCAGCACTTATTTGACCCCTACACACAGTGATGTCTACTGTGGCAGCACTTACTTGACCCCTACACACAGTGATTTCTACCGTGGCAGCACCTGTTTGACCCCTACACACAGTGATTTCTACCGTGACAGCACTTATTTGACCCCTACACACAGTGATTTCTATAGTGGCAGCACTTTTTTGACCCCTACACACAGTGATTTCTACCGTGGCAGCACTTATTTGACCCCTTCACACAGTGATTTCTACCGTGGCAGCACCTATTTGACCCCTACACACACTGAAGGGGCAGCACCTATTTGACCAATTCCCACAGTGATTTCTACCGTGGCAGCACTTATTTGACCCCTACACACAGTGATCTCTACCGTGGCAGCACTTATTTGACCCCTACACACAGTGATTTCTACCGTGGCAGCACTTATTTGACCCCTACACACAGTGATTTCTACGGTGGCAGCACTTATTTGCCCCCTACACACATTGATTTCTACGGTGGCAGCACTGATTTGACCCCTACACACAGTGATTTCTACCGTGGCAGCACTTATTTGACCCCTACACACAGTGATTTCTACGGTGGCAGCACTTATTTGCCCCCTACACACACTGATTTCTACCGTGGCAGCACCTATTTGACCCCTACACCCAGTGATTTCTACCGTGGCAGCACTTATTTGACCCCTACACACAGTGATTTCTACCGTGGCAGCACTTATCTGACCCCTTCACACAGTGATTTCTACCGTGGCAGCACCTATTTGACCCCTACACACAGTGATTTCTACCGTGGCAGCACTTATCTGACCCCTACACACAGTGATTTCTACCGTGGCAGCACTTATTTGACCCCTACACACAGTGATTTCTACCGTGGCAGCACTTATTTGACCCCTACACACAGTGGTTTCTACGGTGGCAGCACTTATTTGCCCCCTACACACATTGATTTCTACCGTGGCAGCACTTATTTGACCCCTACACACAGTGATTTCTACGGTGGCAGCACTTTTTTGACCCCTACACACAGTGATTTCTACCGTGGCAGCACTTATTTGACCCCTTCACACAGTGATTTCTACCGTGGCAGCACTTATTTGACCCCTACACACAGTGATTTCTACGGTGGCAGCACTTATTTGACCCCTACACCCAGTGATTTCTACCGTGGCAGCACTTATTTGACCCCTACACACAGTGATTTCTACCGTGGCAGCACTTATCTGACCCCTTCACACAGTGATTTCTACCGTGGCAGCACCTATTTGACCCCTACACACAGTGATTTCTACCGTGGCAGCACTTATCTGACCCCTACACACAGTGATTTCTACCGTGGCAGCACTTATTTGACCCCTACACACAGTGATTTCTACCGTGGCAGCACTTATTTGACCCCTACACACAGTGATTTCTACGGTGGCATCACTTATTTGCCCCCTACACACATTGATTTCTACCGTGGCAGCACTTATTTGACCCCTACACACAGTGATTTCTACCGTGGCAGCACTTATTTGACCCCTACACACAGTGATTTCTATAGTGGCAGCACTTTTTTGACCCCTACACACAGTGATTTCTACCGTGGCAGCACTTATTTGACCCCTTCACACAGTGATTTCTACCGTGGCAGCACCTATTTGACCCCTACACACACTGAAGGGGCAGCACCTATTTGACCAATTCCCACAGTGATTTCTACCGTGGCAGCACTTATTTGACCCCTACACACAGTGATCTCTACCGTGGCAGCACTTATTTGACCCCTACACACAGTGATTTCTACCGTGGCAGCACTTATTTGACCCCTACAAACAGTGATTTCTACGGTGGCAGCACTTATTTGCCCCCTACACACATTGATTTCTACCGTGGCAGCACTGATTTGACTCCTACCCACAGTGATTTCTACCGTGGCAGCACTTATTTGACCCCTACACACAGTGATTTCTACGGTGGCAGCACTTATTTGCCCCCTACACACACTGATTTCTACCGTGGCAGCACCTATTTGACCCCTACACCCAGTGATTTCTACCGTGGCAGCACTTATTTGACCCCTACACACAGTGATTTCTACCGTGGCAGCACTTATTTGACCCCTACACACAGTGATTTCTACCGTGGCAGCACTTATCTGACCCCTACACACAGTGATTTCTACCGTGGCAGCACTTATCTGACCCCTACACACAGTGTTTTCTACCGTGGCAGCACTTATTTGACCCCTACACCCAGTGATTTCTACCGTGGCAGCACTTATCTGACCCCTTCACACAGTGATTTCTACCGTGGCAGCACCTATTTGACCCCCACACACAGTGATTTCTACCGTGGCAGCACTTATCTGACCCCTACACACAGTGATTTCTACCGTGGCAGCACTTATCTGACCCCTACACACAGTGTTTTCTACCGTGGCAGCACTTATTTGACCCCTACACACAGTGATTTCTACCGTGGCAGCACTTATTTGACCCCTTCACACAGTGATTTCTACCGTGGCAGCACTTATTTGACCCCTACACACAGTGATTTCTACCGTGGCAGCACTTATTTGACCCCTTCACACAGTGATTTCTACCGTGGCAGCACCTATTTGACCCCTACGCACAGTGATTTCTACCGTGGCAGCACTTATCTGACCCCTACACACAGTGATTTCTACCGTGGCAGCACTTATTTGACCCCTTCACACAGTGATTTCTACCGTGGCAGCACTTATTTGACCCCTTCACACAGTGATTTCTACTGTGGCAGCACTTATTTGACCCCTACACACAGTGATTTCTACCGTGGCAGCACTTATTTGACCCCTTCACACAGTGATTTCTACCGTGGCAGCACTTATTTGACCCCTACAGACAGTGATTTCTACCGTGGCAGCACTTATTTGACCCCTTCACACAGTGATTTCTACCGTGGCAGCACTTATTTGACCCCTTCACACAGTGATTTCTACTGTGGCAGCACTTATTTGACCCCTACACACAGTGATTTCTACCGTGGCAGCAATTATTTGACCCCTTCACACAGTGATTTCTACCGTGGCAGCACTTATTTGACCCCTACACACAGTGATTTCTACTGTGGCAGCACCTATTTGACCCCTTCACACAGTGATTTCTACCGTGGCAGCACTTATTTGACCCCTTCACACAGTGATTTCTACCGTGGCAGCACTTACTTGACTCCTACACACAGTGATTTCTACCGTGGCAGCACCTGTTTGACCCCTACACACAGTGATTTCTACCGTAACAGCACTTATTTGACCCCTACACACAGTGATTTCTACGGTGGCAGCACTTATTTGCCCCCTACACACATTGATTTCTACCGTGGCAGCACTGATTTGACCCCTACACACAGTGATTTCTACCGTGGCAGCACTTATCTGACCCCTACACACACTGATTTCTACCGTGGCAGCACCTATTTGACCCCTACACCCAGTGATTTCTACCGTGGCAGCACTTATTTGACCCCTACACACAGTGATTTCTACCGTGGCAGCACTTATCTGACCCCTACACACACTGATTTCTACCGTGGCAGCACCTATTTGACCCCTAAACCCAGTGATTTCTACCGTGGCAGCACTTATCTGACCCCTACACACAGTGATTTCTACCGTGGCAGCACTTATCTGACCCCTACACACAGTGTTTTCTACCGTGGCAGCACTTATTTGACCCCTACACACAGTGATTTCTACCGTGGCAGCACCTGTTTGACCCCTACACACAGTGATTTCTACCGTGGCAGCACCTATTTGACCCCTACACACAGTGATTTCTACCGTGGCAGCACTTATCTGACCCCTACACACAGTGATTTCTACCGTGGCAGCACTTATTTGACCCCTACACACAGTGATCTCTACCGTGGCAGCACTTATCTGACCCCTACACACAGTCAATTCTACCGTGGCAGCACTTATTTGACCCCTTCCCACAGTAGTTTCTACCGTGGCAGCACTTATTTGACCCCTACACACAGTGAATTCTACCGTGGCAGCACTTATTTGACCCCTACACACAGTGATTTCTACCGTGGCAGCACTTATTTGACCCCTTCACACAGTGATTTCTACCGTGGCAGCACCTATTTGACCCCTACACACACTGATTTCTAAAGGGGCAGCACCTCTTTGACCAATTCCCACACCGATTTCTACCGTGGCAGCACTTATCTGACCCCTACACACATTGATTTGTACCGTGGCAGCACCTATTTGACCCCTACACACAGTGATTTCTACCGTGGCAGCACCTATTTGACCCCTACACACAGTGATTTCTACCGTGGCAGCACTTATTTGACCCCTACACACAGTGATGTCTACTGTGGCAGCACTTATTTGACCCCTACACACAGTGATTTCTACCGTGGCAGCACTTATTTGACCCCTACACACACTGATTTCTACCGTGGCCGCACCTATTTGACCCCTACACCCAGTGATTTCTACCGTGGCAGCACTTTTTTGACCCCTGCACACAGTGATTTCTACCGTGGCAGCACTTATTTGACCCCTACACACACTGATTTCTACCGTGGCAGCACCTATTTGACCCCTACACCCAGTGATTTCTACCGTGGCAGCACCTATTTCACCCCCACACACAGTGATGTCTACCGTGGCAGCACTTATCTGACCCCTACACACAGTGATTTCTACCGTGGCAGCACTTATTTGACCCCTACACACAGTGATTTCTACCGTGGCAGCACCTATTTGACCCCTACACACAGTGATTTCTACCGTGGCAGCACCTATTTGACCCCTACACACAGTGATTTCTACCGTGGCAGCACTTATTTGACCCCTACACACAGTGATTTCTACCGTGGCAGCACTTATTTGACCCCTTCACACAGTGATTTCTACCGTGGCAGCACTTATTTGACCCCTACACACAGTGATTTCTACCGTGGCAGCACCTGTTTGACCCCTACACACAGTGATTTCTACCGTGGCAGCACCTATTTGACCCCTACACACAGTGATTTCTACCGTGGCAGCACTTATTTGACCCCTACACACAGTGATTTCTACCGTGGCAGCACTTATTTGACCCCTACACACAGTGATTTCTACCGTGGCAGCACCTGTTTGACCCCTACACACACTGATTTCTACCGTGGCAGCACTTATTTGACCCCTTCACACAGTGATTTCTACCGTGGCAGCACTTATTTGACCCCTACACACAGTGATTTCTACCGTGGCAGCACTTATTTGACCCCTTCACACAGTGATTTCTACCGTGGCAGCACCTATTTGACCCCTACACACACTGATTTCTAAAGGGGCAGCACCTATTTCACCAATTCCCGCAGTGATTTCTACCGTGGCAGCACCTATTTGACCCCTACACACATTGATTTCTACCGTGGCAGCACTAATTTGACCCCTACACACAGTGATTTCTACCGTGGCAGCACTTATTTGACCCCTACACACAGTGATTTCCACCGTGGCAGCACTTATTTGACCCCTACACACAGTGATTTCTACCGTGGCAGCACTTCTTTGCCCCCTACACACATTGATTTCTACCGTGGCAGCACTGATTTGACCCCTACACACAGTGATTTCTACCGTGGCAGCACTTATCTGACCCCTACACACAGTGATTTCTACCGTGGCAGCACCTATTTGACCCCTACACCCAGTGATTTCTACCGTGGCAGCACCTATTTGCCCCCTACACACAGTGATTTCTACCGTGGCAGCACTTATTTGACCCCTACACACAGTGATTTCTACCGTGGCAGCACTTATTTGACCCCTACACACAGTGATTTCTACCGTGGCAGCACTTATTTGACCCCTGCACACATTGATTTCTACCGTGGCAGCACTTATTTGACCCCTACACACAGTGATTTCTACCGTGGCAGCACTTATTTGACCCCTACACACAGTGATTTCCACCGTGGCAGCACCTATTTCACCCCTACACACAGTGATTTCTACCGTGGCAGCACTGATTTGACCCCTACACACAGTGATTTCTACCGTGGCAGCACTTATTTGACCCCTACACACAGTGATTTCTACCGTGGCAGCACTTATTTGACCCCTTCACACAGTGATTTCTACCGTGGCAGCACTTATTTGACCCCTACACACAGTGATTTCTACCGTGGCAGCACCTATTTGCCCCCTACACACCACAAAACGGGAAATCTTGGAGTCTCGTTTTCCACAAAACGCGAATTCTCGGATTCGCGTTCCCAAGAAAACGAGAAGTCTCGGATTCTCGTTTTCGAAAAAACGAGATTTCTCCAATTCTCGTTTTCCACAAAACGAGAATTCTCGAATTCTCGTTTTCCACAAAACTAGAATTCTTGTTTTCCACAAATTTCAGAATACTCGTTTTCCACAAAACGAGAATTCTCGGATGAAGAG
This sequence comes from Eutreptiella sp. 'Long Island Sound 2002', assembly GCA_964036045.1. NCBI lineage: Eukaryota > Euglenozoa > Euglenophyceae > Eutreptiales > Eutreptiaceae > Eutreptiella > Eutreptiella sp. 'Long Island Sound 2002'. Next base: position 19,816,281 of record OZ038391.1, read on the forward strand.
AAAAAAAAAACAATTCTCCCATTCTGGTTTTCCTCAAAACGAGAATTCTCCAGTTCCCGTTTTGCACAAAACGAGAATTCTCGGATAAAAAAAAAAAAAAATTCTTCAATTCTGGTTTTCCACAAAACGAGAATTCTCCAGTTCCCGTTTTCCACAAAACGAGAATTCTCGGATAAAAAAAAAAAATCTCCAATTCTGGTTTTCCACAAAACGAGAATTCTCCAGTTCCCGTTTTCCACAAAACGAGAATTCTCCGTTTCCACAAAACGAGAATTCTCGGATAAAAAAAAAAAACAGATTCTCCGATTCTGGTTTTCCACAAAACGAGAATTCTCCAGTTCCCGTTTTCCACAAAACAAGAATTCTCGGATAAAAAAAGAAAAAAAATTCTCCGATTCTGGTTTTCCAAAAAAACGAGAAATCTCCAGTTCCCGTTTTCCACAAAAGGGGAATTCTCGGATGAAAAGAAAAAAAAAAATTTCTCCGATTCTGGTTTTCCACAAAACGAGAATTCTCCAGTTCCCATTTTCCACAAAACGAGAATTCTCCGTTTCAACAAAACGAGAATTCTCGGATAAAAAAAAAAAAAAGAAAAAAATTCTCCGATTCTGGTTTTCCACAAAACGAGAATTCTCCAGTTCCCATTTTCCACAAAACGAGAATTCTCCGTTTCCAAAAAACGAGAACCCTCGGATAAAAAAAAAAAAAAAAAATCCGATTCTGGTTTTCCACAAAACGAGAATTCTCCAGTTCCCGTTTTCCACAAAACGAGAATTCTCCGTTTCAACAAAACGAGAATTCTGGGATAAAAAAAAAAAAAGAAAAAAATTCTCCGATTCTGGTTTTCCACAAAACCAGAATTCTCCAGTTCCCGTTTTCCACAAAACGAGAATTCTCCGTTTCCAAAAAACGAGAATTCTCGGATAAAAAAAAAAAAAAAAAATTCTCCGATTCTGGTTTTCCACAAAACGAGAATCCTCCAGTTCCCGTTTTCCACAAAACGAGAATTCTCCGTTTCAACAAAACGAGAATTCTCGGATGCAAAAAAAAAAAAAAAATCGATTTTGGTTTTCCACAAAACCAGAATTCTCCAGTTCCCGTTTTCGACAAAACCAGAATTCTCGGATGAAAAGAAGAAAAAAAAAATTTTCCGATTCTGCTTTACCAAAAAAAGGAGAATTCTCGGATAAAAAAAAAAAAAAGTTCTCTGATTCTGGTTTTCCACATAACGAGAATTCTCGGATTAAAAAAAAAAAAAAAAAAAAAAATTCTCCAGTTCCCGTTTTCCACAAAACGAGAATTCTCGGATAAAAAAAAAAAAAAAATTCTCCGATTCTGGTTTTCCACAAAACGAGAATTCTCCAGTTCCCGTTTTCCACAAAACGAGAATTCTCCGTTTCAACAAAACGAGAATTGTCGGATAAAAAAAAAAAAAAAAAAATTTCTCCGATTCTGGTTTTCCACAACGGGAGAATTCTCGGATAAAAAAAAAAAAAAAATTCTCCACGTCCCGTTTTCCACAAAACGAGGATTCTCGGATAGAAAAAAAAAAAAAAAAAATCTCCGATTCTGGTTTTCCACAAAACGAGAATTCTCCAGTTCCCGTTTTCCACAAAACGAGAATTCTCCGTTTCAACAAAACGAGAATTCTCGGATAAAAAAAAAAAAAAAAATTTCTCCGATTCTGGTTTTCCACAAAACGAGAATTCTCCAGTACCCGTTTTCCACAAAACGAGAATACTCGGATAAAAAAAAAAAAAATTCCCCAGTTCCCGTTTTCCACAAAAAGAGAATTGTCGGATAAAAAAGAAAAAAAAAATTCTCCGATTCTGGTTTTCCAGAAGACGAGAATTCTCTGATAAGGGAAAAAAAAAAAAAAAAATTTCTCCGATTCTGTTTTTCCACAGAAGCAGAATTCTCGGATAAAAAAAAAAAAAAAAAATTCCCCAGGTCCCGTTTTCCACAAAACGAGAATTCTCCGTTTCAACAAAACGAGAATTCGCGGATAAAAAAAAAAAAAGAAAAAAATTCTCCGATTCTGGTTTTCCACAAAACGAGAATCCTCCAGTTCCCGTTTTCCACAAAACGAGAATTCTCCGTTTCAACAAAACGAGAATTCAGGGATGAAAAAAAAAAAAAATCTCCGATTTTGGTTTTCCACGAAACGAGAATTCTCCACTTCCCGTTTTCGACAAAACGAGAATTCTCGGATGAAAAGAAAAAAAAAAAAATTTCCGATTCTGGTTTTCCACAAAACGAGAATTCTCCAGTTCCCGTTTTCCACAAAACGAGAGTTCTCCGTTTCAACAAAACGAGAATTCTCGGATAAAAAAAAAAAAAGAAAAAAATTCTCCGATTCTGGTTTTCCACAGAACGAGAATTCTCCAGTTCCCGTTTTCCACAAAACGAGAATTCTCCGTTTCAACAAAACGAGAATTCGCGGATAAAAAAAAAAAAAAAAGAAAAAAATTCTTCGATTCTGGTTTTCCACAAAACGAGAATTCTCCAGTTCCCGTTTTCCACAAAACGAGAATTCTCCGTTTCCAAAAAACGAGAATTGTCGGATAAAGAAAAAAAAAAATTCTCTGATTCTGGTTTTCCACAAAACGAGAATCCTCCAGTTCCGGTTTTCCACAAAACGAGAATTCTCCGTTTCAACAAAACGAGAATTCAGGGATAAAAAAAAAAAAATTCTCCGATTTTGGTTTTCGACAAAACGAGAATTCTCCAGTTCCCGTTTTCGACAAAACGAGAATTCTCGGATGAAAAGAAAAAAAAAATTTTCCGATTCTGGTTTTCCACAAAACGAGAATTCTCCAGTTCCCGTTTTCCACAAAACGAGAGTTCTCCGTTTCAACAAAACGAGAATTCTCGGATAAAAAAAAAAAAGAAAAAAATTCTCCGATTCTGGTTTTCCACAGAACGAGAATTCTCCAGTTCCCGTTTTCCACAAAACGAGAATTCTCCGTTTCAACAAAACGAGAATTCTCGGATAAAAAAAAAAAAGAGAAAAAAATTCTCCGATCCTGGTTTTCCACAAAACGAGAATTCTCCAGTTCCCGCTTTCCACAAAACGAGAATTCTCGGATGAAAAGAAAAAAAAAAAATTCTCCGATTCTGGTTTTCCACAACAGGAGAATTCTCGGATAAAAAAAAAAAAAAAAAATTCTCCAGTTCCCGTTTTCCACAAAACGGGAATTCTCGGATAAAAAAAAAAAAAAAATCCTCCGATTCTGGTTTTCCACAAAACGAGAATTCTCCAGTTCCCGTTTTCCACAAAACGAGAATTCTCCGTTTCAACAAAACGAGAATTCTCGGATAAAAAAAAAAAAAAAAATTCCCCGATTCTGGTTTTCCACAAAACGAGAATTCTCGGATAAAAAAAAAAAATTCTCCAGTTCCCGTTTTCCACAAAACGAGAATACTCAGATAAAAAAAAAAAATAAAAAAAAATTCCCCAGTTCCTGTTTTCCAGAAAACGAGAATTCTCTGATGAGGGAAAAAAAAAAAAAAAAATTTCTCCGATTCTGGTTTTCCACAGAAGCAGAATTCTCGGATAAAAAAAAAAAAAAAATTCTTCAGGTCCCGTTTTCCACAAAACGAGAATTCTCCGTTTCAACAAAACGAGAATTCTCAGATAAAAAAAAAAAGAAAGACAAAAATTCTCCGATTCTGGTTTTCCACAAAACGAGAATTCTCCAGTTCCCGTTTTCCACAAAACGAGAATTCTCCGTTTCCAAAAAACGAGAAGTCTCGGATGAAAAAAAAAAAAAAATTCTCCGATTCTGGTTTTCCGCAAAACGAGAATTCTCCAGTTCCCGTTTTCCAAAAAACGAGAATTCTCGGATAAAAAAAAAAAAAAAAATTTCCGATTCTGCTTTTCCACAAAACGAGAATTCTCCAGTTCCCGTTTTCCACAAAACGAGAATTCTCCGTTTCAACAAAACGAGAATTCTCGGATAAAAAAAAAAAAGAGAAAAAAATTCCCCGATTCTGGTTTTCCACAAAACCAGAATTCTCCAGTTCCCGTTTTCAACAAAACGAGCATTCTCGGATGAAAAGAAAAAAAAAAAAAATTCTCCGATTCTGGTTTTCCACAAAACGAGAATCCTCCAGTTCCGGTTTTCCACAAAACGAGAATTCTCCGTTTCAACAAAACGAGAATTCAGGGATAAAAAAAAAAAAAAAATCTCCGATTTTGGTTTTCGACAAAACGAGAATTCTCCAGTTCCCGTTTTCGACAAAACGAGAATTCTCGGATGAAAAGAAAAAAAAAATTTTTTCCGATTCTGGTTTCCCACAAAACGAGAATTCTCCAGTTCCCGTTTTCCACAAAACGAGAGCTCTCCGTTTCTCAAAAACGAGAATTCTCGGATAAAAAAAAAAAAAGAAAAAAATTCTCCGATTCTGGTTTTCCACAGAACGAGAATTCTCCAGTTCCCGTTTTCCACAAAACGAGAATTCTCCGTTTCAACAAAACGAGAATTCTCGGATAAAAAAAAAAAAAGAGAAAAAAATTCTCCGATCCTGGTTTTCCACAAAACGAGAATTCTCCAGTTCCCGCTTTCCACAAAACGAGAATTCTCGGATGAAAAGAAAAAAAAAAAAAAAATTCTCCGATTCTGGTTTTCCAGAACAGGAGAATTCTCGGATAAAAAAAAAAAAAAAAAAAATTCTCCAGTTCCCGTTTTCCACAAAACGGGAATTCTCGGATAAAAAAAAAGAAAAAAATTCTCCGATTCTGGTTTTCCACAAAACGAGAATTCTCCAGTTCCCGTTTTCCACAAAACGAGAATTCTCCGTTTCAACAAAACGAGAATTCTCGGATACAAAAAAAAAAAAAAAATTTCTCCGATTCTGGTTTTCCACAAAACGAGAATTCTCGGATAAAAAAAAAAAAAGAAATTCTCCAGTTCCCGTTTTCCACAAAAAGAGAATACTCAGATAAAAAAAAAAAATAAAAAAAAATTCCCCAGTTCCCGTTTTCCACAAAACGAGAATTCTCGGATAAAAAAAAAAAAAAAAATTCTCCGATTCTGGTTTTCCAGAAAACGAGAATTCTCTGGTAAGGGAAAAAAAAAAAAAAAAATTTCTCCGATTCTGGTTTTCCACAGAAGCAGAATTCTCGGATAAAAAAAAAAAAAAAAAAAATTCTCCAGGTCCCGTTTTCCACAAAACGAGAATTCTCCGTTTCAACAAAACGAGAATTCTCAGATAAAAAAAAAAAAAAAGACAAAAATTCTCCGATTCTGGTTTTCCACAAAACGAGAATTCTCCAGTTCCCGTTTTCCACAAAACGAGAATTCTCCGTTTCCAAAAAACGATAATTCTCGGATGAAAAAAAAAAAAAAATTTCTCCGATTCTGGTTTTCCGCAAAACGAGAATTCTCCAGTTCCCGTTTTCCAAAAAACGAGAATTCTCGGATAAAAAAAAAAAAAAAATTTCCGATTCTGCTTTTCCACAAAACGAGAATTCTCCAGTTCCCGTTTTCCACAAAACGAGAATTCTCCGTTTCAACAAAACGAGAATTCTCGGATAAAAAAAAAAAGAGAAAAAAATTCTCCGATTCTGGTTTTCCACAAAACCAGAATTCTCCAGTTCCCGTTTTCAACAAAACGAGCATTCTCGGATGAAAAGAAAAAAAAAAAAAAAATTCTCCGATTCTGGTTTTCCACAACAGGGGAATTCTCGGATAAAAAAAAAAAAAAAAGTTCTCCGATTCGGGTTTTCCACAAAACGAGAATTCTGGGAAAAAAAAAAAAAAGAAAGAAAAATTCTCCAGTTCCCGTTTTCCACAAAACGAGAATTCTTGGATGAAAAAAATAAAAAATAAAAAAAATTCTCCAGTTCCCGTTTTCCACAAAACGAGAATTCTCGGATAAAAAAAAAAAAAAATTCTCGGATTCTGGTTTTCCACAAAAAGAGAATTCTCCAGTTCCCGTTTTCCACAAAACGAGAATTCTCCGTTTCAACAAAACGAGAATTCTTGGGTAAAAAAAAAAAAAAAATTCTCCGATTCTGGTTTTCCACAAAACGAGAACTCTCCAGTTCCCGTTTTCCACAAAACGAGAATTCTCGGATGAAAACAAAAAAAAAAAAATTCTCCGATTCTGGTTTTCCACAAAACCAGAATTCTCCAGTTCCCGTTTCCCACAAAACGAGAATTCTCCGTTTCCACAAAAAGAGAAATCTCGGATAAAAGAAAAAAAAAATTCTCCGATGCTGGTTTTCCACAAAACGAGAATTCTCCAGTTCCCGTTTTCCACAAAACGAGAATTCTCGGATAAAAAGAAAAAAAAAATAATCTCGGATTCTGGTTTTCCACAAAACGAGAATTCTCCAGTTCCTGTTTTCCACAAAACGAGAATTCTCGGATAAAAAAAAAAAAAAAATCTCCGATTCTGGTTTTCCATCAAACGAGAATGCTCGAGTTCCCGTTTTCCACAAAACGGGAAATCTTGGAGTCTCGTTTTCCACAAAACGCGAATTCTCGGATTCGCGTTCCCCAGAAAACGAGAACTCTCGGATTCTCGTTTTCGAAAAAACGAGATTTCTCCAATTCTCGTTTTCCACAAAACGAGAATTGTCGAATTCTCGTTTTCCACAAAACAAGAATTCTTGTTTTCCACAAATTTCAGAATACTCGTTTTCCACAAAACGAGAATTCTCGGATGAAGAGAAAAAAAAAAACAATTCTTTCATTCTGGTTTTCCTCAAAACGAGAATTCTCCAGTTCCCGTTTTGCACAAAACGAGAATTCTCGGATAAAAAAAAAAAAAAATTCTTCAATTCTGGTTTTCCACAAAACGAGAATTCTCCAGTTCCCGTTTTCCACAAAACGAGAATTCTCGGATAAAAAAAAAAAATTCTGTAATTTTGGTTTTCCACAAAACGAGAATTCTCCAGTTCCCGTTTTCCACAAAACGAGAATTCTCCGTTTCCACAAAACGAGAATTCTCGGATAAAAAAAAAAAAAAAAGATTCTCCGATTCTGGTTTTCCATAAAACCAGAATTCTCAAGTTTCCGTTTTCCACAAAACGACAATTCTCGGAAAAAAAAAAAAAAAATTCTCCGATTCTGGTTTTCCACAAAACGAGAATTCTCCAGTTCCCGTTTTCCACAAAACAAGAATTCTCGGATAAAGAAAAAAAAAATTCTCCGATTCTGGTTTTCCAAAAAAACGAGAAATCTTCAGTTCCCGTTTTCCACAAAAGGGGAATTCTCGGATGAAAAGAAAAAAAAAATTTTCTCCGATTCTGGTTTTCCACAAAACGAGAATTCTCCAGTTCCCGTTTTCCACAAAACGAGAATTCTCCGTTTCCAAAAAACGAGAATTCTCGGATAAAAAAAAAAAAAAAATTTTCCGATTCTGGTTTTCCACAAAACGAGAATTCTCCAGTTCCCATTTTCCACAAAACGAGATTTCTCCGTTTCAACAAAACGAGAATTCTCGGATAAAAAAAAAAAAAAAAAAAAAAATTCTCCGATTCTGGTTTTCCACAAAACGAGAATTCTCCAGTTCCCGTTTTCCACAAAACGAGAATTCTCCGTTTCCAAAAAACGACAATTCTCGGATGAAAAAAAAAAAAAAAGAAAAAAATTCTCCGATTCTGGTTTTCCACAAAACGAGAATTCTCCAGTTCCCGTTTTCCACAAAACGAGAATTCTCCGTTTCCAAAAAACGAGAATTCTCGGATAAAAAAATAAAAAAAAATTTCTCCGATTCTGGTTTTCCGCAAAACGAGAATTCTCCAGTTCCCGTTTTCCAAAAAACGAGAATTCTCGGATAAGAAAAAAAAAAATATTCTCCGATTCTGGTTTTCCACAAAACGAGAATCCTCCAGTTCCCGTTTTCCACAAAACGAGAATTCTCCGTTTCAACAAAACGAGAATTCTCGGATGAAAAAAAAAAAAAAAAATCGATTTTGGTTTTCCACAAAACCAGAATTCTCCAGTTCCCGTTTTCGACAAAACCAGAATTCTCGGATGAAAAGAAGGGAAAAAAAATTTTTCCGATTCTGCTTTTCCACAAAACGAGAATTCTCCAGTTCCCGTTTTCCACAAAACGAGAATTCTCCGTTTCAACAAAACGAGAATTCTCGGATAAAAAAAAAAAGGAAGAAAAAAATTCTCCGATTCTGGTTTTCCACAAAACGAGAATTCTCCAGTTCCCGTTTTCCAGAAAACGAGAATTCTCGGATGAAAAGAAAAAAAAAAAAAAAATTCTCCGATTCTGGTTTTCCACAATAGGAGAATTCTCGGATTAAAAAAAAAAAAAAAAAAAAAATTCTCCAGTTCCCGTTTTCCATAAAACGAGAATTCTCGGATAAAAAAAAAAAAAAAAAAAAAAGTTCTCCGATTCTGGTTTTCCACAAAACGAGAATTCTCGGATAAAAAAAAAAAAAAAAAATTCTCCAGTTCCCGTTTTCCACAAAACGAGAATTCTCGGATAAAAAAAAAAAAAAAAATTCTCCGATTCTGGTTTTCCACGAAACGAGAATTCTCCAGTTCCCGTTTTCCACAAAACGCGAATTCTCCGTTTCAACAAAACGAGAATTCTCGGATAAAAAAAAAAAAAAAAAAAAATTCTCCGATTCTGGTTTTCCACAAAACGAGAATTCTCGGATAAAAAAAAAAAAAAAAATTCTCCAGTACCCGTTTTCCACAAAACAAGAATACTCGGATAAAAAAAAAAAAAAAATTCCCCAGTTCCCGTTTTCCAGAAGACGAGAATTCTCGGATAAAAAAAAAAAAAACAAAAAATTCTTCGATTCCGGTTTTCCAGGAGACAAGAATTCTCGGATAAAAAAAAAAATAAATAAAAAAAAATTCTCCGATTCTGGTTTTCCACAGAAGCAGAATTCTCGGATAAAAAAAAAAAAAAAAAAATTCTCCAGGTCCCGTTTTCCACAAAACGAGAATTCTCCGTTTCAACAAAACGGGAATTCTCGGATAAAAAAAAAAAAAAAGAAAAAAATTCTCCGATTCTGGTTTTCCACAAAACGAGAATTCTCCAGTTCCCGTTTTCCACAAAACGAGAATTCTCCGTTTCCAAAAAACGAGAATTCTCGGATAAGAAAAAAAAAAAAAAAATTCTCCGATTCTGGTTTTCCACAAAACGAGAATCCTCCAGTTCCGGTTTTCCACAAAACGAGAATTCTGCGTTTCAACAAAACGAGAATTCAGGGATAAAAAAAAAAAAAATTCTCCGATTTTGGTTTTCCACAAAACGAGAATTCTCCAATTCCCGTTTTCGACAAAACGAGAATTCTCGGATGAAAAGGAAAAAAAAATTTTTTCCGATTCTCGTTTTCCACAAAACGAGAATGCTCCAGTTCCCGTTTTCCACAAAACGAGAGTTCTCCGTTTCAACAAAACGAGAATTCTCGGATAAAAAAAAAAAAAAGAAAAAAATTCTCCGATTCTGGTTTTCCACAGAACGAGAATTCTCCAGTTCCCGTTTTCCACAAAACGAGAATTCTCCGTTTCCAAAAAACGAGGATTCTCGGATGAAAAAAAAAAAAAAAAAATTCTCCGATTCTGGTTTTCCGCAAAACGAGAATTCTCCAGTTCCCGTTTTCCACAAAACGAGAATTCTCCGTTTCAACAAAACGAGAATTCTCGGATAAAAAAAAAAAAAGAGAAAAAAATTCTCCGATCCTGGTTTTCCACAAAACGAGAATTCTCCAGTTCCCGTTTTCCACAAAACGAGAATTCTCGGATGAAAAGAAAAAAAAAAAAATTCTCCGATTCTGGTTTTCCACAACAGGAGAATTCTCGGATAAAAAAAAAAAAAAAAAGAATTCTCCAGTTCCCGTTTTCCACAAAACGAGAATTCTCGGATAAAAAAAAAAAAAAAAAATTCTCCGATTCTGGTTTTCCACAAAACGAGAATTCTCCAGTTCCCGTTTTCCACAAAACGAGAATTCTCCTTTTCAACAAAACGAGAATTCTCGGATAAAAAAAAAAAAAAAATTCTCCAGTACCCGTTTTCCACAAAACGAGAATACTCGGATAAAAAAAAAAAAAAAAAATTCCCCAGTTCCCGTTTTCCACAAAACGAGAATTCTCGGATAAAAACAAAAAAAAAATTCTTCGATTCTGGTTTTCCAGAAAACGAGAATTCTCTGATAAGGGGAAAAAAAAAAAAAATGTCTCCCATTCTGGTTTTCCACAGAAGCAGAATTCTCCGTTTCAACAAAACGAGAATTCTCGGATAAAAAAAAAAAAAAAATTCTCCAGGTCCCGTTTTCCACAAAACGAGAATTCTCCGTTTCAACAAAACGAGAATTCTCGGATAAAAAAAAAAAAAAGACAAAAATTCTCCGATTCTGGTTTTCCACAAAACGAGAATTCTCCAGTTCCCGTTTTCCACAAAACGAGAATTCTCCGTTTCCAAAAAACGAGAATTCTCGGATGAAAAAAAAAAAAAAAAAAAAAATTCTCCGATTCTGGTTTTCCGCAAAATGAGAATTCTCCAGTTCCCGTTTTCCAAAAAACGAGAATTCTGGGATAAAAAAAAAAAAAAAAATTTCCGATTCTGCTTTTCCACAAAACGAGAATTCTCCAGTTCCCGTTTTCCACAAAACGAGAATTCTCCGTTTCAACAAAACGAGAATTCTCGGATAAAAAAAAAAAAAGAGAAAAAAATTCTCCGATTCTGGTTTTCCACAACAGGAAAATTCTCGGATAAAAAAAAAAAAAAAAAATTCTCCAGTTCCCTTTTTCCGCAAAACAAGAATTCTCGGATAAAAAAAAAAAAAAAAAAATCTCCGATTCTGGTTTTCCACAAAACGAGAATTCTCCAGTTCCCGTTTTCCACAAAACGAGAATTCTCGGATGAAAAGAAAAAAAAAAAAAATTCTCCGATTCTGGTTTTCCACAACGGGAGAATTCTCGGATAAAAAAAAAAAAAAAATTCTCCAGTTCCCGTTTTCCACAAAACGAGAATTCTCGGATAAAAAAAAAATAAAAAATTCTCCGATTCTGGTTTTCCACAAAACGAGAATTCTCCAGTTCCCGTTTTCCACGAAACGAGAATTCTCCGCTTCAACAAAACGAGAATTCTCGGATAAAAAAAAAAAAAACCTCTCCAGTACCCGTTTTCCACAAAACGAGAATACTCGAATAAAAAAAAAAAAAAAATTCCCCAGTTCCCGTTTTCCACAAAACGAGAATTCTCTGATAAAAAAAAAAAAAAAAAAAATTCTCCGATTCTGGTTTTCCAGAAAACGAGAATTCTCTGATAAGGGAAAAAAAAAAAATTTCTCCGATTCTGGTTTTCCACAGAAGCAGAATTCTCGGATAAAAAAAAAAAAAAAAAAAAAATTCTCCAGGTCCCGTTTTCCACAAAACGAGAGTTCTCCGTTTCAACAAAACGAGAATTCTCGGATAAAAAAAAAAAAAAAGACAAAAATTCTCCGATTCTGGTTTTCCACAAAACGAGAATTCTCCAGTTCCCGTTTTCCACAAAACGAGACTTCTCCGTTTCCAAAAAACGAGAATTCTCGGATGAAAAAAAAAAAAGAGAAAAAAATTCTCCGATTCCGGTTTTCTGCAAAACGAGAATTCTCCAGTTCCCGTTTTCCAAGAAACGAGAATTCTGGGATAAAAAAAAAAAAAATTTCCGATTCTGCTTTTCCACAAAACGAGAATTCTCCAGTTCCCGTTTTCCACAAAACGAGAATTCTCCGTTTCAACAAAACGAGAATTCTCGGATAAAAAAAAAAAAGAGAAAAAAATTCTCCGATTCTGGTTTTCCACAACAGGAGAATTCTCGGATAAAAAAAAAAAAAAAATTCTCCAGTTCCCTTTTTCCACAAAACGAGAATTCTCCAGTTCCCGTTTTCCACAAAACGAGAATTCTCGGATAAAAAAAAAAAAAAAAAGTTCTCCGATTCTGGTTTTCCACAAAACGAGAATTCTCGGATAAAAAAAAAAAAGAGAAAAAAATTCTCCGATTCTGGTTTTCCACAAAACGAGAATTCTCCAGTTCCCGTTTTCCACAAAACGAGAATTCTCGGATGAAAAGAAAAAAAAAAAAAATTCTCCGATTCTGGTTTTCCACAACAGGAGAATTCTCGGATAAAAAAAAAAAAAAAAGAATTCTCAAGTTCCCGTTTTCCACAAAACGAGAATTCTCGGATAAAAAAAAAAAAAAAATTCTCCGATTCTGGTTTTCCACAAAACGAGAATTCTTCAGTTCCCGTTTTCCACAAAACGAGAATTCTCCGTTTCAACAAAACGAGAATTCTCGGATAAAAAAAAAAAAAAAATTCTCCAGTACCCGTTTTCCACAAAACGAGAATACTCGGATAAAAAAAAAGAAAAAAAAAATTCCCCAGTTCCCGTTTTCCACAAAACGAGAATTCTCGGATAAAAAAAAAAAAAAAATTCTCCGATTCTGGTTTTCCAGAAAACGAGAATTCTCTGATAAGGGAGAAAAAAGAAAAAAAAAAATTTCTCCGATTCTGGTTTTCCACAGAAGCAGAATTCTCGGATAAAAAAAAAAAAAAAAAAATTCTCCAGGTCCCGTTTTCCACAAAACGAGAATTCTCCGTTTCAACAAAACGAGAATTCTCGGATAAAAAAAAAAAAAAAAGACAAAAATTCTCCGATTCTGGTTTTCCACAAAACGAGAATTCTCCAGTTCCCGTTTTCCACAAAACGAGAATTCTCCGTTTCCAAAAAACGAGAATTCTCGGATGAAAAAAAAAAAAAAAAAAAATTCTCCGATTCTGGTTTTCCGCAAAACGAGAATTCTCCAGTTCCCGTTTTCCAAAAAACGAGAATTCTGGGATAAAAATAAAAAAAAAATTCCGATTCTGCTTTTCCACAAAACGAGAATTCTCCAGTTCCCGTTTTCCACAAAACGAGAATTCTCCGTTTCCACAAAACGAGAATTCTCGGATGAAAAGGAAAAAAAAAAAAAAAAAATTCTCCGATTCTGGTTTTCCACAACAGGAGAATTCTCGGATAACAAAAAAAAAAAAAAAAAAATTCTCCAGTTCCCTTTTTCCACAAAACGAGAATTTTCCAGTTCCCGTTTTCCACAAAACGAGAATTCTCGGATAAAAAAAAAAAAAAAAAAGTTCTCCGATTCTGGTTTTCCACAAAACGAGAATTCTCGGATAAAAAAAAAAAAGAGAAAAGAATTCTCCGATTCTGGTTTTCCACAAAACAAGAATTCTCCAGTTCCCGTTTTCCACAAAACGAGAATTCTCCGTTTCCAAAAAACGAGAATTCTCGGATGAAAAAAAAAAAAAAATTCTCCGATTATGGTTTTCCGCAAAACGAGAATTCTCCAGTTCCCGTTTTCCAAAAAACCAGAATTCTCGGATAAAAAAAAAAAAATTTCCGATTCTGCTTTTCCACAAAACGAGAATTCTCCAGTTCCCGTTTTCCACAAAACAGGAATTCTCCGTTACAACAAAACGAGAATTCTCGGATAAAAAAAAAAAAGAGAAAAAAATTCTCCGATTCTGGTTTTCCACAAAACAAGAATTCTCCAGTTCCCGTTTTCCACAAAACGAGAATTCTCAGATGAAAAGAAAAAAAAAAAAAAAATTCTCCGATTCTGGTTTTCCACAACGGGAGAATTCTCGGATAAAGAAAAAAAAAAAAATTCTCCAGGTCCCGTTTTCCACAAAACGAGGATTCTCGGATAGAAAAAAAAAAAAAAATCTCCGATTCTGGTTTTCCACAAAACGAGAATTCTCCAGTTCCCGTTTTCCACAAAACGAGAATTCTCCGTTTCAACAAAACGAGAATTCTCGGATAAAAAAAAAAAAAAAATTTCTCCGATTCTGGTTTTCCACAAAACGAGAATTCTCGGATAAAAAAAAAAAAATTCTCCAGTACCCGTTTTCCACAAAACGAGAATACTCGGATAAAAAAAAAAAAAAAAAAATTCCCCATTTCCCGTTTTCCGTAAAACGAGAATTCTTCGATAAAAAAAAAAAACATTCTCCAGTTCCCCTTTTCCACAAAACGAGAATTCTTGGATAAAAAAAAAAAAAAAAAACATTCTCCAGTTCCCGTTTTCCACAAAACGAGAATTCTCGGATAAAAAAAGAAAAAAGAAATTCTCGGATTCTGGTTTTCCACAAAAAGAGAATTCTCCAGTTCCCGTTTTCCACAAAACGAGAATTCTCCGTTTCAACAAAACGAGAATTCTTGGGTAAAAAAAAAAAAAAAAATTCTCCGATTCTGGTTTTCCACAAAACGAGAATTCTCCAGTTCCCGTTTTCCATAAAACGAGAATTCTCGGATAAAAACAAAAAAAAAAAAAATTCTCCGATTCTGGTTTTCCACAAAACGAGAATTCTCCAGTTCCCGTTTCCCACAAAACGAGAATTCTCCGTTTCCAAAAAAAGAGAAATCTCGGATAAAAAAAAAAAAAAAAGATTCTCCGATGCTGGTTTTCCACAAAACGAGAATTCTCCAGTTCCCGTTTTCCACAAAACGAGAATTCTCGGATGTAAAAAAAAAAAAAAAAAAATTTCTCCGATTCTGGTTTTCAACGAAACGAGAATTCTCGGATAAAAGAAAAAAAAAAAATCTCCGATTCTGGTTTTCCACAAGACGAGAATTCGCCAGTTCCCGTTTTCCACAAAACGAGAAATCTCCGTTTCCAAACAACGAGAATTTTCGGATAAAAAAAAAAAAATTCTCCGATTCTGGTTTTCCACAAAACGAGAATCCTCCAGTTCCCGTTTTCCGCAAAACGAGAATTCTCCGTTTCAAAAAAACGAGAATTCTCGGATAAAAAAAAAAAAAATTCTCCGATTTTGGTTTTCCACAAAACGAGAATTCTCCAGTTCCCGTTTTCGACAAAACGAGAATTCTCGGATGAAAAGAAAAAAAAAAAACTTCCGATTCTGGTTTTCCACAAAACGAGAATTCTCCGTTTCAACAAAACGAGAATTCTCGGATAAAAAAAAAAAAAGAGAAAAATTCTCCGATTCTGGCTTTCCACAAAACAAGAATTCTCCAGTTCCCGTTTTCCACAAAACGAGAATTCTCCGTTTCCAAAAAACGAGAATTCTCGGATGAAAAAAAAAAAAAAATTCTCCGATTATGGTTTTCCGCAAAACGAGAATTCTCCAGTTCCCGTTTTCCAAAAAACCAGAATTCTCGGATAAAAAAAAAAAAAAGAAATTTCCGATTCTGCTTTTCCACAAAACGAGAATTCTCCAGTTCCCGTTTTCCACAAAACAGGAATTCTCCGTTTCAACAAAACGAGAATTCTCGGATAAAAAAAAAAAAGAGAAAAAAATTCTCCGATTCTGGTTTTCCACAAAACGAGAATTCTCCAGTTCCCGTTTTCCACAAAACGAGAAATCCCGGATGAAAAGAAAAAAAAAAAATTCTCCGATTCTGGTTTTCCACAACGGGAGAATTCTCGGATAAAAAAAAAAAAAAAAAAAATCTCCAGGTCCCGTTTTCCACAAAACGAGGATTCTCGGATAGAAAAAAAAAAAAAAATTCTCCGATTCTGGTTTTCCACAAAACGAGAATTCTCCAGTTCCCGTTTTCCACAAAACGAGAGTTCTCCGTTTCCACAAAACGAGAATTCTCGGATAAAAAAAAAAAAAAAAAATTCTCGGATTCTGGTTTTCCACAAAAAGAGAATTCTCCAGTTCCCGTTTTCCACAAAACGAGAATTCTCCGTTTCAACAAAACGAGAATTCTTGGGTAAAAAAAAAAAAAAAAAATTCTCCGATTCTGGTTTTCCACAAAACGAGAATTCTCCAGTTCCCGTTTTCCACAAAAGGAGAATTCTCGGATAAAAACAAAAAAAAATAAAAATTCTCCGATTCTGGTTTTCCACAAAACGAGAATTCTCCAGTTCCCGTTTCCCACAAAACGAGAATTCTCCGTTTCCACAAAAAGAGAAATCTCGGATAAAAAAAAAAAAAATTGTCCGATGCTGGTTTTCCACAAAACGAGAATTCTCCAGTTCCCGTTTTCCACAAAACGAGAATTCTCGGATAAAAGAAAAAAAAATAAAAATTTCTCGGATTCTGGTTTTCCACGAAACGAGAATTCTCGGATAAAAAAAAAAAAAAATCCTCCAGTACCCGTTTTCCACAAAACGAGAATACTCGGATAAAAAAAAAAAAAAAAAATTCCCCAGTTTTCGTTTTCCACAAAACGAGAATTCTCGGATAAAAAAAAAAAAAAAAAATTCTTCGATTCCGGTTTTCCAGAAAACGAGAATTCTCGGATAAAAAAAGAAAAAAAATTCTCCGATTCTGGTTTTCCACAGAAGCAGAATTCTCGGATAAAAAAAAAAATAAAATAAAAAATTCTCCAGGTCCCGTTTTCCACAAAACGAGAATTCTCCGTTTCAACAAAACGAGAATTCTCGGATAAAAAAAAAAAAAAAGAAAAAAATTCTCCGATTCTGGTTTTCCACAAAACGAGAATTCTCCAGTTCCCGTTTTCCACAAAACGAGAATTCTCCGTTTCCAAAAAACGGGAATTTTCGGATAAAAAAAAAAAAATTCTCCGATTCTGGTTTTCCACAAAACGAGAACCCTCCAGTTCCCGTTTTCCACAAAACGAGAATTCTCCGTTTCAACAAAACGAGATATCTCGGATAAAAAAAAAAAAATTCTCCGATTTTGGTTTTCCACAAAACGAGAATTCTCCAGTTCCCGTTTTCGACAAAACGAGAATTCTCGGATGAAAAGAAAAAAAAAATTTCCGATTCTGGTTTTCCACAAAACGAGAATTCTCCAGTTCCCGTTTTCCACAAAACGAGAATTCTCCGTTTCAACAAAACGAGAATTCTCGGATAAAAAAAAAAAAAAGAAAAAAATTATCCGATTCTGGTTTTCCACAAAACAAGAATTCTCCAGTTCCCGTTTTCCACAAAACGAGAATTCTCCGTTTCCAAAAAACGAGAATTCTCGGATGAAAAAAAAAAAAAAATTCTCCGATTATGGTTTTCCGCAAAACGAGAATTCTCCCGTTCCCGTTTTCCACAAAACAGGAATTCTCCGTTTCAACAAAACGAGAATTCTCGGATAAAAAAAAAAAAAGAGAAAAAAATTCTCCGATTCTGGTTTTCCACAAAACGAGAAATCTCCAGTTCCCGTTTTCCACAAAACGAGAATTCTCGGATGAAAAGAAAAAAAAAAAATTCTCCGATTCTGGTTTTCCACAACGGGAGAATTCTCGGATAAAAAAAAAAAAAAAAATTCTCCACGTCCCGTTTTCCAAAAAACGAGGATTCTCGGATAGAAAAAAAAAAAAAAAAATTCTCCGATTCTGGTTTTCCACAAAACGAGAATTCTCCAGTTCCCGTTTTCCACAAAACGAGAATTCTCCGTTTCAACAAAACGAGAATTCTCGGATAAAAAAAAAAAAAAAAAAATTTCTCCGATTCTGGTTTTCCACAAAACGAGAATTCTCGGATAAAAAAAAAAAATTCTCCAGTACCCGTTTTCCACAAAACGAGAATACTCGGATAAAAAAAAAAAAAAAAAAAATTCCCCAGTTCCCGTTTTCCACAAAACGAGAATTCTTCGATAAAAAAAAAAAAAACATTCTCCAGTTCCCCTTTTCCACAAAACGAGATTTCTTCGATAAAAAAAAAAAAAAAAAACATTCTCCAGTTCCCGTTTTCCACAAAACGAGAATTCTCGGATAAAAAAAAAAAAAAAAAAATTCTCGGATTCTGGTTTTCCACAAAAAGAGAATTCTCCAGTTCCCGTTTTCCACAAAACGAGAATTCTCCGTTTCAACAAAACGAGAATTCTTGGGTAAAAAAAACAAAAAAAAAATTCTCCGATTCTGGTTTTCCACAAAACGAGAATTCTCCAGTTCCCGTTTTCCACAAAACGAGAATTCTCGGATAAAAACAAAAAAAAAAAATTCTCCGATTCTGGTTTTCCACAAAACGAGAATTCTCCAGTTCCCGTTTCCCACAAAACGAGAATTCTCCGTTTCCACAAAAAGAGAAATCTCGGATAAAAAAAAAAAAAAGAAAAAAATTCTCCGATGCTGGTTTTCCACAAAACGAGAATTCTCCAGTTCCCGTTTTCCACAAAACGAGAATTCTCGGATAAAAAAAAAAAAAATTTCTCGGATTCTGGTTTTCTACGAAACGAGAATTCTCGGATAAAAAAAAAAAAAAATTCTCCAGTACCCGTTTTCCACAAAACGAGAATACTCGGATAAAAAAAAAAAAGAAAAAAATTCCCCAGTTTCCGTTTTCCACAAAACGAGAATTCTCGGATAAAAAAAAAAAAAAAAAAAATTCTTCGATTCCGGTTTTCCAGAAAACGAGAATTCTCGGATAAGAAAAAAAAAAAAAATTCTCCGATTCTGGTTTTCCACAGAAGCAGAATTCTCGGATAAAAAAAAGAAAAAAAAAATTCTCCAGGTCCCGTTTTCCACAAAACGAGAATTCTCCGTTTCAACAAAACGAGAATTCTCGGATAAAAAAAAAAAAAGAAAAAAATTCTCCGATTCTGGTTTTCCACAAAACGAGAATTCTCCAGTTCCCGTTTTCCCCAAAACGAGAATTCTCCGTTTCCAAAAAACGAGAATTCTCGGATAAAAAAAAAAAAAAAATTCTCCGATTCTGGTTTCCCACAAAACGAGAATCCTCCAGTTCCCGTTTTCCACAAAACGAGAATTCTCCGTTTCAACAAAACGAGAATTCTCGGATAAAAAAAAAAAAATTCTCCGATTTTGGTTTTCCACAAAACGAGAATTCTCCAGTTCCCGTTTTCGACAAAACGAGAATTCTCGGATGAAAAGAAAAAAAAAATTTTCCGATTCTGGTTTTCCACAAAACGAGAATTCTCCAGTTCCCGTTTTCCACAAAACGAGAATTCTCCGTTTCAACAAAACGAGAATTCTCGGATAAAAAAAAAAAAAAAGAAAAAAATTCTCCGATTCTGGTTTTCCACAAAACAAGAATTCTCCAGTTCCCAATTTCCACAAAACGAGAATTCTCCGTTTCCAAAAAACGAGAATTCTCGGATGAAAAAAAAAAAAAAAATTTCCGATTCTGGTTTTCCACAAAACAAGAATTCTCCAGTTCCCGTTTTCCACAAAACAGGAATTCTCCGTTTCAACAAAACGAGAATTCTCGGATAAAAAAAAAAAAAGAGAAAAAAATTCTCCGATTCTGGTTTTCCACAAAACGAGAATTCTCCAGTTCCCGTTTTCCACAAAACGAGAATTCTCGGATGAAAAGAAAAAAAAAAAAAATTCTCCGATTCTGGTTTTCCACAACGGGAGAATTCTCGGATAAAAGAAAAAAAAAAAAAAATTCTCCAGGTCCCGTTTTCCACAAAACGAGGATTCTCGGATAGAAAAAAAAAAAAATTCTCCGGTTCTGGTTTTCCACAAAACGAGAATTCTCCAGTTCCCGTTTTCCACAAAACGAGAATTCTCCGTTTCAACAAAACGAGAATTCTCGGATAAAAAAAAAAAAAAGAAAAATTTCTCCGATTCTGGTTTTCCACAAAACGAGAATTCTCGGATAAAAAAAAAAAATTCTCCAGTACCCGTTTTCCACAAAACGAGAATACTCGGATAAAAAAAAAAAAAAATTCCCCAGTTCCCGTTTTCCACAAAACGAGAATTCTTCGATAAAAAAAAAAAAAAACATTCTCCAGTTCCCCTTTTCCACAAAACGAGATTTCTTCGATAAAAAAAAAAAAAAAAACATTCTCCAGTTCCCGTTTTCCACAAAACGAGAATTCTCGGATAAAAAAAAAAAAAAATTCTCGGATTCTGGTTTTCCACAAAAAGAGAATTCTCCAGTTCCCGTTTTCCACAAAACGAGAATTCTCCGTTTCAACAAAACGAGAATTCTTGGGTAAAAAAAAAAAAAAATTCTCCGATTCTGGTTTTCCACAAAACGAGAATTCTCCAGTTCCCGTTTTCCACAAAACGAGGATTCTCGGATAAAAACAAAAAAAAAAAAAAATTCTCCGATTCTGGTTTTCCACAAAACGAGAATTCTCCAGTTCCCGTTTTCCACAAAACGAGAATTCTCCGTTTCCAAAAAACGAGAATTTTCGGATAAAAAAAAAAAAAATTCTCCGATTCTGGTTTTCCACAAAACGAGAATCCTCCAGTTCCCGTTTTCCACAAAACGAGAATTCTCCGTTTCAACAAAACGAGAATTCTCGGATAAAAAAAAAAAATTCTCCGATTTTGGTTTTCCACAAAACGAGAATTCTCCAGTTCCCGTTTTCGACAAAACGAGAATTCTCGGATGAAAAGAAAAAAAAAAAATTTTCCGATTCTGGTTTTCCACAAAACGAGAATTCTCCAGTTCTCGTTTTCCACAAAACGAGAATTCTCCGTTTCAACAAAACGAGAATTCTCGGATAAAAAAAAAAAAAAGAGAAAAATTCTCCGATTCTGGTTTTCCACAAAACAAGAATTCTCCAGTTCCCGTTTTCCACAAAACGAGAATTCTCCGTTTCCAAAAAACGAGGATTCTCGGATGAAAAAAAAAAAAAATTCTCCGATTATGGTTTTCCGCAAAACGAGAATTCTCCAGTTCCCGTTTTCCAAAAAACCAGAATTCTCGGATAAAAAAAAAAAAACCTTTTTTCGATTCTGCTTTTCCACAAAACGAGAATTCTCCAGTTCCCGTTTTCCACAAAACAGGAATTCTCCGTTTCAACAAAACGAGAATTCTCGGATAAAAAAAAAAAAGAGAAAAAAATTCTCCGATTCTGGTTTTCCACAAAACGAGAATCCTCCAGTTCCCGTTTTCCACAAAACGAGAATTCTCGGATGAAAAGAAAAAAAAAAAAATTCTCCGATTCTGGTTTTCCAGAGCGGGAGAATTCGCCGATAAAAAAAAAAAAAAAAAATCTCCAGGTCCCGTTTTCCACAAAACGAGGATTCTCGGATAGAAAAAAAAAAAAAAATTTCTCCGATTCTGGTTTTCCACAAAACGAGATTTCTCCAGTTCCCGTTTTCCACAAAACGAGAATTCTCCGTTTCCACAAAACGAGAATTCTCGGATAAAAAAAAAAAAAAAATTGTCGGATTCTGGTTTTCCACAAAAAGAGAATTCTCCAGTTCCCGTTTTCCACAAAACGAGAATTCTCCGTTTCAACAAAACGAGAATTCTTGGGTAAAAAAAAAAAAAAAAAATTCTCCGATTCTGGTTTTCCACAAAACGAGAATTCTCCAGTTCCCGTTTTCCACAAAACGAGAATTCTCGGATAAAAACAAAAAAAATAAAAATTCTCCGATTCTGGTTTTCCACAAAACGAGAATTCTCCAGTTCCCGCTTCCCACAAAACGAGAATTCTCCGTTTCCACAAAAAGAGAAATCTCGGATAAAAAAAAAAAAAAAATTCTCCGATGCTCGTTTTCCACAAAACGAGAATTCTCCAGTTCCCGTTTTCCACAAAACGAGAATTCTCGGATAAAAAAAAAAAAAAAATTTCTCCGATTCTGGTTTTCCACGAAACGAGAATTCTCGGATAAAAAAAAAAAAAAAAAAATTCTCCAGTACCCGTTTTCCACAAAACGAGAATACTCGGATTAAAAAAAAAAAAAAAAAAATTCCCCATTTCCCGTTTTCCACAAAACGAGAATTCTCGGATAAAAAAAAAAAAAAAAAATTCTTCGATTCCGGTTTTCCACAAAACGAGAATTCTCGGATACAAAAAAAAAAAAAAAAAATTCTCCGATTCCGGTTTTCCACAGAGGCAGAATTCTCGGATAAAAAAAAAAAAAAAGAAATTCTCCAGGTCCTGTTTTCCACAAAACGAGAATTCTCTGTTTCAACAAAACGAGAATTCTCGGATAAAAAAAAAAAAAAGAAAAAATTCTCCGATTCTGGTTTTCCACAAAACGAGAATCCTCCAGTTCCCGTTTTCCACAAAACGAGAATTCTCCGTTTCAACAAAACGAGAATTCTCGGATAAAAAAAAAAAAAATTCTCCGATTTTGGTTTTCCACAAAACGAGAATTCTCCAGTTCCCGTTTTCGACAAAACGAGAATTCTCGGATGAAAAGAAAAAAAAACAAAAATTTCCGATTCTGGTTTTCGGCAAAACGAGAATTCTCCAGTTCCCGTTTTCCACAAAACGAGAATTCTCCGTTTCAACAAAACGAGAATTCTCGGATAAAAAAAAAAAAAAGAAAAAAATTCTCCGATTCTGGTTTTCCACAAAACAAGAATTCTCCAGTTCCCGTTTTCCACAAAACGAGAATTCTCCGTTTCCAAAAAACGAGAATTCTCGGATGAAAAAAAAAAAAAAAATTCTCCGATTCTGGTTTTCCGCAAAACGAGAATTCTCCAGTTCCCGTTTTCGAAAAAACCAGAATTCTCGGATAAAAAAAAAAAAGAAAAAAAATTTTCCGATTCTGCTTTTCCACAAAACGAGAATTGTCCAGTTCCCGTTTTCCACAAAACAGGAATTCTCCGTTTCAACAAAACGAGAATTCTCGGATAAAAAGAGAAAAAGATTCTCCGATTCTGGTTTTCCACAAAACGAGAATTCTCCAGTTCCCGTTTTCCACAAAACGAGAATTCTCGGATGAAAAGAAAAAAAAAAAAAAATTCTCCGATTCCGGTTTTCCACAACAGGAGAATTCTCGGATTAAAAAAAAAAAAAAAAAAAATTCTCCAGTTCCCGTTTTCCACGAAACGAGAATTCTCGGATAAAAAAAAAAAAAAAAAAAAAGTTCTCCGATTCTGGTTTTCGAACAAAACGAGAATTCTCGGATGAAAAAAAAAAAAGAGAAAAAAATTCTCCGATTCTGGTTTTCCACAAAACGAGAATTCTCCAGTTCCCGTTTTCCACAAAACGAGAATTCTCGGATGAAAAGAAAAAAAAAAAATTCTCCGATTCTGAATTTCCACAATAGGAGAATTCTCGGATAAAAAAAAAAAAAAAAAAAGAAATTCTCCAGGTCCCGTTTTCCACAAAACGAGGATTCTCGGATAGAAAAAAAAAAAAAAATTCTTCGATTCCGGTTTTCCAGAAAACGAGAATTCTCGGATAAGGAAAAAAAAAAAAAAAGATTTCTCGGATTCTGGTTTTCCACAGAAGCAGAATTCTCGGATAAAAAAAAAAAAAAAAAAAGATTCTCCAGTTCCCGTTTTCCACAAAACGAGAATTCTCCGTTTCAACAAAACGAGTATTCTCGGATAAAAAAAAAAAAAGAAAAAAATTCTCCGATTCTGGTTTTCCACAAAACGAGAATTCTCCAGTTCCCGTTTTCCACAAAACGAGAATTCTCCGTTTCCAAAAAACGAGAATTTTCGGATAAAAAAAAAAAAAAATTCTCCGATTCTGGTTTTCCACAAAACGAGAATCCTCCAGTTCCCGTTTTCCACAAAACGAGAATTCTCCGTTTCAACAAAACGAGAATTCTCGGATAAAAAAAAAAAATTCTCCGATTTTGGTTTTCCACAAAAAGAGAATTCTCCAGTTCCCGTTTTCCACAAAACGAGAATTCTCCGTTTCAACAAAACGAGAATTCTTGGGTAAAAAAAAAAAAAAAAAATTCTCCGATTCTGGTTTTCCACAAAACGAGAATTCTCCAGTTCCCGTTTTCCACAAAACGAGAATTCTCGGATAAAAACAAAAAAAATAAAAATTCTCCGATTCTGGTTTTCCACAAAACGAGAATTCTCCAGTTCCCGCTTCCCACAAAACGAGAATTCTCCGTTTCCACAAAAAGAGAAATCTCGGATAAAAAAAAAAAAAAAATTCTCCGATGCTGGTTTTCCACAAAACGAGAATTCTCCAGTTCCCGTTTTCCACAAAACGAGAATTCTCGGATAAAAAAAAAAAAAAATTTCTCCGATTCTGGTTTTCCACGAAACGAGAATTCTCGGATAAAAAAAAAAAAAAAAAATTCTCCAGTACCCGTTTTCCACAAAACGAGAATACTCGGATAAAAAAAAAAAAAAAAAAAATTCCCCATTTCCCGTTTTCCACAAAACGAGAATTCTCGGATAAAAAAAAAAAAAAAAAATTCTTCGATTCCGGTTTTCCACAAAACGAGAATTCTCGGATACAAAAAAAAAAAAAAAAAATTCTCCGATTCCGGTTTTCCACAGAGGCAGAATTCTCGGATAAAAAAAAAAAAAAAAGAAATTCTCCAGGTCCTGTTTTCCACAAAACGAGAATTCTCTGTTTCAACAAAACGAGAATTCTCGGATAAAAAAAAAAAAAAAGAAAAAATTCTCCGATTCTGGTTTTCCACAAAACGAGAATCCTCCAGTTCCCGTTTTCCACAAAACGAGAATTCTCCGTTTCAACAAAACGAGAATTCTCGGATAAAAAAAAAAAAAATTCTCCGATTTTGGTTTTCCACAAAACGAGAATTCTCCAGTTCCCGTTTTCGACAAAACGAGAATTCTCGGATGAAAAGAAAAAAAAACAAAAATTTCCGATTCTGGTTTTCGGCAAAACGAGAATTCTCCAGTTCCCGTTTTCCACAAAACGAGAATTCTCCGTTTCAACAAAACGAGAATTCTCGGATAAAAAAAAAAAAAAGAAAAAAATTCTCCGATTCTGGTTTTCCACAAAACAAGAATTCTCCAGTTCCCGTTTTCCACAAAACGAGAATTCTCCGTTTCCAAAAAACGAGAATTCTCGGATGAAAAAAAAAAAAAAAATTCTCCGATTCTGGTTTTCCGCAAAACGAGAATTCTCCAGTTCCCGTTTTCGAAAAAACCAGAATTCTCGGATAAAAAAAAAAAAGAAAAAAAATTTTCCGATTCTGCTTTTCCACAAAACGAGAATTGTCCAGTTCCCGTTTTCCACAAAACAGGAATTCTCCGTTTCAACAAAACGAGAATTCTCGGATAAAAAGAGAAAAAGATTCTCCGATTCTGGTTTTCCACAAAACGAGAATTCTCCAGTTCCCGTTTTCCACAAAACGAGAATTCTCGGATGAAAAGAAAAAAAAAAAAAATTCTCCGATTCCGGTTTTCCACAACAGGAGAATTCTCGGATTAAAAAAAAAAAAAAAAAAAATTCTCCAGTTCCCGTTTTCCACGAAACGAGAATTCTCGGATAAAAAAAAAAAAAAAAAAAAAGTTCTCCGATTCTGGTTTTCGAACAAAACGAGAATTCTCGGATGAAAAAAAAAAAAGAGAAAAAAATTCTCCGATTCTGGTTTTCCACAAAACGAGAATTCTCCAGTTCCCGTTTTCCACAAAACGAGAATTCTCGGATGAAAAGAAAAAAAAAAAATTCTCCGATTCTGAATTTCCACAATAGGAGAATTCTCGGATAAAAAAAAAAAAAAAAAAAGAAATTCTCCAGGTCCCGTTTTCCACAAAACGAGGATTCTCGGATAGAAAAAAAAAAAAAAATTCTTCGATTCCGGTTTTCCAGAAAACGAGAATTCTCGGATAAGGAAAAAAAAAAAAAAAAGATTTCTCGGATTCTGGTTTTCCACAGAAGCAGAATTCTCGGATAAAAAAAAAAAAAAAAAAAGATTCTCCAGTTCCCGTTTTCCACAAAACGAGAATTCTCCGTTTCAACAAAACGAGAATTCTCGGATAAAAAAAAAAAAAGAAAAAAATTCTCCGATTCTGGTTTTCCACAAAACGAGAATTCTCCAGTTCCCGTTTTCCACAAAACGAGAATTCTCCGTTTCCAAAAAACGAGAATTTTCGGATAAAAAAAAAAAAAAAATTCTCCGATTCTGGTTTTCCACAAAACGAGAATCCTCCAGTTCCCGTTTTCCACAAAACGAGAATTCTCCGTTTCAACAAAACGAGAATTCTCGGATAAAAAAAAAAAAATTCTCCGATTTTGGTTTTCCACAAAACGAGAATTCTCCAGTTCCCGTTTTCGACAAAACGAGAATTCTCGGATGAAAAGAAAAAAAAAATTTTCCGATTCTGGTTTTCCACAAAACGAGAATTCTCCAGTTCCCGTTTTCCACAAAACGAGAATTCTCCGTTTCAACAAAACGAGAATTCTCGGATAAAAAAAAAAAAAAGAAAAAAATTCTCCGATTCTGGTTTTCCACAAAACAAGAATTCTCCAGTTCCCGTTTTCCACAAAACAGGAATTCTCCGTTTCCAAAAAACGAGAATTCTCGGATGAAAAAAAAAAAAGAGAAAAAAATTCTCCGATTCTGGTTTTCCACAAAACGAGAATTCTCCAGTTCCCGTTTTCCACAAAACGAGAATTCTCGGATGAAAAGAAAAAAAAAAAAAATTCTCCGATTCTGGTTTTCCACAACGGGAGAATTCTCGGATAAAAGAAAAAAAAAAAAAAATTCTCCAGGTCCCGTTTTCCACAAAACGAGGATTCTCGGATAGAAAAAAAAAAAAATTCTCCGGTTCTGGTTTTCCACAAAACGAGAATTCTCCAGTTCCCGTTTTCCACAAAACGAGAATTCTCCGTTTCAACAAAACGAGAATTCTCGGATAAAAAAAAAAAAAAGAAAAATTTCTCCGATTCTGGTTTTCCACAAAACGAGAATTCTCGGATAAAGAAAAAAAATTCTCCAGTACCCGTTTTCCACAAAACGAGAATACTCGGATAAAAAAAAAAAAAAAAATTCCCCAGTTCCCGTTTTCCACAAAACGAGAATTCTTCGATAAAAAAAAAAAAAAAACATTCTCCAGTTCCCCTTTTCCACAAAACGAGATTTCTTCGATAAAAAAAAAAAAAAAAACATTCTCCAGTTCCCGTTTTCCACAAAACGAGAATTCTCGGATAAAAAAAAAAAAATTCTCGGATTCTGGTTTTCCACAAAAAGAGAATTCTCCAGTTCCCGTTTTCCACAAAACGAGAATTCACCGTTTCAACAAAACGAGAATTCTTGGGTAAAAAAAAAAAAAAAATTCTCCGATTCTGGTTTTCCACAAAACGAGAATTCTCCAGTTCCCGTTTTCCACAAAACGAGGATTCTCGGATAAAAATAAAAAAAAAAAAAATTCTCCGATTCTGGTTTTCCACAAAACGAGAATTCTCCAGTTCCCGTTTTCCACAAAACGAGAATTCTCCGTTTCCAAAAAACGAGAATTTTCGGATAAAAAAAAAAAAAAATTCTCCGATTCTGGTTTTCCACAAAACGAGAATCCTCCAGTTCCCGTTTTCCACAAAACGAGAATTCTCCGTTTCAACAAAACGAGAATTCTCGGATAAAAAAAAAAAATTCTCCGATTTTGGTTTTCCACAAAACGAGAATTCTCCAGTTCCCGTTTTCGACAAAACGAGAATTCTCGGATGAAAAGAAAAAAAAAATTTTCCGATTCTGGTTTTCCACAAAACGAGAATTCTCCAGTTCTCGTTTTCCACAAAACGAGAATTCTCCGTTTCAACAAAACGAGAATTCTCGGATAAAAAAAAAAAAAAAGAGAAAAATTCTCCGATTCTGGTTTTCCACAAAACAAGAATTCTCCAGTTCCCGTTTTCCACAAAACGAGAATTCTCCGTTTCCAAAAAACGAGGATTCTCGGATGAAAAAAAAAAAAAATTCTCCGATTATGGTTTTCCGCAAAACGAGAATTCTCCAGTTCCCGTTTTCCAAAAAACCAGAATTCTCGGATAAAAAAAAAAAAAACCTTTTTTCGATTCTGCTTTTCCACAAAACGAGAATTCTCCAGTTCCCGTTTTCCACAAAACAGGAATTCTCCGTTTCAACAAAACGAGAATTCTCGGATAAAAAAAAAAAAAGAGAAAAAAATTCTCCGATTCTGGTTTTCCACAAAACGAGAATTCTCCAGTTCCCGTTTTCCACAAAACGAGAATTCTCGGATGAAAAGAAAAAAAAAAAAATTCTCCGATTCTGGTTTTCCAGAGCGGGAGAATTCTCGGATAAAAAAAAAAAAAAAAAATCTCCAGGTCCCGTTTTCCACAAAACGAGGATTCTCGGATAGAAAAAAAAAAAAAAATTTCTCCGATTCTGGTTTTCCACAAAACGAGAATTCTCCAGTTCCCGTTTTCCACAAAACCAGAATTCTCCGTTTCCACAAAACGAGAATTCTCGGATAAAAAAAAAAAAAAATTGTCGGATTCTGGTTTTCCACAAAAAGAGAATTCTCCAGTTCCCGTTTTCCACAAAACGAGAATTCTCCGTTTCAACAAAACGAGAATTCTTGGGTAAAAAAAAAAAAAAAAAATTCTCCGATTCTGGTTTTCCACAAAACGAGAATTCTCCAGTTCCCGTTTTCCACAAAACGAGAATTCTCGGATAAAAACAAAAAAAAAAAAAATTCTCCGATTCTGGTTTTCCACAAAACGAGAATTCTCCAGTTCCCGCTTCCCACAAAACAAGAATTCTCCGTTTCCACAAAAAGAGAAATCTCGGATAAAAAAAAAAAAAAAATTCTCCGATGCTGGTTTTCCACAAAACGAGAATTCTCCAGTTCCCGTTTTCCACAAAACGAGAATTCTCGGATAAAAAAAAAAAAAAATTTCTCCGATTCTGGTTTTCCACGAAACGAGAATTCTCGGATAAAAAAAAAAAACAAAAATTCTCCAGTACCCGTTTTCCACAAAACGAGAATACTCGGATAAAAAAAAAAAAAAAAAAAATTCCCCATTTCCCGTTTTCCACAAAACGAAGATTCTCGGATAAAAAAAAAAAAAAATTCTTCGATTCCGGTTTTCCACAAAACGAGAATTCTCGGGTACAAAAAAAAAAAAAAAAATTCTCCGATTCCGGTTTTCCACAGAGGCAGAATTCTCGGATAAAAAAAAAAAAAAAGAAATTCTCCAGGTCCTGTTTTGCACAAAACGAGAATTCTCTGTTTCAACAAAACGAGAATTCTCGGATAAAAAAAAAAAAAAAGAAAAAATTCTCCGATTCTGGTTTTCCACAAAACGAGAATCCTCCAGTTCCCGTTTTCCACAAAACGAGAATTCTCCGTTTCAACAAAACGAGAATTCTCGGATAAAAAAAAAAAAAAATTCTCCGATTTTGGTTTTCCACAAAACGAGAATTCTCCAGTTCCCGTTTTCGACAAAACGAGAATTCTCGGATGAAAAGAAAAAAAAACAAAAATTTCCGATTCTGGTTTTCGGCAAAACGAGAATTCTCCAGTTCCCGTTTTCCACAAAACGAGAATTCTCCGTTTCAACAAAACGAGAATTCTCGGATAAAAAAAAAAAAAAGAAAAAAATTCTCCGATTCTGGTTTTCCACAAAACAAGAATTCTCCAGTTCCCGTTTTCCACAAAACGAGAATTCTCCGTTTCCAAAAAACGAGAATTCTCGGATGAAAAAAAAAAAAAAAATTCTCCGATTCTGGTTTTCCGCAAAACGAGAATTCTCCAGTTCCCGTTTTCCAAAAAACCAGAATTCTCGGATAAAAAAAAAAAAGAAAAAAAATTTTCCGATTCTGCTTTTCCACAAAACGAGAATTGTCCAGTTCCCGTTTTCCACAAAACAGGAATTCTCCGTTTCAACAAAACGAGAATTCTCGGATAAAAAGAGAAAAAGATTCTCCGATTCTGGTTTTCCACAAAACGAGAATTCTCCAGTTCCCGTTTTCCACAAAACGAGAATTCTCGGATGAAAAGAAAAAAAAAAAAAAATTCTCCGATTCCGGTTTTCCACAACAGGAGAATTCTCGGATTAAAAAAAAAAAAAAAAAAAATTCTCCAGTTCCCGTTTTCCACGAAACGAGAATTCTCGGATAAAAAAAAAAAAAAAAAAAGTTCTCCGATTCTGGTTTTCGAACAAAACGAGAATTCTCGGATGAAAAAAAAAAAGAGAAAAAAATTCTCCGATTCTGGTTTTCCACAAAACGAGAATTCTCCAGTTCCCGTTTTCCACAAAACGAGAATTCTCGGATGAAAAGAAAAAAAAAATTCTCCGATTCTGAATTTCCACAATAGGAGAATTCTCGGATAAAAAAAAAAAAAAAAAAGAAATTCTCCAGGTCCCGTTTTCCACAAAACGAGGATTCTCGGATAGAAAAAAAAAAAAAAATTCTTCGATTCCGGTTTTCCAGAAAACGAGAATTCTCGGATAAGGAAAAAAAAAAAAAAAAAGATTTCTCGGATTCTGGTTTTCCACAGAAGCAGAATTCTCGGATAAAAAAAAAAAAAAAAAAAAATTCTCCAGTTCCCGTTTTCCACAAAACGAGAATTCTCCGTTTCAACAAAACGAGAATTCCCGGATAAAAAAAAAAAAAAATTCCCCGATTCCGTTTTTCCACAAAACGAGAATTCTCGGATAAAAAAAAATAAAAAAAAATTCTCCGGTACCCGTTTTCCACAAAACGAGAATACTCGGATAAAAAAAAAAAAAAAAAAAATTCTTCGATTCCGGTTTTCCAGAAAACGAGAATTCTCGGATAAGGAAAAAAAAAAAAAATTTCTCGGATTCTGGTTTTCCACAGAAGCAGAATTCTCGGATAAAAAAAAAAAAAAAAAAATTCTCCGATTCTGGTTTTCCACAAAACAAGAATTCTCCAGTTCCCGTTTTCCACAAAACGAGAATTCTCCGTTTCCAAAAAACGAGAATTCTCGGATGAAAAAAAAAAAAAAAAAATTCTCCGATTCTGGTTTTCCGCAAAACGAGAATTCTCCAGTTCCCGTTTTCCAAAAAACCAGAATTCTCGGATAAAAAAAAAAAAAATTTTCCGATTCTGCTTTTCCACAAAACGAGAATTCTCCAGTTCCCGTTTTCCACAAAACAGGAATTCTCCGTTTCAACAAAACGAGAATTCTCGGATAAAAAAAAAAAGAGAAAAAAATTCTCCGATTCTGGTTTTCCACAAAACGAGAATTCTCCAGTTCCCGTTTTCGACAAAACGAGAATTCTCGGATGAAAAGAAAAAAAAAAATTCTCCGATTCTGGTTTTCCACAAAACGAGGATTCTCGGATAGAAAAAAAAAAAAAAAAAATTCTCCGATTCTGGTTTTTCACAAAACGAGAATTCTCCAGTTCCCGTTTTCCACAAAACGAGAGTTCTCCGTTTCAACAAAACGAGAATTCTCGGATAAGGAAAAAAAAAAAAATTTCTCCGATTCTGGTTTTCCACAGAAGCAGAATTCTCGGAGAAAAAAAAAAAAAAAAATTCTCCAGGTCCCGTTTTCCACAAAACGAGAATTCTCCAGTTCCCGTTTTCCACAAAACGAGAATTCTCCGTTTCAACAAAACGAGAATTCTCGGATAAAAAAAAAAAGATTCTCCGATTTTGGTTTTCCACAAAACGAGAATTCTCCAGTTCCCGTTTTCGACAAAACGAGAATTCTCGGATGAAAAGAAAAAAAAAAAATTTCCGATTCTGGTTTTGCACAAAACGAGAATTCTCCAGTTCCCGTTTTCCACAAAACGAGAATTCTCCGTTTCAACAAATCGAGAATTCTTCGATTAAAAAAAAAAAAAAATTCTCCGATTCTGGTTTTCCGCAAAACGAGAATTCTCCAGTTCCCGTTTTCCAAAAAACGAGAATTCTCGGATAAAAAAAAAAAAAAAAAATTCCGATTCTGGTTTTTCACAAAACGAGAATTCTCCAGTTCCCGTTTTGCACAAAACGAGAATTCTCCGTTTCAACAAAACGAGAATTCTCGGATAAAAAGAGAAAAAGATTCTCCGATTCTGGTTTTCCACAAAACGAGAATTCTCCAGTTCCCGTTTTCGACCAAAACGAGAATTCTCGGATGAAAAGAAAAAAAAAAAAAAATTCTCCGATTCTGGTTTTCCACAACAGGAGAATTCTCGGATAAAAAAAAAAAAAAAAATTCTCCAGTTCCCGTTTTCCACGAAACGAGAATTCTCGGATGAAAAAAAAAAAAAAAAAAAAGTTCTCCGATTCTGGTTTTCGAACAAAAGGAGAATTCTCCAGTTCCCGTTTTCCACAAAAGGAGAATTCTCGGATGAAAAGAAAAAAAAAAAACAAAATTCTCCGATTCTGGTTTTCCACAAAACGAGAATTCTCCGTTTCAACAAAACGAGAATTCTCGGATAAAAAAAAAAAAAGAAAAAAATTCTCCGATTCTGGTTTTCCACAAAACGAGAATTCTCCAGTTCCCGTTTTCCACAAAACGAGAATTCTCCGTTTCCAAAAAACGAGAATTGTCGGATAAAAAAAAAAAAAAAAAAGAATTCTCCGATTCTGGTTTTCCACAAAACAAGAATCCTCCAGTTCCCGTTTTCCACAAAACGAGAACTCTCCGTTTCAACAAAACGAGAATTCTCGGATAAAAAAAAAAAAAAATTCTCCGATTTTGGTTTTCCACAAAAAGAGAATTCTCCAGTTCCCGTTTTCGACAAAACGAGAATTCTCGGATGAAAAGAAAAAAAAAAATTTCCGATTCTGGTTTTCCACAAAACGAGAATTCTCCAGTTCCCGTTTTCCACAAAACGAGAATTCTCCGTTTCAACAAAACGAGAATTCTTCGATAAAAAAAAAAAAAAAAATTCTCCGATTCTGGTTTTCCGCAAAACGAGAATTCTCCAGTTCCCGTTTTCCAAAAAACGAGAATTCTCGGATAAAAAAAAAAAAAATTTCCGATTCTGCTTTTCCACAAAACGAGAATTCTCCAGTTCCCGTTTTCCACAAAACGAGAATTCTCCGTTTCAACAAAACGAGAATTCTCGGATAAAAAGAGAAAAAGATTCTCCGATTCTGGTTTTCCACAAAACGAGAATTCTCCAGTTCCCGTTTTCCACAAAACGAGAATTCTCGGATGAAAAGAAAAAAAAAAAAATTCTCCGATTCTGGTTTTCCACAACAGGAGAATTCTCGGATAAAAAAAAAAAAAAAATTCTCCAGTTCCCGTTTTCCACGAAACGAGAATTCTCGGATGAAAAAAAAAAAAAAAAAAAAAAAGTTCTCCGATTCTGGTTTTCGAACAAAAGGAGAATTCTCGGATAAAAAAAAAAAAATTTCTCCAGTTCCGGTTTTCCACAAAACGAGAATTCTCGGATAAAAAAAAAAAAAAAAAAGTTCTCCGATTCTGGTTTTCCACAAAACGAGAATTCTCGGATAAAAAAAAAAGAGAAAAAATTTCTCCGATTCTGGTTTTCCACAAAACGAGAATTCTCCAGTTCCCGTTTTCCACAAAAGGAGAATTCTCGGATGAAAAGAAAAAAAAAAAAAAATTCTCCGATTCTGGTTTTCCACAAAACGAGAATTCTCCGTTTCAACAAAACGAGAATTCTCCGATAAAAAAAAAAAAAGAAAAAAATTCTCCGATTCTGGTTTTCCACAAAACAAGAATTCTCCAGTTCCCGTTTTCCACAAAACGAGAATTCTCCGTTTCCAAAAAACGAGAATTGTCGGATAAAAAAAAAAAAAAAAATTCTCCGATTCTGGTTTTCCACAAAACAAGAATCCTCCAGTTCCCGTTTTCCACAAAACGAGAACTCTGCGTTTCAACAAAACGGGAATTCTCGGATAAAAAAAAAAAAAATTCTCCCATTTTGGTTTTCCACAAAACGAGAATTCTCCAGTTCCCGTTTTCGACAAAACGAGAATTCTCGGATGAAAAGAAAAAAAATTTTTTTTCCGATTCTGGTTTTTCACAAAACGAGAATTCTCCAGTTCCCGTTTTCCACAAAACGAGAATTCTCCGTTTCAACAAAACGAGAATTCTTCGATTAAAAAAAAAAAATAAAAAAATTCTCCGATTCTGGTTTTCCGCAAAACGAGAATTCTCCAGTTCCCGTTTTCCAAAAAACGAGAATTCTCGGATAAAAAAAAAAAAAATTTCCGATTCTGCTTTTCCACAAAACGAGAATTCTCCAGTTCCCGTTTTCCACAAAACGAGAATTCTCCGTTTCAACAAAACGAGAATTCTCGGATAAAAAGAGAAAAAGATTCTCCGATTCTGGTTTTCCACAAAACGAGAATTCTCCAGTTCCCGTTTTCCACAAAACGAGAATTCTCGGATGAAAAGGAAAAAAAAAAAAAAAATTCTCCGATTCTGGTTTTCCACAACAGGAGAATCCTGGGATAAAAAAAAAAAAAAAAAATTCTCCAGTTCCCGTTTTCCACGAAACGAGAATTCTGGGATAAAAAAAAAAAAAAAAAAAAAGTTCTCCGATTCTGGTTTTCGAACAAAAGGAGAATTCTCGGATAAAAAAAAAAAAAATTTTCTCGAGTTCCCGTTTTCCACAAAACGAGAATTCTCGGATGAAAAAAAAAAAAAAATTCTCCGATTCTGGTTTACCACAAAACGAGAATTCTCGGATAAAAAAAAAAAGAGAAAAAATTTCTCCGATTCTGGTTTTCCACAAAATGAGAATTCTCCAGTTCCCTTTTTCCACAAAAGGAGAATTCTCGGATGAAAAGAAAAAAAAAAAAAATTCTCCGATTCTGGTTTTCCACAACAGGAGAATTCTCGGATAAAAAAAAAAAAAAAAATTCTCCAGTTCCCGTTTTCCACAAAACGAGAATTCTCGGATAAAAAAAAAAACAAAAATATTCTCCAGTTCCCGTTTTCCACAAAACGAGAATTCTCGGATAAAAAAAAAAAAAAAATATTCTCCGATTCTGGTTTTCCACAAAACCTGAATTCTCGGATAAAAAAAAAAAACAAAAATATTCTCCAGTTCCCGTTTTCCACAAAACGAGAATTCTCGGATAAAAAAAAAAAAAAGATATTCTCCGATTCTGGTTTTCCACAAAACGAGAATTCTCCAGTTCCCGTTTTCCACAAAACGAGAATTCTCCGTTTCAACAAAACGAGAATTCTCGGATAAAAAAAAAAAAAAAATTCTCCAGTACCCGTTTTCCACAAAACGAGAATACTCCGATAAAAAAAAAAAATAAAAAATTCCCCAGTTCCCGTTTTCCACAAAATGAGAAGTCTCAGATAAAAAAAAAAAAAAAAAAGAAATTCTCCAGGTCCCGTTTTCCACAAAACGAGAATTCTCGGATAAAAAAAAAAAAAAAAGTTGTCCGATTCTGGTTTTCCACAAAACGAGAATTCTGGGAAAAAAAAAAAAAAAAAAAGTTCTCCGATTCTGGTTTTCCACAAAACGAGAATTCTCGGATAAAAAAAAAAAAAAATTCTCCAGTACCCGTTTTCCACAAAACGAGAATACTCCGATAAAAAAAAAAAAAAAAAATTCTTCGATTCCGGTTTTCCAGAAAACGAGAATTCTCGGATAAAAAAAAAAAAAAAAAAAAAGAAATTCTCCAGGTCCCGTTTTCCACAAAACGAGAATTCTCGGATTAAAAAAAAAAAAAAAAAAAAGTTCTCCGATTCTGGTTTTCGAACAAAACGAGAATTCTCGAGTTCCCGTTTTCCACAAAACGAGAATTCTCGGATGAAAAGAAAAAAAAAAAAAAAAAAATTCTCCGATTCTGGTTTTCCACAACAGGAGATATCTCGGCTAAAAAAAAAAAAAAAAAAAAGTTCTCCGATTCTGGTTTTCCACAAAACGAGAATTCTCCAGTTCCCGTTTTCCGAAAAACGAGAATTCTCGGATGGAAAGAAAAAAAAAAAAAAAAAATTCTCCGATTCTGGTTTTCCACAACAGGAGAATTCTCGGCTAAAAAAAAAAAAAAAAAAATTCTCCAGTACCCGTTTTCCACAAAACGAGAATACTCCGATAAAAAAAAAAAAAAAAAATTTCCCCAGTTCCCGTTTTCCACAAAATGAGAAGTCTCGGATAAAAAAAAAAAAATAAAAAAAAAAAGTTCTCCGATTCTGGTTTTCCACAAAACGAGAATTCTCTGATAAAACAAAAAAAGAGAAAAAAATTCTCCGATTCTGGTTTTCCACAAAACGAGAATTCTCCAGTTCCCGTTTTCCACAAAACGAGAATTCTCGGATAAAAAAAAAAAAAAAAAAATCCCCAGTTCCCGTTTTCCAGAAAAAACGAGAATTCTCGGATAAAAAAAAAAAAAAAAAAAAAGAAAAGTTCTCTGATTCTGGTTTTCCACAAAACGAGAATTCTCCAGTTCCCGTTTTCCACAAAACGAGAATTCTCCGTTTCAACAAAACGAGAATTCTCGGATAAAAAAAAGGAAAAAAAAAAAATTCTCCGGTACCCGTTTTCCACAACATCAGAAGTCTCGGATAAAAAAAAAAAAAAAAATTCTTCGATTCCGGTTTTCCAGAAAACGAGAATTCTCGGATAAAAAAAAAAAAAAAAAAAGAAATTCTCCAGGTCCCGTTTTCAACAAAACGAGAATTCTCGGATAAAAAAAAAAAAAAAAAAAGTTCTCCGATTCTGGTTTTCCACAAAACGAGAATTCTCCAGTTCCCGTTTTCCACAAAAGGAGAATTCTCGGATGAAAAGAAAAAAAAAAAAAAATTCTCCGATTCTGGTTTTCCACAAAACGAGAATTCTCCAGTTCCCGTTTTCCACAAAAGGAGAATTCTCGGATGAAAAGAAAAAAAAAAAAAAAATTCTCCGATTCTGGTTTTCCACAAAACGAGAATTGTCGGATAAAAAAAAAAAAAAAAAGAAAAATTCTCCGATTCTGGTTTTCCACAAAACAAGAATCCTCCAGTTCCCGTTTTCCACAAAACGAGAACTCTGCGTTTCAACAAAACGAGAATTCTCGGATAAAAAAAAAAAAAATTCTCCGATTTTGGTTTTCCACAAAACGAGAATTCTCCAGTTCCCGTTTTCCACAAAACGAGAATTCTCCGTTTCAACAAAACGAGAATTCTCGGATAAAAAAAAAAAAAAAAAAATTCCCCAGTTCCCGTTTTCCACAAAATGAGAAGTCTCAGATAAAAAAAAAAAAAAAAAAAGAAATTCTCCAGGTCCCGTTTTCCACAAAACGAGAATTCTCGGATAAAAAAAAAAAAAAAAGTTGTCCGATTCTGGTTTTCCACAAAACGAGAATTCCGGGAAAAAAAAAAAAAAAAAAAAGTTCTCCGATTCTGGTTTTCCACAAAACGAGAATTCTCGGATAAAAAAAAAAAAAAAAAAATTCTCCAGTAAGCGTTTTCCACAAAACAAGAATACTCCGATAAAAAAAAAAAATAAAAAAAAAAAATTCTTCGATTCCGGTTTTCCAGAAAACGAGAATTCTCGGATAAAAAAAAAAAAAAAAAGAAATTCTCCAGGTCCCGTTTTCCACAAAACGAGAATTCTCGGATAAAAAAAAAAAAAAAAAAAAAAGTTCTCCGATTCTGGTTTTCCACAAAACGAGAATTCTCGAGTTCCCGTTTTCCACAAAACGAGAATTCTCGGATGAAAAGAAAAAAAAAAAAAAAAATTCTCGTATTCTGGTTTTCCACAACAGGAGAATTCTCGGATAAAAAAAAAAAAAAAAAAATTCTCCAGTACCCGTTTTCCACAAAACGAGAATACTCCGATAAAAAAAAAAAATAAAAAAAAATTCCCCAGTTCCCGTTTTCCACAAAATGAGAAGTCTCGGATAAAAAAAAAAAATAAAAAAAAAAAAGTTCTCCGATTCTGGTTTTCCACAAAACGAGAATTCTCGGATAAAAAAAAAAAGAGAAAAAAATTCTCCGATTCTGGTTTTCCACAAAACGAGAATTCTCCAGTTCCCGTTTTCCACAAAACGAGAATTCTCGGATGAAAAGAAAAAAAAAAAAAAAAATTCTCCGATTCTGGTTTTCCACAACAGGAGAATTCTCGGATAAAAAAAAAAAAAAAAATTCTCCAGTTCCCGTTTTCCAGAAAACGAGAATTCTCGGATAAAAAAAAAAAAAAAAAAAAAAAAGTTCTCCGATTCTGATTTTCCACAAAACGAGAATTCTCCAGTTCCCGTTTTCCACAAAACGAGAATTCTCCGTTTCAACAAAACGAGAATTCTCGGATAAAAAAAAAAAAAAAAAAAATTCTCCGGTACCCGTTTTCCACAACATGAGAAGTCTCGGATAAAAAAAAAAAAAAAAAAATTCTTCGATTCCGGTTTCTCAGAAAACGAGAATTCTCGGATAAAAAAAAAAGAAAAAAAAAGAAATTCTCCAGGTCCCGTTTTCAACAAAACGAGAATTCTCGGATAAAAAAAAAAAAAAAAAAGTTCTCCGATTCTGGTTTTCCACAAAACGAGAATTCTCCAGTTCCCGTTTTCCACAAAACGAGAATTCTCGGATGAAAAGAAAAAAAAAAAAAAAAATTCTCCGATTCTGGTTTTCCACAGCAGGATAATTCTCGGATAAAAAAAAAAAAAAAAAATTCTCGAGTTCCCGTTTTCCAGAAAACGAGAATTCTCGGATAAAAAAAAAAAAAAAAAAAAAAGTTCTCCGATTCTGGTTTTCGAACAAAAGGAGAATTCTCGGACAAAAAAAAATAAAAAAATTTTCTCCAGTTCCGGTTTTCCATAAAAACGAGAATTCTCGGATAAAAAAAAAAAAAAAAAATTCTCCGATTCTGGTTTTCCACAAAACGAGAATTCTCCAGTTCCCGTTCTCCACAAAAGGAGAATTCTCGGATGAAAAGAAAAAAAAAAAAAAAATTCTCCGATTCTGGTTTTCCACAAAACGAGAATTCTCCGTTTCAACAAAACGAGAATTCTCGGATAAAAAAAAAAAAAAGAAAAAAATTCTCCGATTCTGGTTTTCCACAAAACGAGAATTCTCCAGTTCCCGTTTTCCACAAAACGAGAATTCTCCGTTTCCAAAAAACGAGAATTGTCGGAAAAAAAAAAAAAAAAAAAAATTCTCCGATTCTGGTTTTCCACAAAACAAGAATCCTCCAGTTCCCGTTTTCCACAAAACGAGAACTCTGTGTTTCAACAAAACGAGAATTCTCGGATAAAAAAAAAAAAGAATTCTCCGATTTTGGTTTTCCACAAAACGAGAATTCTCCAGTTCCCGTTTTCGACAAAACGAGAATTCTCGGATGAAAAGAAAAAAAAAAATTTCCGATTCTGGTTTTCCACAAAACGAGAATTCTCCAGTTCCCGTTTTCCACAAAACGAGAATTCTCCGTTTCAACAAAACGAGAATTCTTCGATAAAAAAAAAAAAGAAATTCTCCGATTCTGGTTTTCCGCAAAACGAGAATTCTCCAGTTCCCGTTTTCCAAAAAACGAGAATTCTCGGATAAAAAAAATGAAAAAAAATTTTCCGATTCTGCTTTTCCACAAAACGAGAATTCTCCAGTTCCCGTTTTCCACAAAACGAGAATTCTCCGTTTCAACAAAACGAGAATTCTCGGATAAAAAGAGAAAAAGATTCTCCGATTCTGGTTTTCCACAAAACGTGAATTCTCCAGTTCCCGTTTTCCACAAAACGTGAATTCTCGGATGAAAAAAAAAAAAAAAAAATTCTCCGATTCTGGTTTTCCATAACAGGAGAATTCTCGGATAAAAAAAAAAAAAAAAAAAAATCTCCAGGTCCCGTTTTCCACAAAACGAGGATTTTCTGATAGAAAAAAAAAAAAAAATTCTCCGATTCTGGTTTTCCACAAAACGAGAATTCTCCAGTTCCCGTTTTCCACAAAACGAGAATTCTCCGTTTCAACAAAACGAGAATTCTCGGATAAAAAAAAAAAAAAAAAAATTTCTCCGATTCTGGTTTTCCACAAAACGAGAATCCTCGGATAAAAAAAAAAAAAAATTCTCCAGTACCCGTTTTCCACAAAACGAGAATACTCGGATAATTAAAAAAAAAAAAAAATTCTTCCATTACGGTTTTTCAGAAAACGAGAATTCTCGGATAAGGAAAAAAAAAAAAATTTCTCCGATTCTGGTTTTCCACAGAAGCAGAATTCTCGGATAAAAAAAAAAAAAAAAAAATTCTCCAGGTCCCGTTTTCCACAAAACGAGAATTCCCCAGTTCCCGTTTTCCACAAAACGAGAATTCTCCGTTTCAACAAAACGAGAATTCTCGGATAAAAAAAAAAAAAAATTTCTCCGATTCTGGTTTTCCACAGAAGCAGAATTCTCGGATAAAAAAAAAAAAAATTCTCCAGGTCCCGTTTTCCACAAAACGAGAATTCTCCAGTTCCCGTTTTCGACAAAACGAGAATTCTCCGTTTGCAAAAAACGAGAATTGTCGGATAAAAAAAAAAAAAAAAAAAATTCTCCGATTCTGGTTTTCCACAAAACAAGAATCCTCCAGTTCCCGTTTTCCACAAAACGAGAATTCTCCGTTTCAACAAAACGAGAATTCTCGGATAAAAAAAAAAAAAAATTCTCCGATTTTGGTTTTCCACAAAACGAGAATTCTCCAGTTCCCGTTTTCGACAAAACGAGAATTCTCGGATGAAAAGAAAAAAAAAATTTTCCGATTCTGGTTTTCCACAAAACGAGAATTCTCCAGTTCCCGTTTTCCACAAAACGAGGATTCTCCCTTTCAACAAAACGAGAATTCTTCGATAAAAAAAAAAAAAAAATTCTCCGATTCTGGTTTTCCGCAAAACGAGAATTCTCCAGTTCCCGTTTTTCCAAAAAACGAGAATTCTCGGATAAAAAAAAATTTTTTTCCGATTCTGCTTTTCCACAAAACGAGAATTCTCCAGTTCCCGTTTTCCACAAAACGAGAATTCTCCGTTTCAACAAAACGAGAATTCTCGGATAAAAAGAGAAAAAGATTCTCCGATTCTGGTTTTCCACAAAACGAGAATTCTCCAGTTCCCGTTTTCCACAAAACGAGAATTCTCGGATGAAAAGAAGAAAAAAAAAAAAAATTCTCCGATTCTGGTTTTCCACAACAGGAGAATTCTCGGATAAAAAAAAAAAAAAATTCTCCAGTTCCCGTTTTCCACGAAACGAGAATTCTCGGATAAAAAAAAAAAAAAAAAAAAAAAGTTTTTCTCCGATTCTGGTTTTCGAACAAAAGGAGAATTCTCGGATAAAAAAAAAAAAAATTTCTCGAGTTCCCGTTTTCCACAAAACGAGAATTCTCGGATAAAAAAAAACAAAAAAAAAATTCTCCGATTCTGGTTTTCCACAAAACGAGAATTCTCGGATAAAAAAAAAAAGAGAAAAAATTTCTCCGATTCTGGTTTTCCACAAAACGAGAATTCTCCAGTTCCCGTTTTCCACAAAAGGAGAATTCTCGGATGAAAAGAAAAAAAAAATAAAAATTCTCCGATTCTCGTTTTTCCACAACAGGAGAATTCTCGGATAAAAAAAAAAAAAAAAAAAATTTCTCCAGTTCCCGTTTTCCACAAAACGAGAATTCTCGGATAAAAAAAAAAATAAAAATAAAAAAGTTCTCCGATTCTGGTTTTCCACAAAACGTGAATTCTCGGATAAAAAAAAATTTTTTTTTTCTCCAGTTCCCGTTTTCCACAAAACGAGAATTCTCGGATAAAAAAAAAAAAAATATTCTCCGATTCTGGTTTTCCACAAAACGAGAATTCTCCAGTTCCCGTTTTCCACAAAACGAGAATTCTCCGTTTCAACAAAACGAGAATTCTCGGATAAAAAAGAAAAAAAGAAAAAAATTCTCCAATTCTGGTTTTCCACAAAACGAGAATTCTCCAGTTCCCGTTTTCCACAAAACGAGAATTCTCCGTTTCCAAAAAACGAGAATTGTCGGATAAAAAAAAAAAAAAAAAAATTCTCCGATTCTGGTTTTCCACAAAACAAGAATCCTCCAGTTCCCGTTTTCCACAAAACGAGAACTCTGCGTTTCAACAAAACGAGAATTCTCGGATAAAAAAAAAAAAAATTCTCCGATTTTGGTTTTCCACAAAACGAGAATTCTCCAGTTCCCGTTTTCGACAAAACGAGAATTCTCGGATGAAAAGAAAAAAAAAATTTTCCGATTCTGGTTTTCCACAAAACGAGAATTCTCCAGTTCCTGTTTTCCACAAAACGAGAATTCTCCGTTTCAACAAAACGAGAATTCTTCGATAAAAAAAAAAAAAAAAATTTCTTCGATTCTGGTTTTCCGCAAAACGAGAATTCTCCAGTTCGCGTTTTCCAAAAAACAAGAATTCTCGGATAAAAAAAAAAAAAATTTTCCGATTCTGCTTTTCCACAAAACGAGAATTCTCCAGTTCCCGTTTTCCACAAAACGAGAATTCTCCGTTTCAACAAAACGAGAATTCTCAGATAAAAAGAGAAAAAGATTCTCCGATTCTGGTTTTCCACAAAACGAGAATTCTCCAGTTCCCGTTTTCCACAAAACGAGAATTCTCGGATGAAAAGAAAAAAAAAAAAATTCTCCGATTCTGGTTTTCCACAACAGGAGAATTCTCGGATAAAAAAAAAAAAAAAAAAATTCTCCAGTTCCCGTTTTCCACGAAACGAGAATTCTCGGATAAAAAAAAAAAAAAGAAAAAAAAAAAAGTTCTCCGATTCTGGTTTTCGAACAAAAGGAGAATTCTCGGATAAAAAAAAAAAAAAAATTTCTCGAGTTCCCATTTTCCACAAAACGAGAATTCTCGGATAAAAAAAAAAAAAAAAAATTCTCCGATTCTGGTTTTCCACAAAACGAGAATTCTCGGATAAAAAAAAAAAGAGAAAAAATTTCTCCGATTCTGGTTTTCCACAAAACGAGAAGTCTCCAGTTCCCGTTTTCCGCAAAAGGAGAATTCTCGGATGAAAAGAAAAAAAAAAAAAATTCTCCGATTCTGGTTTTCCACAACAGGGGAATTCTCGGATAAAAAAAAAAAAAAAAAATTCTCCTGTTCCCGTTTTCCACAAAACGAGAATTCTCGGATAAAAAAAAAAAAAAAAAAAAAGTTCTCCGATCCTGGTTTTCCACAAAACGTGAATTCTCGGATAAAAAAAAATAATTTTTTTTTCTCCAGTTCCCTTTTTCCACAAAACGAGAATTCTCGGATAAAAAAAAATATTCTCCGATTCTGGTTTTCCACAAAACGAGAATTCTCCAGTTCCCGTTTTCCACAAAACGAGAATTCTCCGTTTGAACAAAACGAGAATTCTCGGATAAAAAAAAAAAAAAAAAATTCTCCAGTACCCGTTTTCCAAAAAACGAGAATACTCCGATAAAAAAAAAAAAGAAAAATTCCCCAGTTCCCGTTTTCCACAAAATGAGAAGTCTCAGATAAAAAAAAAAAAAAAAAAAAAGAAATTCTCCAGGTCCCGTTTTCCACAACACGAGAATTCTCGGATAAAAAAAAAAAAAAAAGTTGTCCGATTCTGGTTTTCCACAAAACGAGAATTCTGGGAAAAAAAAAAAAAAAAAAAAGTTCTCCGATTCTGGTTTTCCACAAAACGAGAATTCTCGGATAAAAAAAAAAAAAAAAATTCTCCAGTACCTGTTTTCCACAAAACGAGAATACTCCGATAAAAAAAAAAAAAAAAAAAAAATTCTTCGATTCCGGTTTTCCAGAAAACGAGAATTCTCGGATAAAAAAAAAAAAAAAAAAAAAGAAATTCTCCAGGTCCCGTTTTCCACAAAACGAGAATTCTCGGATTAAAAAAAAAAAAAAAAAAAGTTCTCCGATTCTGGTTTTCCACAAAACGAGAATTCTCGAGTTCCCGTTTTCCACAAAACGAGAATTCTCGGATGAAAAGAAAAAAAAAAAAAAATTCTCCGATTCTGGTTTTCGACAACAGGAGAATTCTCGGATAAAGAAAAAAAAAAAAAATTCTCCAGTACCCGTTTTCCACAAAACGAGAATACTCCGATAAAAAAAAAAAAAAAAATTCCCCAGTTCCCGTTTTCCACAAAATGAGAAGTCTCGGATAAAAAAAAAAATAAAAAAAAAAAAGTTCTCCGATTCTGGTTTTCCACAAAACGAGAATTCTCGGATAAAAAAAAAAAAGAGAAAAAAATTCTCCGATTCTGGTTTTCCACAAAACGAGAATTCTCCAGTTCCCGTTTTCACCAAAACGAGAATTCTCGGATAAAAAAAAAAAAAAAAAAAATTCTCCAGTTCCCGTTTTCCACAAAACGAGAATTCTCGGATAAAAAAAAAAAAAAAAAAAAAAGTTCTCCGATTCTGGTTTTCCACAAAACGAGAATTCTCCAGTTCCCGTTTTCCACAAAACGAGAATTCTCCGTTTCAACAAAACGAGAATTCTCGGATAAAAAAAAAAAAAAAAAAAAAAATTCTTCGATGCCGGTTTCCCAGAAAACGTGAATTCCCGGATAAAAAAAAAAAAAAAAAAAGAAATTCTCCAGGTGCCGTTTTCAACAAAACGAGA
The DNA here is from genome assembly GCA_964036045.1 of Eutreptiella sp. 'Long Island Sound 2002'. Lineage (NCBI taxonomy): Eukaryota > Euglenozoa > Euglenophyceae > Eutreptiales > Eutreptiaceae > Eutreptiella > Eutreptiella sp. 'Long Island Sound 2002'. The sequence continues at coordinate 19,860,226 of OZ038391.1, forward strand.
ATTCTCGGATAAAAAAAAAAAAAAAAAAAGTTCTCCGATTCTGGTTTTCCACAAAACGAGAATGCTCCAGTTCCCGTTTTCCACAAAACGAGAATTCTCGGATGAAAAGAAAAAAAAAAAAAAAATTCTTCGATTCCGGTCTTCCAGAAAACGAGAATTCCCGGATAAAAAAAAAAAAAAAAAAAAAGAAATTCTCCAGGTGCCGTTTTCAACAAAACGAGAATTCTCGGATAAAAAAAAAAAAAAAAAAGTTCTCCGATTCTGGTTTTCCACAAAACGAGAATTCTCCAGTTCCCGTTTTCCACAAAACGAGAATTCTCGGATGAAAAGAAAAAAAAAAAAAAAAAATCTCCGATTCTGGTTTTCCACAACAGGAGAATTCTCGGATAAAAAAAAAAAAAAAAATAATTCTCCAGTTCCCGTTTTCCACGAAACGAGAATTCTCGGATAAAAAAAAAAAAAAAAAAAAAGTTCTCCGATTCTGGTTTTCGAACAAAAGGAGAATTCTCGGATAAAGAAAAAAAAAAATTTCTCGAGTTCCCATTTTCCACAAACCGAGAATTCTCGGATAAAAAAAAAAAAAAAAAATTCTCCGATTCTGGTTTTCCACAAAACGAGAATTCTCGGATAAAAAAAAAAAGAGAAAAAATTTCTCCGATTCTGGTTTTCCACAAAACGAGAAGTCTCCAGTTCCCGTTTTCCACAAAAGGAGAATTCTCGGATGAAAAGAAAAAAAAAAATTCTCCGATTCTGGTTTTCCACACCAGGAGAATTGTCGGATAAAAAAAAAAAAAAACAAAAATTCTCCAGTTCCCGTTTTCCACAAAACGAGAATTCTCGGATAAAAAAAAAAAAAAATAAAAAAGTTCTCCGATCCTGGTTTTCCGGAAAAAGGTGAATTCTCGGATAAAAAAAAAAAATTTTTTTTCTCCAGTTCCCGTTTTCCACAAAACGAGAATTCTCGGATAAAAAAAAATATATATATATTCTCCGATTCTGGTTTTCCACAAAACGAGAATTCTCCAGTTCCCGTTTTCCACAAAACGAGAATTCTCCGTTTCAAAAAAACGAGAATTCTCGGATAAAAAAAAAAAAAAAAAATTCTCCAGTACCCGTTTTCCAAAAAACGAGAATACTCCGATAAAAAAAAAAAGAAAAGAAAAATTCCCAAGTTCCCGTTTTCCACAAAACGAGAATTCTCGGATAAAAAAAAAAAAAAAAAAGTTGTCCGATTCTGGTTTTCCACAGAACGAGAATTCTGGGAAAAAAAAAAAAAAAAAAAAAGTTCTCCGATTCTGGTTTTCCACAAAACGAGAATTCTCGGATAAAAAAAAAAAAAAAAAAATCCTCCAGTACCTGTTTTCCACAAAACGAGAATACTCCGATAAAAAAAAAAATTAAAAAAAAAATTCTTCGATTCCGGTTTTCCAGAAAACGAGAATTCTCGGATAAAAAAAAAAAAAAAAAAGAAATTCTCCAGGTCCCGTTTTCCACAAAACGAGAATTCTCGGATAAAAAAAAAAAAAAAAAAAAAAAGTTCTCCGATTCTGGTTTTCCACAAAACGAGAATTCTCGAGTTCCCGTTTTCCACAAAACGAGAATTCTCGGATGAAAAGAAAAAAAAGAAAAAAAAATTCTCCGATTCTGGTTTTCCACAACAGGAGAATTCTCGGATAAAGAAAAGAAAAAAAAATTCTCCAGTACCCGTTTTCCACAAAACGAGAATACCCCGATAATAAAAAAAAAAAAAAATTCCCCAGTTCCCGTTTTCCACAAAATTAGAAGTCTCGGATAAAAAAAAAAAAATAAAAAATAAAAAGTTCTCCGATTCTGGTTTTCCACAAAACGAGAATTCTCGGATAAAAAAAAAAAAGAGAAAAAAATTCTCCGATTCTGGTTTTCCACAAAACGAGAATTCTCCAGTTCCCGTTTTCCACAAAACGAGAATTCTCGGATAAAAAAAAAAAAAAAAAATTCTCCAGTTCCCGTTTTCCACAAAACGAGAATTCTCGGATAAAAAAAAAAAAAAAAAAAAAAGTTCTCCGATTCTGGTTTTCCACAAAACGAGAATTCTCCAGTTCCCGTTTTCCACAAAACGAGAATTCTCCGTTTCAACAAAACGAGAATTCTCGGATAAAAAAAAAAAAAAAAAAAAAAATTCTCCGGTACCCGTTTTCCACAACATGAGAAGTCTCGGATAAAAAAAAAAAAAAAAAAATTCTTCGATTCCGGTTTTCCAGAAAACGAGAATTCCCGGATAAAAAAAAAAAAAAAGAAAAAGAAATTCTCCAGGTCCCGTTTTCAACAAAACGAGAATTCTCGGATAAAAAAAAAAAAAAAAAAAAAGTTCTCCGATTCTGGTTTTCCACAAAACGAGAATTCTCCAGTTCCCGTTTTCCACAAAACGAGAATTCTCGGATTCTGGTTTTCCTCAACAGGAGAATTCTCGGATAAAAAAAAAAAAAAAAAATTTCTCCAGTTCCGGTTTTCCACAAAACGAGAATTCTCGGATAAAAAAAAAAAAAAAAAATTCTCCGATTCTGGTTTTCCACAAAACGAGAATTCTCGGATAAAAAAAAAAAAGAGAAAAAATTTCTCCGATTCTGGTTTTCCACAAAACGAGAATTCTCCAGTTCCCGTTTTCCACAAAAGGAGAATTCTCGGATGAAAAGAAAAAAAAAAATTCTCCGATTCTGGTTTTCCACAAAACGAGAATTCTCCGTTTCAACAAAACGAGAATTCTCGGATAAAAAAAAAAAAGAAAAAAATTCTCCGATTCTGGTTTTCCACAAAACGAGAATTCTCCAGTTCCCGTTTTCCACAAAACGAGAATTCTCCGTTTCCAAAAAACGAGAATTGTCGGATAAAAAAAAAAAAAAAAAAATTCTCCGATTCTGGTTTTCCACAAAACAAGAATCCTCCAGTTCCCGTTTTCCACAAAACGAGAACTCTGCGTTTCAACAAAACGAGAATTCTCGGATAAAAAAAAAAAAAAAATTCTCCGATTTTGGTTTTCCACAAAACGAGAATTCTCCAGTTCCCGTTTTCCACAAAACGAGAATTCTCCGTTTCAACAAAACGAGAATTCTCGGATAAAAAAAAAAAAAATTCTCCAGTACCCGTTTTCCACAAAACGAGAATACTCCGATAAAAAAAAAAAAAAAAAAATTCCCCAGTTCCCGTTTTCCACAAAATGAGAAGTCCCAGATAAAAAAAAAAAAAAAAAAAAAGAAATTCTCCAGGTCCCGTTTTCCACAAAACGAGAATTCTCGGATAAAAAAAAATAAAAAAAAGTTGTCCGATTCTGGTTTTCCACAAAACGAGAATTCTGGGGAAAAAAAAAAAAAAAAAAAAAAAGTTCTCCGATTCTGGTTTTCCACAAAACGAGAATTCTCGGATAAAAAAAAAAAAAAAAATTCTCCAGTACCCGTTTTCCACAAAACGAGAATACTCCGATAAAAAAAAAATAAAAAAAAAAATTCTTCGATTCCGGTTTTCCAGAAAACGAGAATTCTCGGATAAAAAAAAAAAAAAAAAAAGAAAGAAATTCTCCAGGTCCCGTTTTCCACAAAACGAGAATTCTCGGATAAAAAAATAAAAAAAAAAAGTTCTCCGATTCTGGTTTTCCACAGAACGAGACTTCTCGGATAAAATAAAAAAGAGAAAAAAATTCTCCGATTCTGGTTTTCCACAAAACGAGAATTCTCCAGTTCCCGTTTTCCACAAAACAAGAATTCTCGGATAAAAAAAAAAAAAAATTCTCCAGTTCCCGTTTTCCACAAAACGAGAATTCTCGGATAAAAAAAAAAAAAAAAAAAAAAAAAAGTTCTCCGATTCTGGTTTTCCACAAAACGAGAATTCTCCAGTTCCCGTTTTCCACAAAACGAGAATTCTCCGTTTCAACAAAACGAGAATTCTGAGATAAAAAAAAAAAAAAAAAAAAATTCTCCGGTACCCGTTTTCCACAACATGAGAAGTCTCGGATAAAAAAAAAAAAAAAAAAAATTCTTCGATTCCGGTTTTCCAGAAAACGAGAATTCCCGGATAAAAAAAAAAAAAAAAAGAAAGAAATTCTCCAGGTCCCGTTTTCAACAAAACGAGAATTCTCGGATAAAAAAAAAAAAAAAAAAAAGTTCTCCGATTCTGGTTTTCCACAAAACGAGAATTCTCCAGTTCCCGTTTTCCACAAAACGAGAATTCTCGGATGAAAAGAAAAAAAAAAATTCTCCGATTCTGGTTTTCCACAACAGGAGAATTCTCGGATAAAAAAAAAAAAAAAAAAAATTCTCGAGTTGCCGTTTTCCACGAAACGAGAATTCTCGGATAAAAAAAAAAAAAAAAAAAGTTCTCCGATTCTGGTTTTCGAACAAAAGGAGAATTCTCGGATAAAAAAAAAAAAAAAATTTCTCCAGTTCCGGTTTTCCACAAAACGAGAATTCTCGGATAAAAAAAAAAAAAAAAAAATTCTCCGATTCTGGTTTTCCACAAAACGAGAATTCTCGGATAAAAAAAAAAAGAGAAAAAATTTCTCCGATTCTGGTTTTCCACAAAACGAGAATTCTCCAGTTCCCGTTTTCCACAAAAGGAGAATTCTCGGATGAAAAGAAAAAAAAAAAAATTTCTCCGATTCTGGTTTTCCACAAAACGAGAATTCTCCGTTTCAACAAAACGAGAATTCTCGGATAAAAAAAAAAAAAGAAAAAAATTCTCCGATTCTGGTTTTCCACAAAACGAGAATTCTCCAGTTCCCGTTTTCCACAAAACGAGAATTCTCCGTTTCCAAAAAACGAGAATTGTCGGATAAAAAAAAAAAAAAAAATTCTCCGATTCTGGTTTTCCACAAAACAAGAATCCTCCAGTTCCCGTTTTCCACAAAACGAGAACTCTGCGTTTCAACAAAACGAGAATTCTCGGATGAAAAAAAAAAAAAATTCTCCGATTTTGGTTTTCCACAAAACGAGAATTCTCCAGTTCCCGTTTTCCACAAAACGAGAATTCTCCGTTTCAACAAAACGAGAATTCTCGGATAAAAAAAAAAAAAAAAATTCTCCAGTACCCGTTTTTCACAAAACGAGAATACTCCGATAAAAAAAAAAAAAAAAAAATTCCCCAGTTCCCGTTTTCCACAAAATGAGAAGTCTCAGATAAAAAAAAAAAAAAAAAAAAAAGAAATTCTCCAGGTCCCGTTTTCCACAAAACGAGAATTCTCGGATAAAAAAAAAAAAAAAAAGTTGTCCGATTCTGGTTTTCCACAAAACGAGAATTCTGGGGAAAAAAAAAAAAAAAAAAAAAGTTCTCCGATTCTGGTTTTCCACAAAACGAGAATTCTCGGATAAAAAAAAAAAAAAAAAATTCTCCAGTACCCGTTTTCCACAAAACGAGAATACTCCGATATAAAAAAAAATATAAAAAAAAATTCTTCGATTCCGGTTTTCCAGAAAACGAGAATTCTCGGATAAAAAAAAAAAAAAAAAAAAAGAAATTCTCCAGGTCCCGTTTTCCACAAAACGAGAATTCTCGGATAAAAAAAAAAAAAAAAAAAGTTCTCCGATTCTGGTTTTCCACAAAACGAGAATTCCCGAGTTCCCGTTTTCCACAAAACGAGAATTCTCGGATGAAAAGAAAAAAAAAAAAAATTCTCCGATTCTGGTTTTCCACAACAAGAGAATTCTCGGATAAAAAAAAAAAAAAATTCTCCAGTACCCGTTTTCCACAAAACGAGAATACTCCGATAAAAAAAAAGAAAAAAAAAATTCCCCAGTTCCCGTTTTCCACAAAATGAGAAGTCTCGGATAAAAAAAAAAAAAATAAAAAAAAAAAGTTCTCCGATTCTGGTTTTCCACAAAACGAGAATTCTCGGATAAAAAAAAAAAGAGAAAAAAATTCTCCGATTCTGGTTTTCCACAAAACGAGAATTCTCCAGTTCCCGTTTTCCACAAAACGAGAATTCTCGGATGAAAAGAAAAGAAAAAAAAATTCTCCGATTCTGGTTTTCCACAACAGGAGAATTCTCGGATAAAAAAAAAAAAAAAAAAATTCTCCAGTTCCCGTTTTCCACAAAACGAGAATTCTCGGATAAAAAAAAAAAAAAAAAAAAAAAAAGTTCTCCGATTCTGGTTTTCCACAAAACGAGAATTCTCCAGTTCCCGTTTTCCACAAAACGAGAATTCTCCGTTTCAACAAAACGAGAATTCTCGGATAAAACAAAAAAAAAAAAATTCTCCGGTGCGGGTTTTCAACAACATGAGAAGTCTCGGATAAAAAAAAAAAAAAATTCTTCGATTCCGGTTTTCCAGAAAACGAGAATTCTCGGATAAAAAAAAAAATAAAAAAAAAGAAATTCTCCAGGTCTAGTTTTCAACAAAACGAGAATTCTCGGATAAAAAAAAAAAAAAAAAGTTCTCCGATTCTGGTTTTCCACAAAACGAGAATTCTCCAGTTCCCGTTTTCCCCAAAACGAGAATACTCGGATGAAAAGAAAAAAAAAAATTCTCCGATTCTGGTTTTCCACAACAGGAGAATTCTCGGATAAAAAAAAAAAAAAAAATTCTCCAGTTCCCGTTTTCCCCAAAACGAGAATTCTCGGATGAAAAGAAAAAAAAAAAATTCTCCGATTCTGGTTTTCCACAAAACGAGAATTCTCGGATAAAAAAAAAAAAGAGAAAAAATTTCTCCGATTCTGGTTTTCCACAAAACGAGAATTCTCCAGTTCCCGTTTTCCACAAAAGGAGAATTCTCGGATGAAAAGAAAAAAAAAAAAAAATTCTCCGATTCTGGTTTTCCACAAAACGAGAATTCTCCGTTTCAACAAAACGAGAATTCTCGGATAAAAAAAAAAAAGAAAAAAATTCTCCGATTCTGGTTTTCCACAAAACGAGAATTCTCCAGTTCCCGTTTTCCACAAAACGAGAATTCTCCGTTTCCAAAAAACGAGAATTGTCGGATAAAAAAAAAAAAAAAATTCTCCGATTCTGGTTTTCCACAAAACAAGAATCCTCCAGTTCCCGTTTTCCACAAAACGAGAACTCTGCGTTTCAACAAAACGAGAATTCTCGGATAAAAAAAAAAAAAAATTCTCCGATTTTGGTTTTCCACAAAACGAGAATTCTCCAGTTCCCGTTTTCCACAAAACGAGAATTCTCCGTTTCAACAAAAGGAGAATTCTCAGATAAAAAAAAAAAAAAAATTCTCCAGTACCCGTTTTCCACAAAACGAGAATACTCCGATAAAAAAAAAAAAAAAAAAAATTCCCCAGTTCCCGTTTTCCACAAAATGAGAAGTCTCAGATAAAAAAAAAAAAAAAAAAAGAAATTCTCCAGGTCCCGTTTTCCACAAAACGAGAATTCTCGGATAAAAAAAAAAAAAATAAAAGTTGTCCGATTCTGGTTTTCCACAAAACGAGAATTCTGGGGAAAAAAAAAAAAAAAAAAAAAAAAAGTTCTCCGATGCTGGTTTTCCACAAAACGAGAATTCTCGGATAAAAAAAAAAAAAAAAAATTCTCCAGTACCCGTTTTCCACAAAACGAGAATACTCCGATATAAAAAAAATTAAAAAATTCCCCAGTTCCCGTTTTCCACGTCTCCGATAAAAAAAAGAAAAAAAAATTCTTCGATTCCGGTTTTCCAGAAAACGAGAATTCTCGGATAAAAGAAAAAAAAAAAAAAAGAAATTCTCCAGGTCCCGTTTTCCACAAAACGAGAATTCTCGGATAAAAAAAAAAAAAAAAAGTTCTCCGATTCTGGTTTTCCACAAAACGACAATTCTCGAGTTCCCGTTTTCCAGAAAACGAGAATTCTCGGATGAAAAGAAAAAAAAAAAAAAAATCTCCGATTCTGGTTTTTCACAACAAGAGAATTCTCGGATACAAAAAAAAAAAAAATTTTCCAGTACCCGTTTTCCACAAAACGAGAATACTCCGATAAAAAAAAAGAAAAAAAAATTCCCCAGTTCCCGTTTTCCACAAAATGAGAAGTCTCGGATAAAAAAAAAAAATAAAAAAAAAAGTTCTCCGATTCTGGTTTTCCACAAAACGAGAATTCTCGGATAAAAAAAAAAGAGAAAAAAATTCTCCGATTCTGGTTTTCCACAAAACGAGAATTCTCCAGTTCCCGTTTTCCACAAAACGAGAATTCTCGGATGAAAAGAAAAAAAAAAAAAAATTCTCCGATTCTGGTTTTCCACAACAGGAGAATTCTCGGATAAAAAAAAAAAAAAAAATTCTCCAGTTCCCGTTTTCCACAAAACGAGAATTCTCGGATAAAAAAAAAAAAAAAAAAAAAAAAAGTTCCCCGATTCTGGTTTTCCACAAAACGAGAATTCTCCAGTTCCCGTTTTCCACAAAACGAGAATTCTCCGTTTCAACAAAACGAGAATTCTCGGATAAAACAAAAAAAAAAAAAAAATTCTCCGGTGCGGGATTTCAACAACATGAGAAGTCTCGGATAAAAAAAAAAAAAAAAAATTCTTCGATTCCGGTTTTCCAGAAAACGAGAATTCTCGGATAAAAAAAAAAAAAAAAAAAGAAATTCTCCAGGTCTAGTTTTCAACAAAACGAGAATTCTCGGATAAAAAAAAAAAAAAAAAGTTCTCCGATTCTGGTTTTCCACAAAACGAGAATTCTCCAGTTCCCGTTTTCCACAAAACGAGAATTCTCGGATGAAAAGAAAAAAAAAAAAAAATTCTCCGATTCTGGTTTTCCAGAACAGGAGAATTCTCGGATAAAAAAAAAAAAAAAAAAAAATTCTCCAGTTCCCGTTTTCCACGAAACGAGAATTCTCGGATAAAAAAAAAAAAAAAAAAAAAGTTCTCCGATTCTGGTTTTCGAACAAAAGGAGAATTCTCGGATAAAAAAAAAAAGAGAAAAAATTTCTCCGATTCTGGTTTTCTACAAAACGAGAATTCTCCAGTTCCCGTTTTCCACAAAAGGAGAATTCTCGGATGAAAAGAAAAAAAAAAATTCTCCGATTCTGGTTTTCCACAAAACGAGAATTCTCCGTTTCAACAAAACGAGAATTCTCGGATAAAAAAAAAAAAGAAAAAAATTCTCCGATTCTGGTTTTCCACAAAACGAGAATTCTCCAGTTCCCGTTTTCCACAAAACGAGAATTCTCCGTTTCCAAAAAACGAGAATTGTGGGATAAAAAAAAAAAAAAAAAAATTCTCCGATTCTGGTTTTCCACAAAGCAAGAATCCTCCAGTTCCCGTTTTCCACAAAACGAGAACTCTGCGTTTCAACAAAACGAGAATTCTCGGATAAAAAAAAAAAAAATTCTCCGATTTTGGTTTTCCACAAAACGAGAATTCTCCAGTTCCCGTTTTCCACAAAACGAGAATTCTCCGTTTCAACAAAACGAGAATTCTCGGATAAAAAAAAAAAAAAAAATTCTCCAGTACCCGTTTTCCACAAAACGAGAATACTCCGATAAAAAAAAAAAAAAAAAAAAATTCCCCAGTTCCCGTTTTCCACAAAATGAGAAGTCTCAGATAAAAAAAATAAAAAAAAAAAAAGAAATTCTCCAGGTCCCGTTTTCCACAAAACGAGAATTCTCGGATAAAAAAAAAAAAAAAAAAGTTGTCCGATTCTGGTTTTCCACAAAACGAGAATTCTGGGAAAAAAAAAAAAAAAAAAAAAGTTCTCCGATTCTGGTTTTCCACAAAACGAGAATTCTCGGATAAAAAAAGAAAAAAAAAAAAATTCTCCAGTACCCGTTTTCCACAAAACGAGAATACTCCGATAAAAAAAAAATTAAAAAAAAAATTCTTCGATTCCGGTTTTCCAGAAAACGAGAATTCTCGGATGAAAAAAAAAAAAAAAAAAAAGAAATTCTCCAGGTCCCGTTTTCCACAAAACGAGAATTCTCGGATAAAAAAAAAAAAAAAAAAAGTTCTCCGATTCTGGTTTTCCACAAAACGAGAATTCTCGAGTTCCCGTTTTCGACAAAACGAGAATTCTCGGATGAAAAGAAAAAAAAAAAAAATTTCTCCGATTCTGGTTTTCCACAACAGGAGAATTCTCGGATAAAAAAAAAAAAAAAATTCTCCGGTACCCGTTTTCCACAAAACGAGAATACTCCGATAAAAAAAAAAAAAAAAAAATTCCCCAGTTCCCGTTTTCCACAAAATGAGAAGTCTCGGATAAAAAAAAAAAATAAAAAAAAAAAAGTTCTCCGATTCTGGTTTTCCACAAAACGAGAATTCTCGGAAAAAAAAAAAAAAGAGAAAAAAATTCTCCGATTCTGGTTTTCCACAAAACGAGAATTCTCCAGTTCCCGTTTTCCACAAAACGAGAATTCTCGGATGAAAAGAAAAAAAAAATTCTCCGATTCTGGTTTTCCACAACAGGAGAATTCTCGGATGAAAAAAAAAAAAAAAAAATTCTCCAGTTCCCGTTTTCCAGAAAACGAGAATTCTCGGATAAAAAAAAAAAAAAAAAAAAAAAAGTTCTCCGATTCTGGTTTTCCACAAAACGAGAATTCTCCAGTTCCCGTTTTCCACAAAACGAGAATTCTCCGTTTCAACAAAACGAGAATTCTCGGATAAAACAAAAAAAAAAAAATTCTCCGGTGCGGGTTTTCAACAACATGAGAAGTCTCGGATAAAAAAAAAAAAAAAACATTCTTCGATTCCGGTTTTCCAGAAAACGAGAATTCTCGGATGAAAAAAAAAAAAAAAAGAAAAGAAATTCTCCAGGTCCCGTTTTCAACAAAACGAGAATTCTCGGATAAAAAAAAAAAAAAAAAAGTTCTCCGATTCTGGTTTTCCACAAAACGAGAATTCTCCAGTTCCCGTTTTCGACAAAACGAGAATTCTCGGATGAAAAGAAAAAAAAAAAAAAAATTCTCCGATTCTGGTTTTCCACAACAGGAGAATTCTCGGATAAAAAAAAAAAAATTCTCCAGTTCCCGTTGTCCACGAAACGAGAATTCTCGGATAAAAAAAAAAAAAAAAAAAAAAAAGTTCTCCGATTCTGATTTTCGAACAAAAGGAGAATTCTCGGATAAAAAAAAAAAAAAATTTCTCCAGTTCCGGTTTTCCACAAAACGAGAATTCTCGGATAAAAAAAAAAAAAAAAAAAATTCTCCGATTCTGGTTTTCCACAAAACGAGAATTCTCGGATAAAAAAAAAAAGAGAAAAAATTTCTCCGATTCTGGTTTTCCACAAAACGAGAATTCTCCAGTTCCCGTTTTCCACAAAAGGAGAATTCTCGGATGAAAAGAAAAAAAAAAAAAATTCTCCGATTCTGGTTTTCCACAAAACGAGAATTCTCCGCTTCAACAAAACGAGAATTCTCGGATAAAAAAAAAAAAGAAAAAAATTCTCCGATTCTGGTTTTCCACAAAACAAGAATCCTCCAGTTCCCGTTTTCCACAAAACGAGAACTCTGCGTTTCAACAAAACGAGAATTCTCGGATAAAAAAAAAAAATTCTCCGATTTTGGTTTTCCACAAAACGAGAATTCTCCAGTTCCCGTTTTCGACAAAACGAGAATTCTCGGATGAAAAGAAAAAAAAAATTTCCGATTCTGGTTTTCCACAAAACGAGAATTCTCCAGTTCCCGTTTTCCACAAAACGAGAATTCTCCGTTTCAACAAAACGAGAATTCTTCGATAAAAAAAAAAAAAAAAAATTCTCCGATTCTGGTTTTCCGCAAAACGAGAATTCTCCAGTTCCCGTTTTCCAAAAAACGAGAATTCTCGGATAAAAAAAAAAAAAAATTTTCCGATTCTGCTTTTCCACAAAACGAGTATTCTCCAGCTCCCGTTTTCCACAACACGAGAATTCTCCGTTTCAACAAAACGAGAATTCTCGGATAAAAAGAGAAAAAGATTCTCCGATTCTGGTTTTCCACAAAACGTGAATTCTCCAGTTCCCGTTTTCCACAAAACGAGAATTCTCGGATGAAAAGAAAAAAAAAAAATTCTCCGATTCTGGTTTTCCACAACAGGAGAATTCTCGGATGAAAAAAAAAAAAAAAAAATTCTCCAGGTCCCGTTTTCCACAAAACGAGGATTCTCGGATAGAAAAAAAAAAAAAAATTCTCCGATTCTGGTTTTCCACAAAACGAGAATTCTCCAGTTCCCGTTTTCCACAAAACGAGAATTCTCCGTTTCCACAAAACGAGAATTCTCGGATAAAAAAAAAAAAAATTCTCCAGTACCCGTTTTCCAGAAAACGAGAATTCTCGGACAAGGAAAAAAAAAAAATTTTTCCGATTCTGGTTTTCCACAGAAGCAGAATTCTCGGATAAAAAAAAAAAAAAAAATTCTCCAGGTCCCGTTTTCCACAAAACGAGAATTCTCCAGTTCCCGTTTTCCACAAAACGAGAATTCTCGGTTTCAACAAAACGAGAATTCTCGGATAAAAAAAAAAAAAAAATTTCTCCGATTCTGGTTTTCCACAGAAGCAGAATTCTCGGATAAAAAAAAAAAAAAAATTCTCCAGGTCCCGTTTTCCACAAAACGAGAATTCTCCAGTTCCCGTTTTCGACAAAACGAGAATTCTCCGTTTGCAAAAAACGAGAATTGTCGGATAAAAAAAAAAAAAAAATTCTCCGATTCTGGTTTTCCACAAAACAAGAATCCTCCAGTTCCCGTTTTCCACAAAACGAGAATTCTCCGTTTCAACAAAACGAGAATTCTCGGATAAAAAAAAAATTCTCCGATTTTGGCTTTCCACAAAACGAGAATTCTCCAGTTCCCGTTTTCGACAAAACGAGAATTCTCGGATGAAAAGAAAAAAAAAAAAATTTCCGATTCTGGTTTTCCACAAAACGAGAATTCTCCAGTTCCCGTTTTCCACAAAACGAGAATTCTCCGTTTCAACAAAACGAGAATTCTTCGATAAAAAAAAGAAAAAAAAATTCTCCGATTCTGGTTTTCCGCAAAACGAGAATTCTCCAGTTCCCGTTTTCCACAAAACGAGAATTCTCCGTTTCAACAAAACGGGAATTCTCGGATAAAAAAAAAAAATTTTTTTTCCGATTCTGCTTTTCCACAAAACGAGAATTCTCCAGTTCCCGTTTTCCACAAAACGAGAATTCTCCGTTTCAACAAAACGGGAATTCTCGGATAAAAAGAGAAAAACATTCTCCGATTCTGGTTTTCCACAAAACGAGAATTCTCCAGTTCCCGTTTTCCACAAAACGAGAATTCTCGGATGAAAAGAAAAAAAAAAAATTCTCCGATTCTGGTTTTCCACAACAGGAGAATTCTCGGATAAAAAAAAAAAAAAAATTCTCCAGTTCCCGTTTTCCACAAAACGAGAATTCTCGGATAAAAAAAAAAAAAAAAAAAAAAAGTTCTCCGATTCTGGTTTTCCACAAAACGAGAATTCTCCAGTTCCCGTTTTCCACAAAACGAGAATTCTCCGTTTCAACAAAACGAGAATTCTCGGATAAAACAAAAAAAAAAAAAAAATTCTCCGGTGCGGGTTTTCAACAACATGAGAAGTCTCGGATAAAAAAAAAAAAAAAAATCTTCGATTCCGGTTTTCCAGAAAACGAGAATTCTCGGATAAAAAAAAAAAAAAAAAGAAATTCTCCAGGTCTAGTTTTCAACAAAACGAGAATTCTCGGATAAAAAAAAAAAAAAAAAAAGTTCTCCGATTCTGGTTTTCCACAAAACGAGAATTCTCCAGTTCCCGTTTTCCACAAAACGAGAATTCTCGGATGAAAAGATAAAAAAGAAAAATTCTCCGATTCTGGTTTTCCACAACAGGAGAATTCTCGGATAAAAAAAAAAAAAAAAATTCTCCAGTTCCCGTTTTCCACGAAACGAGAATTCTCGGATAAAAAAAAAAAAAAAAAAAAAAGTTCTCCGATTCTGGTTTTCGAACAAAAGGAGAATTCTCGGATAAAAAAAAAAAAGAGAAAAAATTTCTCCGATTCTGGTTTTCCACAAAACGAGAATTCTCCAGTTCCCGTTTTCCACAAAAGGAGAATTCTCGGATGAAAAGAAAAAAAAAAAAATTCTCCGATTCTGGTTTTCCACAAAACGAGAATTCTCCGTTTCAACAAAACGAGAATTCTCGGATAAAAAAAAAAAAGAAAAAAATTCTCCGATTCTGGTTTTCCACAAAACGAGAATTCTCCAGTTCCCGTTTTCCACAAAACGAGAATTCTCCGTTTCCAAAAAACGAGAATTGTCGGATAAAAAAAAAAAAAAAAAAAATTCTCCGATTCTGGTTTTCCACAAAACAAGAATCCTCCAGTTCCCGTTTTCCACAAAACGAGAACTCTGCGTTTCAACAAAACGAGAATTCTCGGATAAAAAAAAAAAATTCTCCGATTTTGGTTTTCCACAAAACGAGAATTCTCCAGTTCCCGTTTTCCACAAAACGAGAATTCTCCGTTTCAACAAAACGAGAATTCTGGGATAAAAAAAAAAAAAAAAATTCTCCAGTACCCGTTTTCCACAAAACGAGAATACTCCGATAAAAAAAAAAAAAAAAAAAATTCCCCAGTTCCCGTTTCCCACAAAATGAGAAGTCTCAGATAAAAAAAATAAAAAAAAAAAAAGAAATTCTCCAGGTCCCGTTTTCCACAAAACGAGAATTCTCGGATAAAAAAAAAAAAAAAAAAGTTGTCCGATTCTGGTTTTCCACAAAACGAGAATTCTGGGGAAAAAAAAAAAAAAAAAAAAAAAGTTCTCCGATTCTGGTTTTCCGCAAAGCGAGAATTCTCGGATAAAAAAAAAAAAAAAAAAAATTCTCCAGTACCCGTTTTCCACAAAACGAGAATACTCCGATAAAAAAAAAAATAAAAAAAAAAATTCTTCGGTTCCGGTTTTCCAGAAAACGAGAATTCTCGGATAAAAAAAAAAAAAAAAAAAAGAAATTCTCCAGGACCCGTTTTCCACAAAACGAGAATTCTCGGATAAAAAAAAAAAAAAAAAAAAGTTCTCCGATTCTGGTTTTCCACAAAACGAGAATTCTCGAGTTCCCGTTTTCCACAAAACGAGAATTCTCGGATGAAAAGAAAAAAAAAAAAAAAAATTCTCCGATTCTGGTTTTCCACAACAGGAGAATTCTCGGATAAAAAAAAAAAAAAAAATTCTCCAGTACCCGTTTTCCACAAAACGAGAATACTCCGATAAAAAAAAAAAAAAAAAATTCCCCAGTTCCCGTTTTCCACAAAATGAGAAGTCTCGGATAAAAAAAAAAAATAAAAAAAAAAAAGTTCTCCGATTCTGGTTTTCCACAAAACGAGAATTCTCGGAAAAAAAAAAAAAGAGAAAAAAATTCTCCGATTCTGGTTTTCCACAAAACGAGAATTCTCCAGTTCCCGTTTTCCACAAAACGAGAATTCTCGGATGAAAAGAAAAAAAAAAATTCTCCGATTCTGGTTTTCCACAACAGGAGGATTCTCGGATGAAAAAAAAAAAAAAAAATTTTTCCAGTTCCCGTTTTCCACAAAACGAGAATTCTCGGATAAAAAAAAAAAAAAAAAAAAAAAAAGTTCTCCGATTCTGGTTTTCCACAAAACGAGAATTCTCCAGTTCCCGTTTTCCACAAAACGAGAATTCTCCGTTTCAACAAAACGAGAATTCTCGGATAAAACAAAAAAAAAAAAAATTCTCCGGTGCGGGTTTTCAACAACATGAGAAGTCTCGGATAAAAAAAAAAAAAAAAAAAAATTCTTCGATTCCGGTTTTCCAGAAAACGAGAATTCTCGGATAAAAAAAAAAAAAAAAAAGAAAAGAAATTCTCCAGGTCCCGTTTTCAACAAAACGAGAATTCTCGGATAAAAAAAAAAAAAAAAAAGTTCTCCGATTCTGGTTTTCCACAAAACGAGAATTCTCCAGTTCCCGTTTTCCACAAAACGAGAATTCTCGGATGAAAAGAAAAAAAAAAAAAAAATTCTCCGATTCTGGTTTTCCACAACAGGAGAATTCTCGGATAAAAAAAAAAAAAATTCTCCAGTTCCCGTTTTCCACGAAACGAGAATTCTCGGATAAAAAAAAAAAAAAAAAAAAAAAAGTTCTCCGATTCTGGTTTTCGAACAAAAGGAGAATTCTCGGATAAAAAAAAAAAAATTTTCTCCAGTTCCGGTTTTCCACAAAACGAGAATTCTCGGATAAAAAAAAAAAAAAAAAAATTCTCCGATTCTGGTTTTCCACAAAACGAGAATTCTCGGATAAAAAAAAAAAGAGAAAAAATTTCTCCGATTCTGGTTTTCCACAAAACGAGAATTCTCCAGTTCCCGTTTTCCACAAAAGGAGAATTCTCGGATGAAAAGAAAAAAAAAAAATTCTCCGATTCTGGTTTTCCACAAAACGAGAATTCTCCGTTTCAACAAAACGAGAATTCTCGGATAAAAAAAAAAAAAAAGAAAAAAATTCTCCGATTCTGGTTTTCCACAAAACAAGAATCCTCCAGTTCCTGTTTTCCACAAAACGAGAGATCTGCGTTTCAACAAAACGAGAATTCTCGGATAAAAAAAAAAAAAATTCTCCGATTTTGGTTTTCCACAAAACGAGAATTCTCCAGTTCCCGTTTTCGACAAAACGAGAATTCTCGGATGAAAAGAAGAAAAAAAATTTCCGATTCTGGTTTTCCACAAAACGAGAATTCTCCAGTTCCCGTTTTCCACAAAACGAGAATTCTCCGTTTCAACAAAACGAGAATTCTTCGATAAAAAAAAAAAAAAAATTCTCCGATTCTGGTTTTCCGCAAAACGAGGATTCTCCAGTTCCCGTTTTCCAAAAAACGAGAATTCTCGGATAAAAAAAAAAAAAATTTTCCGATTCTGCTTTTCCACAAAACGAGTATTCCCCAGTTCCCGTTTTCCACAAAACGAGAATTCTCCGTTTCAACAAAACGAGAATTCTCGGATAAAAAGAGAAAAAGATTCTCCGATTCTGGTTTTCCACAAAACGTGAATTCTCCAGTTCCCGTTTTCCACAAAACGAGAATTCTCGGATGAAAAGAAAAAAAAAAATTCTCCGATTCTGGTTTTCCACAACAGGAGAATTCTCGGATGAAAAAAAAAAAAAAAAAAAATTCTCCAGGTCCCGTTTTCCACAAAACGAGGATTCTCGGATAGAAAAAAAAAAAAAATTCTCCGATTCTGGTTTTCCACAAAACGAGAATTCTCCAGTTCCCGTTTTCCACAAAACGGGAATTCTCCGTTTCAACAAAACGAGAATTCTCGGATAAAAAAAAAAAAAGTTTCTCCGATTCTGGTTTTCCACAAAACGAGAATTCTCGGATAAAAAAAAAAAATTCTCCAGTACCCGTTTTCCAGAAAACGAGAATTCTCGGACAAGGAAAAAAAAAAAAAATTTTCCGATTCTGGTTTTCCACAGAAGCAGAATTCTCGGATAAAAAAAAAAAAAAAATTCTCCAGGTCCCGTTTTCCACAAAACGAGAATTCTCCAGTTCCCGTTTTCCACAAAACGAGAATTCTCGGTTTCAACAAAACGAGAATTCTCGGATAAAAAAAAAAAAAAATTTCTCCGATTCTGGTTTTCCACAGAAGCAGAATTCTCGGATAAAAAAAAAAAAAATTCTCCAGGTCCCGTTTTCCACAAAACGAGAATTCTCCAGTTCCCGTTTTCGACAAAACGAGAATTCTCCGTTTGCAAAAAACGAGAATTGTCGGATAAAAAAAAAAAAAAAAAAAATTCTCCGATTCTGGTTTTCCACAAAACAAGAATCCTCCAGTTCCCGTTTTCCACAAACCGAGAATTCTCCCTTTCAACAAAACGAGAATTCTCGGATAAAAAAAAAAAATTCTCCGATTTTGGTTTTCCACAAAACGAGAATTCTCCAGTTCCCGTTTTCGACAAAACGAGAATTCTCGGATGAAAAGAAAAAAAAAATTTTCCGATTCTGCTTTTCCACAAAACGAGAATTCTCCAGTTCCCGTTTTCCACAAAACGAGAATTCTCCGTTTCAACAAAACGGGAATTCTCGGATAAAAAGAGAAAAAGATTCTCCGATTCTGGTTTTCCACAAAACGAGAATTCTCCAGTTCCCGTTTTCCACAAAACGAGAATTCTCGGATGAAAAGAAAAAAAAAAATTCTCCGATTCCGGTTTTCCACAACAGGAGAATTCTCGGAAAAAAAAAATAAAAAAATTCTCCAGTTCCCGTTTTCCACGAAACGAGAATTCTCGGATAAAAAAAAAAAAAAAAAAAAAGTTCTCCGATTCTGGTTTTCGAACAAAACGAGAATTCTCGGATAAAAAAAAAAAAGAGAAAAAAATTCTCCGATTCTGGTTTTCCACAAAACGAGAATTCTCGGATGAAAAGAAAAAAAAGAAAAAAAAAATTCTCCGATTCTGAATTTCCACAATAGGAGAATTCTCGGATGAAAAAAAAAAAAAAAAAAAATTCTCCGATTCTGGTTTTCCACAAAACGAGAATTCTCCAGTTCCCGTTTTCCACAAAACGAGAGGTCTCCGTTTCAACAAAACGAGAATTCCCGGATAAAAAAAGAAAAAAAAAATTTCTCCGATTCCGGTTTTCCACAAAACGAGAATACTCGGATAAAAAAAAAAAAAAAAAATTCCCCCGTTCCCGTTTTCCACAAAACGAGAATTCTCGGATAAAAAAAAAAAAAAAAAATTCTTCGATTCCGGTTTTCCAGAAAACGAGAATTCTCGGATAAGGAAAAAAAAAAAAAAAAAAATTTCTCCGATTCTGGTTTTCCACAGAAGCAGAATTCTCGGATAAAAAAAAAAAAAAAATTCTCCGATTCTGGTTTTCCACAAAACGAGAATTCTCCGTTTCAACAAAACGAGAATTCTCGGATAAAAAAAAAAAGAAAAAAATTCTCCGATTCTGGTTTTCCACAAAACGAGAATTCTCCAGTTCCCGTTTTCCACAAAACGAGAATTCCCCGTTTCCAAAAAACGAGAATTGTCGGATAAAAAAAAAAAAAAAAAAATCTCCGATTCTGGTTTTCCACAAAACAAGAATCCTCCAGTTCCCGTTTTCCACAAAACGAGAACTCTCCGTTTCAACAAAACGAGAATTCTCGGATAAAAAAAAAAAACATTCTTCGATTTTGGTTTTCGACAAAACGAGATTTCTCCAGTTCCCGTTTTCGACAAAACGAGAATTCTCGGATGAAAAGAAAAAAAAAAAATTTCCGATTCTGGTTTTCCACAAAACGAGAATTCTCCAGTTCCCGTTTTCCACAAAACGAGAATTCTCCGTTTCAACAAAACGAGAATTCTTCGATAAAAGAAAAAAATAAAAAAATTCTCCGATTCTGGTTTTCCGCAAAACGAGAATTCTGCAGTTCCCGTTTTCCAAAAAACGAGAATTCTCGGATAAAAAAAAAAAATTTCCGATTCTGCTTTTCCACAAAACGAGAATTCTCCAGTTCCCGTTTTCCACAAAACGAGAATTCTCCGTTTCAACAAAACGAGAATTCTTCGATAAAAGAAAAAAATAAAAAAATTCTCCGATTCTGGTTTTCCGCAAAACGAGAGTTCTCCAGTTCCCGTTTTCCAAAAAACGAGAATTCTGGGATAAAAAAAAAAATTTCCGATTCTGCTTTTCCACAAAACGAGAATTCTCCAGTTCCCGTTTTCCACGAAACGAGAATTCTCGGATAAAAAAAAAAAAAAAAAAAAAAGTTCTCCGATTCTGGTTTTCGAACAAAAGGAGAATTCTCGGATAAAAAAAAAAAAATTTCTCCAGTTCCGGTTTTCCACAAAACGAGAATTCTCGGATAAAAAAAAAAAAAAATTCTCCGATTCTGGTTTTCCACAAAACGAGAATTCTTGGATAAAAAAAAAAGAGAAAAAATTTCTCCGATTCTGGTTTTCCACAAAACGAGAATTCTCCAGTTCCCGTTTTCCAAAAAACGAGAATTGTCGGATAAAAAAGAAAAAAAAAATTCTCCGATTCTGGTTTTCCACAAAACAAGAATCCTCCAGTTCCCGTTTTCCACAAAACGAGAACTCTGCGTTTCAACAAAACGAGAATTCTTGGATAAAAAAAAAAAAAAATTCTCCGATTTTGGTTTTCCACAAAACGAGAATTCTCCAGTTCCCGTTTTCGACAAAACGAGAATTCTCGGATGAAAAGAAAAAAAATAAAATTTTCCGATTCTGGTTTTCCACAAAACGAGAATTCTCCAGTTCCCGTTTTCCACAAAACGAGAATTCTCCGTTTCAACAAAACGAGAATTCTTCGATAAAAAAAAAATAAAAAAATTCTCCGATTCTGGTTTTCCGCAAAACGAGAATTCTCCAGTTCCCGTTTTCCAAAAAACGAGAATTCTCGGATAAAAAAAAATAAAAAATTTCCGATTCTGCTTTTCCACAAAACGAGAATTCTCCAGTTCCCGTTTTCCACAAAACGAGAATTCTCCGTTTCAACAAAACGAGAATTCTCGGATAAAAAGAGAAAAAGATTCTCCGATTCTGGTTTTCCACAAAAAGAGAATTCTCCAGTTCCCGTTTTCGACAAAACGAGAATTCTCGGATGAAAAGAAAAAAAAAAAATTTCTCGAGTTCCCGTTTTCCACAAAACGAGAATTCTCGGATAAAAAAAAAAAAAAAATTCTCCGATTCTGGTTTTCCTCAAAACGAGAATTCTCGGATAAAAAAAAAAAAGAGAAAAAATTTCTCCGATTCTGGTTTTCCACAAAACGAGAATTCTACAGTTCCCGTTTTCCACAAAAGGAGAATTCTCGGATGAAAAGAAAAAAAAAAATTCTCCGATTCTGGTTTTCCACAACAGGAGAATTCTCGGATAAAAAAAAAAAAAAAAAAATTCTCCAGTTCCCGTTTTCCACAAAACGAGAATTCTCGGAGAAAAAAAAAAATAAAAAAATAAAAAAGTTCTCCGATTCTGGTTTTCCACAAAACGTGAATTCTCGGATAAAAAAAAAATTTTTTTTTCTCCAGTTCCCGTTTTCCACAAAACGAGAATTCTCGGATAAAAAAAAAAATATTCTCCGATTCTGGTTTTCCACAAAACGAGAATTCTCCAGTTCCCGTTTTCCACAAAACGAGAATTCTCCGTTTCAACAAAACGAGAATTCTCGGATAAAAAAAATAAAAAAAAAAATTCTCCAGTACCCGTTTTCCACAAAACGAGAATACTTCGATAAAAAAAAAAAAAAACAAAAAATTCCCCAGTTCCCGTTTTCCACAAAATGAGAAGTCTCAGATAAAAAAAAAAAAAAAAGAAATTCTCCAGGTCCCGTTTTCCACAAAACGAGAATTCTCGGATAACAAAAAAAAAAAAAAAAGTTGTCCGATTCCCGTTTTCCACAAAACGAGAATTCTGGGAAAAAAAAAAAAAAAAAAAAAAGTTCTCCGATTCTGCTTTTCCACAAAACGAGAATCCTCGGATAAAAAAAATAAAATAAAAAAATTCTCCAGTACCCGTTTTCCACAAAACGAGAATACTTCGATAAAAAAAAAAAAAAAATTCCCCAGTTCCGCTTTTCCACAAAATGAGAAGTCTCAGATAAAAAGAAAAAAAAAAAAGAAATTCTCCAGGTCCCGTTTTCCACAAAACGAGAATCTCGGATAAAAAAAAAAAAAAAAAAAAGTTGTCCGATTCTGGTTTTCCACAAAACGAGAATTCTGGGAAAAAAAAAAAAAAAAAAGTTCTCCGATTCTGCTTTTCCACAACACGAGAATCCTCGGATAAAAAAAAAAAAAAAAAATTCTCCGATTCTGGTTTACCACAACAGGAGAATTCTCGGATAAAAAAAGAAAAAAAAAAATTATCCAGTACCCGTTTTCCACAAAACGAGAATACTCCGATTAAAAAAAAAAAAAATTCTCCAGTTCCCGTTTTCCACAAAACGAGAATTCTCGGATGAAAAGGAAAAAAAAAAAAAAAAAAAATTCTCCGATTCTGGTTTTCCACAACAGGAGAATTCTCGGATAAAAAAAAAAAAAAAAATCTCCAGTACCCGTTTTTCACAAAACGAGAATACTCCGATTAAAAAAAAAAAAAAAAAAATTCTCCAGTTCCCGTTTTCCACAAAATGAGAAGTCTCGGATAAAAAAAAAAAATATAAAAAAAAAAGTTCTCCGATTCTGGTTTTCCACAAAACGAGAATTCTCGGATAAAAAAAAAAAGAGAAAAAAATTCTCCGATTCTGGTTTTCCACAAAACGAGAATTCTCCAGTTCCCGTTTTCCACAAAACGAGAATTCTCGGATGAAAAGAAAAAAAAAAAATTCTCCGATTCTGGTTTTCCACAACAGGATAATTCTCGGATAAAAAAAAAAAAAAAAAATTCTCCAGTTCCCGTTTTCCACGAAACGAGAATTCTCGGATAAAAAAAAAAAAAAAAAAAAGTTCTCCGATTCTGCTTTTCCACAAAACGAGAATTCTCCAGTTCCCGTTTTCCACAAAACGAGAATTCTGCGTTTCAACAAAACGAGAATTCTCGGATAAAAAAAAAAAAAAAAAAAAATTCTCCGGTACCCGTTTTCCACAACATGAGAAGTCTCGGATAAAAAAAAAAAAAAAAAATTCTTCGATTCCGGTTTTCCAGAAAACGAGAATTCTCGGATAAAAAAAA
The DNA here is from genome assembly GCA_964036045.1 of Eutreptiella sp. 'Long Island Sound 2002'. Lineage (NCBI taxonomy): Eukaryota > Euglenozoa > Euglenophyceae > Eutreptiales > Eutreptiaceae > Eutreptiella > Eutreptiella sp. 'Long Island Sound 2002'. Next base: position 19,882,731 of record OZ038391.1, read on the forward strand.
AAAAAAAATAAATTCTCCATGTCCCGTTTTCCACAAAACGAGAATTCTCGGATAAAAAAAAAAAAAAAAAAAAAAAATTCTCCGATTCTGGTTTCCCACAAAACGAGCATTCTCCAGTTCCCGTTTTCCACAAAACGAGAATTCTCGGATGAAAAGAAAAAAAAAAAATTCTCCGATTCTGGTTTTCCAGAACAGGAGAATTCTCGGATAAAAAAAAAAAAAAAAATTCTCCAGTTCCCGTTTTCCACGAAACGAGAATTCTCGGATAAAAAAAAAAAATAAAAAAAAAAGTTCTCCGATTCTGGTTTTCGAACAAAAGGAGAATTCTCGGATAAAAAAAAAAAAAATTTCTCCAGTTCCGGTTTTCCACAAAACAAGAATTCTTGGATAAAAAAAAAAAAAAAAAATTCTCCGATTCTGGTTTTCCACAAAACAAGAATTCTCGGATAAAAAAAAAAAGAGAAAAAATTTCTCCGATTCTGGTTTTCCACAAAACGAGAATTCTCCAGTTCCCGTTTTCCACAAAAGGAGAATTCTCGGATGAAAAGAAAAAAAAAAATTCTCCGATTCTGGTTTTCCACAAAACGAGAATTCTCCGTTTCAACAAAACGAGAATTCTCGGATAAAAAAAAAAAAAGAAAAAAATTCTCCGATTCTGGTTTTCCACAAAACGAGAATTCTCCAGTTCCCGTTTTCCACAAAACGAGAATTCTCCGTTTCCAAAAAACGAGAATTGTCGGATACAAAAAAAAAAAAAAAAAAATTCTCCGATTCTGGTTTTCCACAAAACAAGAATCCTCCAGTTCCCGTTTTCCACAAAACGAGAACTCTGCGTTTCAACAAAACGAGAATTCTCGGATAAAAAAAAAAAAAAATTCTCCGATTTTGGTTTTCCACAAAACGAGAATTCTCCAGTTCCCGTTTTCGACAAAACGAGAATTCTCGGATGAAAAGAAAAAAAAATTTTCCGATTCTGGTTTTCCACAAAACGAGAATTCTCCAGTTCCCGTTTTCCACAAAACGAGAATTCTCCGTTTCAACAAAACGAGAATTCTTCGATAAAAAATAAAAAATAAAAAAATTCTCCGATTCTGGTTTTCCGCAAAACGAGAATTCTCCAGTTCCCGTTTTCCAAAAAACGAGAATTCTCGGATAAAAAAAAAAAAAATTTTCCGATTCTGCTTTTCCACAAAACGAGAATTCTCCAGATCCCGTTTTCCACAAAACGAGAATTCTCCGTTTCAACAAAACGAGAATTCTCGGATAAAAAGAGAAAAAGATTCTCCGATTCTGGTTTTCCACAAAACGAGAATTCTCCAGTTCCCGTTTTCCACAAAACGAGAATTCTCGGATGAAAAAAAAAAAAAAAAATTCTCCGATTCTGGTTTTCCACAATAGGAGAATTCTCGGATAAAAAAAAAAAAAAATTCTCCAGTTCCCGTTTTCCACGAAACGAGAATTCTCGGATAAAAAAAAAAAAAAAAAAAAGTTCTCCGATTCTGGTTTTCGAACAAAAGGAGAATTCTCGGATAGAAAAAAAAAAAAATTTCAAGAGTTCCCGTTTTCCACAAAACGAGAATTCTCGGATAAAAAAAAAAAAAAAAAATTCTCCGATTCTGGTTTTCCACAAAACGAGAATTCTCGGATAAAAAAAAAAAAAAAAAAGTTCTCCGATTCTGGTTTTCCACAAAACGAGAATACTCCAGTTCCCGTTTTCCACAAAAGGAGAATTCTCGGATGAAAAGAAAAAAAAAAAAATTCTCCGATTCTGGTTTTCGACAACAGTAGGATTCTCGGATAAAAAAAAAAAAAAAAATTCTCCAGTTCCCGTTTTCCACAAAACGAGAATTCTCGGATAAAAAAAAAAAAAAAATAAAAAAAAAAAAGTTCTCGGATTCTGGTTTTCCACAAAACGTGAATTCTCGGATAAAAAAAAAAAATTTTCTCCAGTTCCCGTTTTCCACAAAACGAGAATTCTCGGATAAAAAAAAAAAATATTCTCCGATTCTGGTTTTCCACAAAACGAGAATTCTCCAGTTCCCGTTTTCCACAAAACGAGAATTCTCCGTTTCAACAAAACGAGAATTCTCGGATAAAAAAAAAAAAAAAAAATTCTCCGGTACCCGTTTTCCACAAAACGAGAATACTCCGATAAAAAAAAAAAAAAAAATTCCCCAGTTCCCGTTTTCCACAAAATGAGAAGTCTCAGATAAAAAAAAAAAAAAAAAAAGAAATTCTCCTGGTCCCGTTTTCCACAAAACGAGAATTCTGGGGAAAAAAAAAAAAAAAAAAAAGTTCTCCGATTCTCGTTTTCCACAAAACGAGAATTCTCGGATAAAAAAAAAAAAAAAAATTCTCCAGTACCCGTTTTCCACAAAACGAGAATACTCCGATAAAAAAAAAAATAAAAAAAAAAAATTCTTCGATTCCGGTTTTCCAGAAAACGAGAATTCTCGGATAAAAAAAAAAAAAAAAAAAAGAAATTCTCCAGGTCCCGTTTTCCACAAAACGAGAATGCTCGGATAAAAAAAAAAAAAAAAAAAAAGTTCTCCGATTCTGGTTTTCCACAAAACGAGAATTCTCGAGTTCCCGTTTTCCACAAAACGAGAATTCTCGGATGAAAAGAAAAAAAAAAAAAAAAAATTCTCCGATTCTGGTTTTCCACAACAGGAGAATTCTCGGATAAAAAAAAAAAAAAAATCTCCAGTACCCGTTTTCCACAAAACGAGAATACTCCGATAAAAAAAAAAAAAAAAAATCCCCCAGTTCCCGTTTTCCACAAAATGAGAAGTCTCGGATAAAAAAAAAAAATAAAAAAAAAAAGTTCTCTCATTCTGGTTTTCCACAAAACGAGAATTCTCGGATAAAAAAAAAAAAGAGAAAAAAATTCTCCGATTCTGGTTTTCCACAAAACGAGAATTCTCCAGTTCCCGTTTTCCACAAAACGAGAATTCTCGGATGAAAAGAAAAAAAAAAAAAAAAAATTCTCCGATTCTGGTTTTCCACAACAGGAGAATTCTCGGATAAAAAAAAAGAAAAAAAAAAAAAAAATTCTCCAGTTCCCGTTTTCCACAAAACGAGAATTCTCGGATAAAAAAAAAAAAAAAAAATAAGTTCTCCGATTCTGGTTTTCCACAAAACGAGAATTCTCCAGTTCCCGTTTTCCACAAAACGAGAATTCTCCGTTTCAACAAAACGAGAATTCTCGGATAAAAAAAAAAAAAAAAAATTCTCTGGTACCCGTTTTCCACAACACGAGAAGTCTCGGATAAAAAAAAAAAATTTTTTTTTCTTCGATTCCGGTTTTCCAGAAAACGAGAATCTTCGGATAAAAAAAAAAAAAAAAAAATTAATTCTCCAGGTCCCGTTTTCAACAAAACGAGAATTCTCGGATAAAAAAAAAAAAAAAAAAAAAGTTCTCCGATTCCGGTTTTCCACAAAGCGAGAATTCTGGGGAAAAAAAAAAAAAAAAAAAAAAGCTCTCCGATTCTCGTTTTCCACAAAACGAGAATTCTCGGATAAAAAAAAAAAAAACAAAAAAAAATTCCCCAGTTCCTGTTTTCCACAAAATGAAAAGTCTCGGATAAAAAAAAAAAAAAAAAAAAAAAAATTCTTCGATTCCGGTTTTCCAGTAAACGAGAATTCTCGATAAAAAAAAAAAAAAAAACTAAATTCTCCAGGTCCCATTTTCCACAAAACGAGAATTCTCGGATAAAAAAAAAAAAAAAAAAGTTCTCCGATTCTGGTTTTCCACAAAACGAGAATTCTCGAGTTCCCGTTTTCCACAAAACGAGAATTCTCGGATGAAAAGAAAAAAAAAAAAAAAAGTTCTCCGATTCCGGTTTTCCACAAAACGAGAATTCTGGGGAAAAAAAAAAAAAAAAAAAAAAAGCTCTCCGATTCTCGTTTTCCACAAAACGAGAATTCTCGGATAAAAAAAAAAAAAACAAAAAAAAATTCCCCAGTTCCTGTTTTCCACAAAATGAGAAGTCTCGGATAAAAAAAAAAAAAAAAAAAAGTTCTCCGATTCCGGTTTTCCACAAAACGAGAATTCTGGGGAAAAAAAAAAAAAAAAAAAAAAAGCTCTCCGATTCTCGTTTTCCACAAAACGAGAATTCTCGGATAAAAAAAAAAAAACAAAAAAAAATTCCCCAGTTCCTGTTTTCCACAAAATGACAAGTCTCGGATAAAAAAAAAAAAAAAAAAAAAAAAATTCTTCGATTCCGGTTTTCCAGTGAACGAGAATTCTCGATAAAAAAAAAAAAAAAAACTAAATTCTCCAGGTCCCATTTTCCACAAAACGAGAATTCTCGGATAAAAAAAAAAAAAAAAAAAAATTCTCCGATTCTGGTTTTCCACAACAAGAGAATTCTCGGATAAAAAAAAAAAAAAAAAATTCTCCAGTTCCGGTTTTCGACTAAACGAGAATTCTCGCATAAAAAAAAAAAAAAAAAAAAGTTCTCCGATTCTGGTTTTCGAACAAAACGAGAATTCTCAGATAAAAAAAAAAAAAAAAATTCTCCAGTTCTCGTTTTCCACAAAACGAGAATTCTCGGATAAAAAAAAAAAAAAAAAAAATTCTCCGATTCTGGTTTTCCACAAAACGAGAATTCTCGGATAAAAAAAAAAGAGAAAAAAATTCTCCGATTCTGGTTTTCCACAAACCGAGAATTCTCCAGTTCCCGTTTTCCACAAAACGAGAATTCTCGGATGAAAAGAAAAAAAAAAAAAAAATTCTCCGATCCTGGTTTTCCACAAAAGGAGAATTCTCTGATAAAAAAAAAAAAAAAAAAAATTCTCCAGTTCCCGTTTTCCACAAAACGAGAATTCTGGGATAAAAAAAAAAAAAAAAAAAAAAGTTCTCCGATTCTGGTTTTCCACAAAACGTGAATTCTCGGATAAAAAAAAAAAATTTTTTTTCTCCAGTTCCCGTTTTCCACAAAACGAGAATTCTCGGATAAAAAAAAAAAAAAAAAAATTCTCCGATTCTGGTTTTCCACAACACGAGAATTCTCCAGTTCCCGTTTTCCACAAAACAAGAATTCTCCGTTTCAACAAAACGAGAATTCTCGGATAAAAAAATAAAAAAAAAAAAATTCCCCAGTTCCCGTTTTCCACAAAATGAGAATTCTCGGATAAAAAAAAAAAAAAAGAAAAAGAAATTCTCCAGTTCCGGTTTTCCACAAAACGAGAATTCTCGGATAAAAAAAAAAAAAAAAGTTCTCCGATTCTGGTTTTCCACAAAACGAGAATTCTGGGAAGAAAAAAAAAAAAAAAAAAAAAAAGTTCTCCGATTCTGGTTTTCCACAAAACGAGAATTCTCGGATAAAAAAAAACAAAAAAAAATAAATTCTCCAGTACCCGTTTTCCACAAAACGAGAATACTCCGATAAAAAAAAAATAAAAAAAAAAAATTCTTCGATTCCGGTTTTCCAGAAAACGAGGATTCTCGGATAAAAAAAAAAAAAAAAAAAGAAATTCTCCAAGACCCGTTTTCCACAAAACGAGAATTCTCGGATAAAAAAAAAAAAAAAAAAGTTCTCCGATTCTGGTTTTCCACAAAACGAGAATTCTCGAGTTCCCGTTTTCCACAAAACGAGAATTCTCGGATGAAAAGAAAAAAAAAAAAAAAATTCTCCGATTCTGGTTTTCCAGAACAGGAGAATTCTCGGATAAAAAAAAAAAAAAAAAATTCTCCAGTACCCGTTTTCCACAAAACGAGAATACTCCGATAAAAAAAAAAAAAAAAAATCCCCAGTTCCCGTTTTCCACAAAATGAGAAGTCTCGGATAAAAGAAAAAAAATAAAAAAAAAAAGTTCTCCGATTCTGGTTTTCCACAAAACGAGAATTCTCGGATAAAAAAAAAAAGAGAAAAAAATTCTCCGATTCTGGTTTTCCACAAAACGAGAATTCTCGAGTTCCCGTTTTCCACAAAACGAGAATTCTCCGTTTCAACAAAACGAGAATTCCCGGATGAAAAGAAAAAAAAAAAAAATTTCTCCGATTCCGGTTTTCCACAAAACGAGAATTCTCGGATAAAAAAAAAAAAAAAAAAAATTCTCCGATTCTGGTTTTCCACAAAACGAGAATTCTCGGATAAAAAAAAAAAGAGAAAAAAATTCTCCGATTCTGGTTTTCCACAAACCGAGAATTCTCCAGTTCCCGTTTTCCACAAAACGAGAATTCTCGGATGAAAAGAAAAAAAAAATTCTCCGATTCTGGTTTTCCACAAAAGGAGAATTCTCGGGTAAAAAAAAAAAAAAAAAAAATTCTCCATGTCCCGTTTTCCACAAAACGAGAATTCTCGGATAAAAAAAAAAAAAAAAAAAAAAAAAAGTTCTCCGATTCTGGTTTTCCACAAAACGTGAATTCTCGGATAAAAAAAAAAAATTTTTTTTTCTCCAGTTCCCGTTTTCCACAAAACGAGAATTCTCGGATAAAAAAAAAAAATAAATAATTTCTCCGATTCTGGTTTTCCACAAAACGAGAATTCTCCAGTTCCCGTTTTCCACAAAACAAGAATTCTCCGTTTCAACAAAACGAGATTTCTCGGATAAAAAAAAAAAAAAAAAAAAATTCTCCAGTACCCGTTTTCCACAAAACGAGAATACTCCGATAAAAAAAAAAATGAAAAATAAAAAATTCCCCAGTTCCCGTTTTCCACAAAGGGAGAATTCTCGGATAAAAAAAAAAAAAAAAAAAAAAGAAATTCTCCAGGTCCGGTTTTCCACAAAACGAGAATTCTCGGATAAAAAAAAAAAAAAAAAAAAGTTCTCCGATTCCAGTTTTGCACAAAACGAGAATTCTGGGAAGAAAAAAAAAAAAAAAAAAAAAGTTCTCCGATTCTGGTTTTCCACAAAACGAGAATTCTCGGATAAAAAAAAACAAAAAAAAAAAAATTCTCCAGTACCCGTTTTCCACAAAACGAGAATACTCCGATAAAAGAAAAAAAATAAAAAAAAAAAATTCTTCGATTCCGGTTTTCCAGAAAACGAGAATTCTCGGATAAAAAAAAAAAAAAAAAAAGAAATTCTCCAGGTCCCGTTTTCCACAAAACGAGAATTCTCGGATAAAAAAAAAAAAAAAAAAAGTTCTCCGATTCTGGTTTTTCACAAAACGAGAATTCTCGAGTTCCCGTTTTCCACAAAACGAGAATTCTCGGATGAAAAGAAAAAAAAAAAAGATTCTCCGATTCTGGTTTTCCACAACAGGAGAATTCTCGGATAAAAAAAAAAAAAAATTCTCCAGTACCCGTTTTCCACAAAACGAGAATACTCCGATAAAAAAAAAAATAAAAAAAAAATCCCCAGTTCCCGTTTTCCACAAAATGAGAAGTCTCGGATAAAAAAAAAAAAAAAAAAAAAAAAAGTTCTCCGATTTTGGTTTTCCACAAAACGAGAATTCTCGGATAAAAAAAAAAAGAGAAAAAAATTCTCCGATTCTGGTTTTCCACAAAACGAGAATTCTCCAGTTCCCGTTTTCCACAAAACGAGAATTCTCGGATGAAAAGGAAAAAAAAATAAAATTCTCCGATTCCGGTTTTCCACAACAGGAGAATTCTCGGATAAAAAAAAAAAAAAAAATAAAAATTCTCCAGTTCCCGTTTTCCTCAAAACGAGAATTCTCCGATAAAAAAAAAAAAAAAAAAAAAAAAAGTTCTCCGATTCTGGTTTTCGAATCAAACGAGAATTCTCGGATAAAAGAAAAAAAAGAGAAAAAAATTCTCCGATTCTGGTTTTCCACAAAACGAGAATTCTCCAGTTCCCATTTTCCACAAAACGAGAATTCTCGGATGAAAAGAAAAAAAAGAAAAAAAAAATTCTCCGATTCTGAATTTCGCCAATAGGAGAATTCTCGGATAAAAAAAAAAAAAAAATTCTCCGATTCTGGTTTTCCACAAAACGAGAATTCTCCAGTTCCCGTTTTCCACAAAACGAGAGGTCTCCGTTTCAACAAAACGAGAATTCCCGGATAAAAAAAAAAAAAAAAATTTCTCCGATTCCGGTTTTCCACAAAACGAGAATACTCGGATAAAAAAAAAAAAAAAAAATTCCCCAGTTCCCGTTTTCCACAAAACGAGAATTCTCGGATAAAAAAAAAAAAAAAATTCTTCGATTCCGGTGTTCCAGAAAACGAGAATTCTCGGATAAGGAAAAAAAAAAAAAAAAAAATTTCTCCGATTCTGGTTTTCCACAGAAGCAGAATTCTCGGATAAAAAAAAAAAAAAAAATTCTCCAGGTCCCGTTTTCCACAAAACGAGAATTCTCCGTTTCAACAAAACGAGAATTCTCGGATAAAAAAAAAAAGAAAGAAATTCTCCGATTCTGGTTTTCCACAAAACGAGAATTCTCCAGTTCCCGTTTTCCACAAGACGAGAATTCTCCGTTTCCAAAAAACGAGAATTGTCGGATAAAAAAAAAAAAAAAAAAAATTCTCCGATTCTGGTTTTCCACAAAACAAGAATCCTCCAGTTCCCGTTTTCCACAAAACGAGAACTCTCCGTTTCCACAAAACGAGAATTCTCGGATAAAAAAAAAAAAATTCTCCGATTTTGGTTTTCCACAAAACGAGAATTCTCCAGTTCCCGTTTTCGACAAAACGAGAATTCTCGGATGAAAAGAAAAAAAAAATTTCCGATTCTGGTTTTCCACAAAACGAGAATTCTCCAGTTCCCGTTTTCCACAAAACGAGAATTCTCCCTTTCAACAAAACGCGAATTCTTCGATAAAAAAAAAAAAATAAAAAAATTCTCCGATTCTGGTTTTCCGCAAAACGAGAATTCTCCAGTTCCTGTTTTCCAAAAAACGAGAATTCTCGGATAAAAAAAAATAAAAATTTTCCGATTCTGCTTTTCCACAAAACGAGAATTCTCCAGTTCCCGTTTTCCACAAAACGAGAATTCTCCGTTTCAACAAAACGAGAATTCTCGGATAAAAAGAGAAAAAGATTCTCCGATTCTGGTTTTCCACAAAACGAGAATTCTCCAGTTCCCGTTTTCCACAAAACGAGAATTCTCGGATGAAAAGAAAAAAAAAAATTCTCCGATTCTGGTTTTCCACAACAGGAGAATTCTCGGATAAAAAAAAAAAAAAAAAAAATTCTCCAGTTCCCGTTTTCCACGAAACGAGAATTCTCGGATAAAAAAAAAAAAAAAAAAAAAGTTCTCCGATTCTGGTTTTCGAACAAAAGGAGAATTCTCGGATAAAAAAAAAAAAAAAATTTCTCCAGTTCCCGTTTTCCACAAAACGAGAATTCTCGGATAAAAAAAAAAAAGAGAAAAAATTTCTCCGATTCTGGTTTTCCACAAAACGAGAATTCTCCAGTTCCCGTTTTCCACAAAAGGAGAATTCTCGGATGAAAAGAAAAAAAAAAAAAAAATTCTCCGATTCTGGTTTTCCACAACAGGAGAATTCTCGGATAAAAAAAAAAAAAATAAAATAAAAAAGTTCTCCGATTCTGGTTTTCCACAAAACGTGAATTCTCGGATAAAAAGAAAAAAAATTTTTCTCCAGTTCCCGTTTTCCACAAAACGAGAATTCTCGGATAAAAAAAAAAAAAAAAAAAATTCTCCGATTCTGGTTTTCCACAAAACGAGAATTCTCCAGTTCCCGTTTTCCACAAAACGAGAATTCTCCGTTTCAACAAAACGAGGATTCTCGGATAAAAAAAAAAAAAAAAAATTCTCCAGTACCCATTTTCCAGAAAACGAGAATACTCCGATAAAAAAAAAAAAAAAAAATTTTCCAGTTCCCGTTTTCCACAAAATGAGAAGTCTCAGATAAAAAAAAAAAAAAGAAAGAAATTCTCCAGGTCCCGTTTTCCACAAAACGAGAATTCTCGGATAAAAAAAAAAAAAAAAAAACGTTGTCCGATTCTGGTTTTCCACAAAACGAGAATTCTGGAAAAAAAAAAAAAAAAAAAAGTTCTCCGATTCTGGTTTTCCACAAAACGAGAATTCTCGGATAAAAAAAAAAAAAAAAAAAATTCTCCAGTACCCGTTTTCCACAAAACGAGAATACTCCGATAAAAAAAAAAAATTAAAAAAAAAATTCTTAAATTCCGGTTTTCCCGAAAAAGAGAATTCTCGGATAAAAAAAAAAAAAAAAAAAAAGAAATTCTTCAGGTCCCGTTTTCCACAAAACGAGAATTCTCGGATAAAAAAAAAAAAAAAAAAAAAGTTCTCCGATTCTGGTTTTCCACAAAACGAGAATTCTCGGATGAAAAGAAAAAAAAAAAAAAAAAAATTCTCCGATTCTGGTTTTCCACAACAGGAGAATTCTCGGATAAAAAAAAAAAAAAATTCTCCAGTACCCGTTTTCCACAAAACGAAAATACTCCGATAAAAAAAAAAAAAAAAAAAAAAATTCCCCGGTTCCCGTTTTCCACAAAATGAGAAGTCTCGGATAAAAAAAAAAAAAATAATAAAAAAAAAGTTCTCCGATTCTGGTTTTCCACAAAACGAGAATTCTCGGATAAAAAAAAAAAAGAGAAAAAAATTCTCCGATTCTGGTTTTCCACAAAACGAGAATTCTCCAGTTCCCGTTTTCCACAAAACGAGAATTCTGGGATGAAAAGAAAAAAAAAAAAATTCTCCCATTCTGGTTTTCGACAACAGGAGAATTCCCGGATAAAAAAAAAAGAAAAAAAAAATTTCTCCAGTTCCCGTTTTCCACAAGACGAGAATTCTCGGATAAAAAAAAAAAAAAAAAAAAAAGTTCTCCGATTCTGGTTTTCCACAAAACGAGAATTCTCCAGTTCCCGTTTTCCACAAAACGAGAATTCTCCGTTTCAACAAAACGAGAATTCTCGGATAAAAAAAAAAAAAAAAATTCTTCGATTCCGGTTTTCGAGAAAACGAGAATTCTCGGATAAAAAAAAAAAAAAAAGGAAATTCTCGAGGTCCCGTTTTCAACAAAACGAGAATTCTCGGATAAAAAAAAAAAAAAAAAAAAAGTTCTCCGATTCTGGTTTTCCACAAAACGGGAATTCTGGGGGAAAAAAAAAAAAAAAAAAAAGTTCTCCGATTCTGGTTTTCCACTAAACGAGAATTGTCGGATTAAAAAAAAAAAAAAAAAAAGAATTCTCCAGTAGCCGTTTTCCACAAAACGAGAATACTCCGATAAAAAAAAAAAAAAAAAAATTCCCCAGTTCCCGTTTTCCACAAATTGAGAAGTCTCGGATAAAAAAAAAAAAAAAAATTCTTCGATTCCGGTTTTCGAGAAAACGAGAATTCTGGGAAAAAAGAAAAAAAAAAAAAAAAGAAATTCTCCAGGTCCCGTTTTCAACAAAACGAGAATTCTCGGATAAAAAAAAAAAAAAAAAGGAAAGTTCTCCGATTCTGGTTTTCCACAAAACGGAAATTCTGGGGGAAAAAAAAAAAAAAAAAAAAAGTTCTCCGATTCTGGTTTTCCACAAAACGAGAATTGTCGGATTAAAAAAAAAAAAAAAAAAAAATTCTCCAGTACCCGTTTTCCACAAAACGAGAATACTCCGATAAAAAAAAAAAAAAAAAAATTCCCCAGTTCCCGTTTTCCACAAATTGAGAAGTCTCGGATAAAAAAAAAAAAAAAAAAAATTCTTCGATTCCGGTTTTCCAGTAAACGAGAATTCTCGATAAAAAAAAAAAAAAAAATGAAATTCTCCAGGTCCCATTTTCGACAAAACGAGAATTCTCGGATAAAAAAAAAAAAAAAAAAAGTTCTCCGATTCTGGTTTTCCACAAAACGAGAATTCTCGAGTTCCCGTTTTCCACAAAACGAGAATTCTCGGATGAAAAGAAAAAAAAAAAAAAAATTCTCCGATTCTTGTTTTCCACAACAAGAGAATTCTCGGATAAAAAAAAAAAAAAAAAATTCTCCAGTTCCGGTTTTCCACTAAACGAGAATTCTCGGATAAAAAAAAAAAAAAAAAAAAGTTCTCGGATTCTGGTTTTCGAACAAAACGAGAATTCTCAGATAAAAAAAAAAAAAAATTCTCCAGTTCCCGTTTTCCACAAAACGAGAATTCTCGGATAAAAAAAAAAAAAAAAAAATTCTCCAGTTCCCGTTTTCCACAAAACGAGAATTCTCGGATAAAAAAAAAAAGAGAAAAAAATTCTCCGATTCTGGTTTTCCACAAACCGAGAATTCTCCAGTTCCCGTTTTCCACAAAACGAGAATTCTCGGATGAAAAGAAAAAAAAAAAAAATTCTCCAGTTCCCCTTTTCCACAAAACGAGAATTCTCGGATAAAAAAAAAAAAAAAACAGAAAAAAAGGTCTCCGATTCTGGTTTTCCACAAAACGTGAATTCTCGGATAAAAAAAAAATTTTTTTTTCTCCAGTTCCCGTTTTCCACAGAACGAGAATTCTCCGTTTCAACAAAACGAGAATTCTCGGATAAAAAAAAAAAAAAAAAAATTATCCAGTACCCGTTTTCCACAAAACGAGAATACTCCGATAAAAAAAAAAAAAAAAAAATTCCCCAGTTCCCGTTTTCCACAAAATGAGAAGTCTCAGATATAAAAAAAAAAAAAAAAAAAAGAAATTCTCCAGGTCCCGTTTTCCACAAAACGAGAATTCTCGGATAAAAAAAAGAAAAAAAAAAGTTCTCCGATTCTGGTTTTCCACAAAACGAGAATTCAGGGAAGGAAAAAAAAAAAAAAAAAAAAAGTTCTCCGATTCTGGTTTTCCACAAAACGAGAATTCTCGGATAAAAAAAAAAAAAAAAATTCTCCAGTACCCGTTTTCCACAAAACGAGAATACTCCGATAAAAAAAAAAAATAAAAAAAAAAAATTCTTCGATTCCGGTTTTCAAGAAAACGAAAATTCTCGGATAAAAAAAAAAAAAAGAAAAAAGGAATTCTCCAGGTCCCGTTTTCAACAAAACGAGAATTCTCGGATAAAAAAAAAAAAAAAAAAAGTTCTCCGATTCTGGTTTTCCACAAAACGAGAATTCTCCGTTTCAACAAAACGAGAATTCTCGGATAAAAAGAGAAAAAGATTCTCCGATTCTGGTTTTCCACAAAACGAGAATTCTCCAGTTCCCGTTTTCCACAAAACGAGAATTCTCGGATGAAAAGAAAAAAAAAAATTCTCCGATTCTGGTTTTCCACAACAGGAGAATTCTCGGATAAAAAAAAAAAAAAAAAAATTCTCCAGTTCCCGTTTTCCAGGAAACGAGAATTCTCGGATAAAAAAAAAAAAAAAAAAAAAAAGTTCTCCGATTCTGGTTTTCGAACAAAAGGAGAATTCTCGGATAAAAAATAAAAGAAAAAAAATTTCTCCAGTTCCCGTTTTCCACAAAACGAGAATTCTCGGATAAAAAAAAAAAAAAATTCTTCGATTCTGGTTTTCCACAACAGGAGAATTCTCGGATAAAAAAAAAAAAGAAAAAAAAATTCTCCAGTTCCCGTTTTCCACAAAACGAGAATTCTCGGATAAAAAAAAAAAAAATAAAATAAAAAAGTTCTCCGATTCTGGTTTTCCACAAAACGTGAATTCTCGGATAAAAAAAAAAAAAAAAATTTCTCCAGTTCCCGTTTTCCACAAAACGAGAATTCTCGGATAAAAAAAAAAAAAATATTCTCCGATTCCGGTTTTCCACAAAACGAGAATTCTCCAGTTCCCGTTTTCCACAAAACGAGAATTCTCCGTTTCAACAAAACGAGAATTCTCGGATAAAAAAAAAAAAAATTCTCCAGTACCCGTTTTCCACAAAACGAGAATTCTCCGATAAAAAAAAAAAAAAATTCCCCAGTTCCCGTTTTCCACAAAATGAGAAGTCTCAGATAAAAAAAAAAAAAAAAAAAAGAAATTCTCCAGGTCCCGTTTTCCACAAAACGAGAATTCTGGGGAAAAAAAAAAAAAAAAAAAGTTCTCCGATTCTGGTTTTCCTCAAAACGAGAATTCTCGGATAAAAAAAAAAAAAAAAATTCTCCAGTACCCGTTTTCCACAAAACGAGAATACTCCGATAAAAAAAAAAAATAATAAAAAAAATTCTTCGATTCCGGTTTTCCAGAAAACAAGAATTCCCGGATAAAAAAAAAAAAAAAAAAAAGAAATTCTCCAGGTCCCGTTTTCGACAAAACGAGAATTCTCGGATAAAAAAAAAAAAAAAAAAAAAAGTTCTCCGATTCTGGTTTTCCACAAAACGAGAATTCTCGAGTTCCCGTTTTCCACAAAACGAGAATTCTCGGATGAAAAGAAAAAAAAAAAAAAAATTCTCCGATTCTGGTTTTCCACAACAGGAGAATTCTCGGATAAAAAAAAAAAAAAAAATTCTCCAGTACCCGTTTTCCACAAAACGAGAATACTCCGATAAAAAAAAAAAAAAAAAATTCCCCAGTTCCCGTTTTCCACAAAATGAGAAGTCTCGGATAAAAAAAAAAATTAAAAAAAAAAAAGTTCTCCGATTCTGGTTTTCCACAAAACGAGAATTCTCGAGTTCCCGTTTTCCACAAAACGAGAATTCTCGGATGAAAAGAAAAAAAAAAAAAAAAAAATTCTCCGATTCTGGTTTTCCACAACAGGAGAATTCTCGGATAAAAAAAAAAAAAAAAATTCTCCAGTACCCGTTTTCCACAAAACGAGAATACTCCGATAAAAAAAAAAAAAAAAAAATTCCCCAGTTCCCGTTTTCCAAAAAATGAGAAGTCTCGGATAAAAAAAAAAATAAAAAAAAAAAAGTTCTCCGATTCTGGTTTTCCACAAAACGAGAATTCTCCAGTTCCCGTTTTCGACAAAACGAGAATTCTCGGATGAAAAGAAAAAAAAAATTTTCCGATTCTGGTTTTCCACAAAACGAGAATTCTCCAGTTCCCGTTTTCCACAAAACGAGAATTCTCCGTTTCAACAAAACGAGAAATCTTCGATAAAAAAAAAAAAATAAAAAAATTCTCCGATTCTGGTTTTCCGCAAAACGAGAATTCTCCAGTTCCCGTTTTCCAAAAAACGAGAATTCTCGGAGAAAAAAAAAAAAAAAATTTCCGATTCTGCTTTTCCACAAAACGAGAATTCTCCAGTTCCCGTTTTCCACAAAACGAGAATTCTCCGTTTCAACAAAACGAGAATTCTCGGATAAAAAGAGAAAAAGATTCTCCGATTCTGCCTTTCCACAAAACGAGAATTCTCCAGGTCCCGTTTTCCACAAAACGAGAATTCTCGGATGAAAAGAAAAAAAAAAAAAAAATTCTCCGATTCTGGTTTTCCACAACAGGAGAATTCTCGGATAAAAAAAAAAAAAATTCCCCAGTTCCCGTTTTCCAGGGAAAAGAGAATTCTCGGATAAAAAAAAAAAAAAAAAAAAAAAGTTCTCCGATTCTGGTTTTCGAACAAAAGGAGAATTCTCGGATAAAAAAAAAAAAAAAATTTCTCCAGTTCCCGTTTTCCACAAAACGAGAATTCTCGGATAAAAAAAAAAAAAAAAAATTCTCCGATTCTGGTTTTCCACAAAACGAGAATTCTCGGATAAAAAAAAAAAAAAAAAAAAAACTTCTCCGATTCTGGTTTTCCACAAAACGAGAATTCTCCAGTTCCCGTTTTCCACAAAAGGAGAATTCTCGGATGAAAAGAAAAAAAAAAAAAAAATTCTCCGATTCTGGTTTTCCACAACAGGAGAATTCTCGGATAAAAAAAAAAAAAAAATTCTCCAGTTCCCGTTTTCCACAAAACGAGAATTCCCGGATAAAAAAAAAAAAATAAAAATAAAAAAGTTCTCCGATTCTGGTTTTCCACAAAACGTGAATTCTCGGATAAAAAAAAAAAATTTCTCCAGTTCCCGTTTTCCACAAAACGAGAATTCTCGGATAAAAAAAAAAAAAAATATTCTCCGATTCTGGTTTTCCACAAAACGAGAATTCTCCAGTTCCCGTTTTCCACAAAACGAGAATTCTCCGTTTCAACAAAACGAGAATTCTCGGATAAAAAAAAAAAAAAAAAAAAATTCCAGTACCCGTTTTCCACAAAACGAGAAATCTCCGATAAAAAAAAAAAAAAAAAAAAATTCCCCAGTTCCCGTTTTCCAAAAAATGAGAAGTCTCAGATAAAAAAAAAAAAAAAAAAAGGAAATTCTCCAGTTCCCGTTTTCCACAAAACGAGAATTCTCGAATAAAAAAAAAAAAAAAAAGTTGTCCGATTCTGGTTTTCCACAAAACGAGAATTCTGGGGAAAAAAAAAAAAAAAAAAAAGTTCTCCGATTCTGGTTTTCCACAAAACGAGAATTCTCGGATAAAAAAAAAAAAAAAAAAAATTCTCCAGTACCCGTTTTCCACAAAACGAGAATACTCCGATAAAAAAAAAAAATAAAAAAAAAAAATTCTTCGACTCCGGTTTTCCAGAAAACGAGAATTCTCGGATAAAAAAAAAAAAAAAAAAAGAAATTCTCCAGGTCCCGTTTTCCACAAAACGAGAATTCTCGGATAAAAAAAAAAAAAAAAAAAAAATTCTCCGATTCTGGTTTTCCACAAAACGAGAATTCTCGAGTTCCCGTTTTCCACAAAACGAGAATTCTCGGATGAAAAGAGAAAAAAAAAAAAAAAAATTCTCCGATTCTGGTTTTCCAGAACAGGAGAATTCTCGGATAAAAAAAAAAATAAAAAAAAAATTCTCCAGTACCCGTTTTCCACAAAATGAGAAGTCTCGGATAAAAAAAAAAATAAAAAAAAAAGTTCTCCGATTCTGGTTTTCCAGAAAACGAGAATTCTCGGATAAAAAAAAAAAAGAGAAAAAAATTCTCCGATTCTGGTTTGCCACAAAACGAGAATTCTCCAGTTCCCGTTTTCCACAAAACGAGAATTCTCGGATGAAAAGAAAAAAAAAAAAAATTCTCCGATTCTGGTTTTCCACAACAGGAGAATTCTCGGATAAAAAAAAAAAAAATTCCCCAGTTCCCGTTTTCCACGAAACGAGAATTCTCGGATAAAAAAAAAAAAAAAAAAAAAAGTTCTCCGATTCTGGTTTTCGAACAAAAGGAGAATTCTCGGATAAAAAAAAAATATTTCTCCAGTTCCCGTTTTCCACAAAACGGGAATTCTCGGATAAAAAAAAAAAAAAAAAATTCTCCGATTCTGGTTTTCCACAAAACGAGAATTCTCGGATAAAAAAAAAAAAAAAAAAAAGTTCTCCGATTCTGGTTTTCCACAAAACGAGAATTCTCCAGTTCCCGTTTTCCACAAAAGGAGAATTCTCGGATGAAAAGAAAAAAAAAAAAAAATTCTCCGATTCTGGTTTTCCACAACAGGAGAATTCTCGGATAAAAAAAAAAAAAAAAAATTATCCAGTTCCCGTTTTCCACAAAACGAGAATTCTCGGATAAAAAAAAAAAATAAAATAAAAAAGTTCTCCGATTCTGGTTTTCCACAAAACGTGAATTCTCGGATAAAAAAAAAAACAATTTCTCCAGTTCCCGTTTTCCACAAAACGAGAATTCTCGGATAAAAAAAAAAAAAAAATATTCTCCGATTCTGGTTTTCCACAAAACGAGAATTCTCCAGTTCCCGTTTTCCACAAAACGAGAATTCTCCGTTTCAACAAAACGAGAATTCTCGGATAAAAAAAAAAAAAAAAAATTCTCCAGTACCCGTTTTCCACAAAACGAGAATTCTCCGATAAAAAAAAAAAAAAAAATTCCCCAGTTCCCGTTTTCCACAAAATGAGAAGTCTCAGATAAAAAAAAAAAAAAAAGGAAATTCTCCAGTTCCCGTTTTCCACAAAACGAGAATTCTCGGATAAAAAAAAAAAAAAAAAAGTTGTCCGATTCTGGTTTTCCACAAAACGAGAATTCTGGGAAAAAAAAAAAAAAAAAAAAAAGTTCTCCGATTCTGGTTTTCCACAAAACGAGAATTCTCGGATAAAAAAAAAAAAAAAAAAAAATTCTCCAGTACCCGTTTTCCACAAAACGAGAATACTCCGATAAAAAAAAAATAAAAAAAAAAAATTCTTCGACTCCGGTTTTCCAGAAAACGAGAATTCTCGGATAAAAAAAAAAAAAAAAAAAAAGAAATTCTCCAAGTCCCGTTTTCCATAAAACGAGAATTCTCGGATAAAAAAAAAAAAAAAAAAAAAAGTTCTCCGATTCTGGTTTTCCACAAAACGAGAATTCTCGAGTTCCCGTTTTCCACAAAACGAGAATTCTCGGATGAAAAGAAAAAAAAAAAAAAAAAATTCTCCGATTCTGGTTTTCGAGAACGAGAGAATTCTCGGATAAAAAAAAAAAATAAAAAAAAAAATCTCCAGTACCCGTTTTCCACAAAACGAGAATACTCCGATAAAAAAAAAAAAAAAAAAAATTCCCCAGTTCCCGTTTTCCACAAAAAAAGAAGTCTCGGATAAAAAAAAAAAATAAAAAAAAAAAGTTCTCCGATTCTGGTTTTCCACAAAACGAGAATTCTCGGATAAAAAAAAAAGAGAAAAAAATTCTCCGATTCTGGTTTTCCACAAAACGAGAATTCTCCAGTTCCCGTTTTCCACAAAACGAGAATTCTCGGATGAAAAGAAAAAAAAAAAAAAAAAATTCTCCGATTCTGGTTTTCCACAACAGGAGAATTCTCGGATAAAAAAAAAAAAAAATTCTCCAGTTCCCGTTTTCCACAAAAACAAGAATTCTCGGATAAAAAAAAAAAAAAATTCTCCGATTTTGGTTTTCCACAAAACGAGAATTCTCCAGTTCCCGTTTTCGATAAAACGAGAATTCTCGGATGAAAAGAAAAAAAAAAATTTTCCGATTCTGGTTTTCCACAAAACGAGAATTCTCCAGTTCCCGTTTTCCACAAAACGAGAATTCTCCGTTTCAACAAAACGAGAATTCTTCGATAAAAAAAAAAAAAAAAATTCTCCGATTCTGGTTTTCCGCAAAACGACAATTCTGCAGTTCCCGTTTTCCACAAAACGAGAATTCTCCGTTTCAACAAAACGAGAATTCTCGGATAAAAAGAGAAAAAGATTCTCCGATTCTGGTTTTCCACAAAACGAGAATTCTCCAGTTCCCGTTTTCCACAAAACGAGAATTCTCGGATGAAAAGAAAAAAAAAAAAATTCTCCGATTCTGGTTTTCCACAACACAAGAATTCTCGGATAAAAAAAAAAAAAAATTCTCGGGTTCCCGTTTTCCACGAAACGCGAATTCTCGGATAAAAAAAAAAAAAAAAATTCTCCGATTCTGGTTTTCCACAAAACTAAGAATTCTCGGATAAAAAAAAAAAAAAAGTTCTCCGATTCTGGTTTTCCACAAAACGAGAATTCTCCAGTTCCCGTTTTCGAGAAGAGGAGAATTCTCGGATGAAAAGAAAAAAAAAAAAATTCTCCGATTCTGGTTTTCCCCAACAGGAGAATTCTCGGATTAAAAAAAAAAAAAAAAAAAGTTCTCCGATTCTGGTTTTCCACAAAACGAGAACTCTCCAGTTCCCGTTTTCCACAAAACGAGAATTCTCGGATAAAAAAAAAAAAAATAAAAATAAAAAAGTTCTCCGATTCTGGTTTTCCACAAAACGTGAATTCTCGGATAAAAAAAAATTTTTTTTTTCTCCTGTTTCCGTTTTCCACAAAACGAGAATTCTCGGATAAAAAAAAAAAAAATATTCTCCGATTCTGGTTTTCCACAAAACGAGAATTCTCCAGTTCCCGTTTTCCACAAAACGAGAATTCTCCGTTTCAACAAAACGAGAATTCTCGGATAAAAAAAAAAAAAAAAAAATTCTCCAGTACCCGTTTTCCACAAAACGAGAATACTCCGATAAAAAAAAAAAAAAAAAATTCCCCAGTTCCCGTTTTCCACAAAATGAGAAGTCTCAGATTCAAAAAAAAAAAAAAAAGAAATTCTCCAGGTCCCGTTTTCCACAAAACGAGAATTCTCGGATAAAAAAAAAAAAAAAAAAGTTGTCCGCTTCTGGTTTTCCACAAAACGAGAATTCTGGGGAAAAAAAAAAAAAAAAAAAAAAATCTCTCCGATTCTGGTTTTCCACAAAACGAGAATTCTCGGATAAAAAAAAAAAAAAAAAAAATTCTTCGATTCCGGTTTTCCAGAAAACGAGAATTCTCGGATAAAAAAAAAAAAAAAAAAAAGAAATTCTCCAGGTCCCGTTTTCCACAAAACGAGAATTCTCGGATGAAAAAAAAAAAAAAAAAAAAAGTTCTCCGATTCTGGTTTTCCACAAAACGAGAATTCTCGAGTTCCCGTTTTCCACAAAACGAGAATTCTTGGATGAAAAGAAAAAAAAAAAAAAAATTCTCCGATTCTGGTTTTCCACAACAGGAGAATTCTCGGATAAAAAAAAGAAAAAAAAAAAATTCTCCAGTGGCCGTTTTCCACAAAACGAGAATACTCCGATAAAAAAAAAAAAAAAAAATTCCCCAGTTCCCGTTTTCCACAAAATGAGAATTCTCGGATAAAAAAAAAAAAGAGAAAAAAATTCTCCGATTCTGGTTTTCCACAAAACGAGAATTCTCCAGTTCCCGTTTTCCACAAAACGAGAATTCTCGGATGAAAAGAAAAAAAAAAAAAAAAAATTCTCCGATTCTGGTTTTCCACAACAGGAGAATTCTCGGATAAAAAAAAAAAAAAAAATTCTCCGATTCTGGTTTTCCACAAAACGAGAATTCTCGGATAAAAAAAAAAAAAAAAGTTCTCCGATTCTGGTTTTCCACAAAACGAGAATTCTCCAGTTCCCGTTTTCGAGAAAAGGAGAATTCTCGGATGAAAAGAAAAAAAAAAAAAAAATTCTCCGATTCTGGTTTTCCCCAACAGGAGAATTCTCGGATTAAAAAAAAAAAAAAAAAAAAAAGTTCTCCGATTCTGGTTTTCCACAAAACGAGAATTCTCCAGTTCCCGTTTTCCACAAAACGAGAATTCTCGGATAAAAAAAAAAAATTAAAAATAAAAAAGTTCTCCGATTCTGTTTTTCCACAAAACGTGAATTCTCGGATAAAAAAAAAATTTTTTTTTCTCCAGTTCCCGTTTTCCACAAAACGAGAATTCTCGGATAAAAAAAAAAAAAAAATATTCTCCGATTCTGGTTTTCCACAAAACGAGAATTCTCCAGTTCCCGTTTTCCACAAAACGAGAATTCTCCGTTTCAACAAAACGAGAATTCTCGGATAAAAAAAAAAAAAAAAAATCTCCAGTACCCGTTTTCCACACAACGAGAATACTCCGATAAAAAAAAAAAATAAAAAAATTCCCCAGTTCCCGTTTTCCACAAAATGAGAAGTCTCAGATTAAAAAAATAAAAAAAAAAAGAAATTCTCCAGGTCCCGTTTTCCACAAAACGAGAATTCTCGGATAAAAAAAAAAAAAAAAAAGTTGTCCGCTTCTGGTTTTCCACAAAACGAGAATTCTCGGAAAAAAAAAAAAAAAAAAAAGTTCTCCGATTCTGGTTTTCCACAAAACGAGAATTCTCGGATAAAAAAAAAAAAAAAATTCTTCGATTCCGGTTTTCCAGAAAACAGGAATTCTCGGATAAAAAAAAAAAAAAAAAAAGAAATTCTCCAGGTCCCGTTTTCCACAAAACGAGAATTCTCGGATAAAAAAAAAAAAAAAAAAAAAGTTCTCCGATTCTGGTTTTCCACAAAACGAGATTTCTCGAGTTCCCGTTTTCCACAAAACGAGAATTCTCGGATGAAAAGAAAAAAAAAAAAAAAAATTCTCCGATTCTGGTTTTCCACAACAGGAGAATTCTCGGATAAAAAAAAGAAAAAAAAAAAAATTCTCCAGTACCCGTTTTCCACAAAACGAGAATACTCCGATAAAAAAAAAAAAATAAAAAAAAAAGTTCTCCGATTCTGGTTTTCCACAAAACGAGAATTCTCGGATAAAAAAAAAAAAGAGAAAAAAATTCTCCGATTCTGGTTTTCCACAAAACGAGAATTCTCCAGCTCCCGTTTTCCACAAAACGAGAATTCTCGGATGAAAAGAAAAAAAAAAAAAAAAATTCTCCGATTCTGGTTTTCCACAACAGGAGAATTCTCGGATAAAAAAAAAAAAAAAAATTCTCCAGTTCCCGTTTTCCACAAAACGAGAATTCTCGGATAAAAAAAAAAAAAAAAAAAAAAAAAGTTCTCCGATTCTGGTTTTCCACAAAACGAGAATTCTCCAGTTCCCGTTTTCCACAAAACGAGAATTCTCCGTTTCAACAAAACGAGAATTCTCGGATAAAAAAAAAAAAAAAAAAAATCCTCCGGTACCCGTTTTCCACAACATGAGAAGTCTCGGATTAAAAAAAAAAAAAAAAAATTCTTCGATTCCGGTTTTCCAGAAAACGAGAATTCTCGGATAAAAAAAAAAAAAAAAAAAAAGTTCTCCGATTCTGGTTTTCCACAAAACGAGAATTCTCGGATAAAAAAAAAAAAAACAAAAAAAAATTCCCCAGTTCCCGTTTTCCACAAAATGAGAAGTCTCGGATAAAAAAAAAAAAAAAAATTCTTCGATTCCGGTTTTCCAGTAAACGAGAATTCTCGATAAAAAAAAAAAAAAAAACCAAATTCTCCAGGTCCCATTTTCCACAAAACGAGAATTCTCGGATAAAAAAAAAAAAAAAAAAAGTTCTCCGATTCTGGTTTTCCACAAAACGAGAATTCTCGAGTTCCCGTTTTCCAAAAAACGAGAATTCTCGGATGAAAAGAAAAAAAAAAAATTCTCCGATTCTGGTTTTCCACAACAGGAGAATTCTCGGATAAAAAAAAAAAAAAATTCTCCAGTTCCCGTTTTCCACGAAACGAGAATTCTCGGATAAAAAAAAACGAGAATTCTCCAGTTCCCGTTTTCCACAAAACGAGAATTCTCCGTTTCAACAAAACGAGAATTCTCGGATAAAAAGAGAAAAAGATTCTCCGATTCTGGTTTTCCACAAAACGAGAATTCTCCAGTTCCCGTTTTCCACAAAACGAGAATTCTCGGATGAAAAGAAAGAAAAAAAAAATTCTCCGATTCTGGTTTTCCACAACAGGAGAATTATCGGATAAAAAAAAAAAAAAAATTCTCCAGTTCCCGTTTTCCAGGAAAAAAGATTTCTCGGATAAAAAAAAAAAAAAAAAAGTCTCCGATTCTGGTTTTCGAACAAAAGGAGAATTCTCGGATAAAAAAAAAAAAAATATCTCCAGTTCCCGTTTTCCACAAAACGAGAATTCTCGGATAAAAAAAAAAAAAAAAAATTCTCCGATTCTGGTTTTCCACAAAACGAGAATTCTCGGATAAAAAAAAAAAAAAAAAAAAGTTCTCCGATTCTGGTTTTCCACAAAACGAGAATTCTCCAGTTCCCGTTTTCCACAAAAGGAGAATTCTCGGATGAAAAGAAAAAAAAAAAAATTCTCCGATTCTGGTTTTCCACAACAGGAGAATTCTCGGATAAAAAAAAAAAAAAATTCTCCAGTTCCCGTTGTCCACAAAACGAGAATTCTCGGATAGAAAAAAAAAAAATAAAAATAGAAAAGTTCTCCGATTCTGGTTTTCCACAAAACGTGAATTCTCGGATAAAAAAAAAATTTTTTTTTTCTCCAGTTCCCGTTTTCCACAAAACGAGAATTCTCGGATAAAAGAAAAGAAAAAAAAATATTCTCCGATTCTGGTTTTCCACAAAACGAGAATTCTCCAGTTCCCGTTTTCCACAAAACGAGAATTCTCCGTTTCAACAAAACGAGAATTCTCGGATAAAAAAAAAAAAAAATTCTCCAGTACCCGTTTTCCACAAAACGAGAATACTCCGATAAAAAAAAAAAAAAAAAAAATTCCCCAGTTCCCGTTTTCCACAAAATGAGAAGTCTCAGATAAAAAAAAAAAAAAAAAAGAAATTCTCCAGGTCCCGTTTTCCACAAAACGAGAATTCTCGGATAAAAAAAAAAAAAAAAAAAGATGTCGGATTCTGGTTTTCCACAAAACGAGAATTCTGGGAAAAAAAAAAAAAAAAAAAGTTCTCCGATTCTGGTTTTCCACAAAACGAGACTTCTCGGATAAAAGAAAAAAAAAAAAAAATTCTCCAGTACCCGTTTTCCACAAAACGAGAATACTCCGATAAAAATAAAAAATAAAAAAACAAATTCTTCGATTCCGGTCTTCCAGAAAACGAGAATTCTCGGATAAAAAAAAAAAAAAAAAAGAAATTCTCCAGGTCCCGTTTTCCACAAAACGAGAATTCTCGGATAAAAAAAAAAAAAAAAAAAAAAGTTCTCCGATTCTGGTTTTCCACAAAACGAGAATTCTCGAGTTCCCGTTTTCCACAAAACGAGAATTCTCGGATGAAAAGAAAAAAAAAACAAAAATTCTCCCATTCTGGTTTTCCACAACAGGAGAATTCTCGGATAAAAAAAAAAAAAAAAATTCTCCAGTACCCGTTTTCCAAAAAACGAGAATACTCTGATAAAAAAAAAAAAAAAAAAAATTCTCCAGTTCCCGTTTTCCACAAAACGAGAAGTCTCGGATAAAAAAAAAAAATAAAAAAAAAAAAGTTCTCCGAATCTGGTTTTCCACAAAACGAGAATTCTCGGATAAAATAAAAAAAGAGAAAAAAATTCTCCGATTCTGGTTTTCCACAAAACGAGAATTCTCCAGTTCCCGTTTTCCACAAAACGAGAATTCTCGGATGAAAAGAAAAAAAAAAAATTCTCCGATTCTGGTTTTCCACAAAACGAGAAGTCCCGGATAAAAAAAAAAAAAAAAAAAAGAAATTCTCCAGGTCCCATTTTTCCACAAAACGAGAATTCTCGGATAAAAAAAAAAAAAAAAAAAAGTTCTCCGATTCTGGTTTTCCACAAAACGAGAATTCTCGAGTTCCCGTTTTCCACAAAACGAGAATTCTCGGATGAAAAGAAAAAAAAAACAAAAATTCTCCCATTCTGGTTTTCCACAACAGGAGAATTCTCGGATAAAAAAAAAAAAAAAATTCTCCAGTACCCTCTTTCCAAAAAACGAGAATACTCTGATAAAAAAAAAAAAAAAAATTCTCCAGTTCCCGTTTTCCACAAAACGAGAAGTCTCGGATAAAAAAAAAAAATAAAAAAAAAAAAGTTCTCCGAATCTGGTTTTCCACAAAACGAGAATTCTCGGATAAAATAAAAAAAGAGAAAAAAATTCTCCGATTCTGGTTTTCCACAAAACGAGAATTCTCCAGTTCCCGTTTTCCACAAAACGAGAATTCTCGGATGAAAAGAAAAAAAAAAAAATTCTCCGATTCTGGTTTTCCACAAAACGAGAAGTCCCGGATAAAAAAAAAAAAAAAAAAAATTCTCCAGTTCCCGTTTTCCACAAAACGAGAATTCTCGGATAAAAAAAAAAAAAAAAAAAAGTTCTCCGATTCTGGTTTTCCACAAAACGAGAATTCTCCAGTTCCCGTTTTCCACAAAACGAGAACTCTCCGTTTCAACAAAACGAGAATTCTCGGATAAAAAAAAAAAAAAAAAAAAAATCCTCCGGTACCCGTTTTCCACAACATGAGAAGTCTCGGATAAAAAAAAAAAAAAAAATTCTTCGATTCCGGTTTTCCAGTAAACCAGAATTCTCGATAAAAAAAAAAAAAAAAACTAAATTCTCCAGGTCCCATTTTCCACAAAACGAGAATTCTCGGATGAAAAAAAAAAAAAAAAAAAGTTCTCCGATTCTGGTTTTCCACAAAACGAGAATTCTCGAGTTCCCGTTTTCCACAAAACGAGAATTCTCGGATGAAAAGAAAAAAAAAAAAAAAAAATCTCCGATTCTGGTTTTCCACAACAAGAGAATCCTCGGATAAAAAAAAAAAAAAAATTCTCCAGTTCCGGTTTTCCACTAAACGAGAATTCTCGGATAAAACAAAAAAAAAAAAAAAAACAAGTTCTCCGATTCCGGTTTTCGAACAAAACGAGAATTCTCAGATAAAAAAAAAAAAAAAATTCTCCAGTTCCCTTTTTCCACAAAACGAGAATTCTCGGATAAAAAAAAAAAAAAAAAAAATTCTCCGATTCTGGTTTTCCACAAAACGAGAATTCTCGGATAAAAAAAAAAGAGAAAAAAATTCTCCGATTCTGGTTTTCCACAAACCGAGAATTCTCCAGTTCCCGTTTTCCACAAATCGAGAATTCTCGCATGAAAAGAAAAAAAAAAAAAAATTCTCCGATTCTGGTTTTCCACAACAGGAGAATTCTCGGATAAAAAAAAAAAAAAAAAAAAGTTCTCCGATTCTGGTTTTCCACAAAACGTGAATTCTCGGATAAAAAAAAAAAATTTTTTTTTCTCCAGTTCCCGTTTTCCACAAAACGAGAATTCTCGGAATAAAAAAAAAAAAAAAAAAAAATTCTCCGATTCTGGTTTTCCACAAAACGAGAATTCTCCAGTTCCCGTTTTCCACAAAACGAGAATTCTCCGTTTCAACAAAACGAGAATTCTCGGATAAAAAAAAAAAAAAAAAATTCTCCAGTACCCGTTTTCCACAAAACGAGAATACTCCGATGAAAAAAAAATGAAAAAAAAAAATTTCCCAGTTCCCGTTTTCCACAAAATGAGAAGTCTCAGATATAAAAAAAAAAAAAAAAAAGAAATTCTCCAGGTCCGGTTTTCCACAAAACGAGAATTCTCGGATAAAAAAAAAAAAAAAAAGTTCTCCGAATCTCGTTTTCCACAAAACGAGAATTCTGGGAAGAAAAAAAAAAAAAAAAAAGTTCTCCGATTCTGGTTTTCCACAAAACGAGAATTCTCGGATGAAAAAAAAGAAAAAAAAAAATTCTCCAGTACCCGTTTTCCACAAAACGAGAATACTCCGATAAAAAAAAAAATAAATCAAAAAAATTCTTCGATTCCGGTTTTCCAGAAAACGAGAATTCTCGGATAAAAAAAAAAAAAAAAAAAAAGAAATTCTCCAGGTCCCGTTTTCCACAAAACGAGAATTCTCGGATAAAAAAAAAAAAAAAAAAAGTTCTCCGATTCTGGTTTTCCACAAAACGAGAATTCTCGAGTTCCCGTTTTCCACAAAACGAGAATTCTCGGATGAAAAGAAAAAAAAAAAAATATCCTCCGATTCTGGTTTTCCACAACAGGAGAATTCTCGGATAAAAAAAAAAAAAAAATTCTCCAGTACCCGTTTTCCACAAAACGAGAATACTCCGATAAAAAAAACAAAAAAAAATTCCCCAGTTCCCGTTTTCCAAAAAATGAGAAGTCTCGGATAAAAAAAAAAAAAATAAAAAAAAAAAGTTCTCCGATTCTGGTTTTCCACAAAACGAGAATTGTCGGATAAAAAAAAAAAAAGAGAAAAAAATTCTCCGATTCTGGTTTTCCACAAAACGAGAATTCTCCAGTTCCCGTTTTCCACAAAAGGAGAATTCTCGGATGAAAAGAAAAAAAAAAAAATTCTCCGATTCTGGTTTTCCACAACAGGAGAATTCTCGGATAAAAAAAAAAAAATAAAATAAAAAAGTTCTCCGATTCTGGTTTTCCACAAAACGTGAATTCTCGGATAAAAAAAAAAAAAAAATTTCTCCAGTTCCCGTTTTCCACAAAACGAGAATTCTCGGATAAAAAAAAAAAATATATTCTCCGATTCTGGTTTTCCACAAAACGAGAATTCTCCAGTTCCCGTTTTCCACAAAACGAGAATTCTCCGTTTCAACAAAACGAGAATTCTCGGATAAAAAAAAAAAAAAAAAAATTCTCGAGTACCCGTTTTCCACAAAACGAGAATTCTCCGATGAAAAAAAAAAAAAAATTCCCCAGTTCCCGTTTTCCACAAAATGAGAAGTCTCAGATAAAAAAGAAAAAAAAAAAAAAAGAAATTCTCCAGGTCCCGTTTTCCACAAAACGAGAATTCTCGGATAAAAAAAAAAAAAAAAAAAGTTGTCCGATTCTGGTTTTCCACAAAACGAGAATTCTGGGAAAAAAAAAAAAAAAAAAAAAGGTCTCCGATTCTGGTTTTCCACAAAACGAGAATTCTCGGATAAAAAAAAAAAAAAAAATTCTCCAGTACCCGTTTTCCACAAAACGAGAATACTCCGATAAAAAAAAAAAAAAATAAAAAAAATTCTTCGATTCCGGTTTTCCAGAAAACGAGAATTCTCGGATAAAAAAAAAAAAAAAAAAAGAAATTCTCCAGGTCCCGTTTTCCACAAAACGAGAATTCTCGGATAAAAAAAAAAAAAAAAAAAAAGTTCTCCGATTCTGGTTTTCCACAAAACGAGAATTCTCCAGTTCCCGTTTTCCACAAAACGAGAATTCTCGGATGAAAAGAAAAAAAAAAAATTCTCCGATTCTGGTTTTCCACAACAGGAGAATTCTCGGATAAAAAAAAAAAAAAAAATTCTCCAGTTCCCGTTTTCCACAAAACGAGAATTCTCGGATAAAAAAAAAAAATTCTCCGATTTTGGTTTTCCACAAAACGAGAATTCTCCAGTTCCCGTTTTCGACAAAACGAGAATTCTCGGATGAAAAGAAAAAAAAAATTTTCCGATTCTGGTTTTCCACAAAACGAGAATTCTCCAGTTCCCGTTTTCCACAAAACGAGAATTCTCCGTTTCAACAAAACGAGAAATCTTCGATAAAAAAAAAAAATAAAAAAATTCTCCGATTCTGGTTTTCCGCAAAACGAGAATTCTCCAGTTCCCGTTTTCCAAAAAACGAGAATTCTCGGATAAAAAAAAAAAAAAAAATTTCCGATTCTGCTTTTCCACAAAACGAGAATTCTCCAGTTCCCGTTTTCCACAAAACGAGAATTCTCCGTTTCAACAAAACGAGAATTCTCGGATAAAAAGAGAAAAAGATTCTCCGATTCTGGTTATCCACAAAACGAGAATTCTCCAGTTCCCGTTTTCCACAAAACGAGAATTCTCGGATGAAAAGAAAAAAAAAAAAAAAAAAATTCTCCGATTCTGGTTTTCCACAACAGGAGAATTCTCGGATAAAAAAAAAAAAATTCCCCAGTTCCCGTTTTCCACGAAACGAGAATTCTCGGATAAAAAAAAAAAAAAAAAAAAAAAAGTTCTCCGATTCTGGTTTTCGAACAAAAGGAGAATTCTCGGATAAAAAAAAAAAAAATTTCTCCAGTTCCCGTTTCCCACAAAACGAGAATTCTCGGATAAAAAAAAAAAAAAAAAATTCTCCGATTCTGGTTTTCCACAAAACGAGAATTCTCGGATAAAAAAAAAAAAAAAAAAAAAAGTTCTCCGATTCTGGTTTTCCACAAAACGAGAATTCTCCAGTTCCCGTTTTCCACAAAAGGAGAATTCTCGGATGAAAAGAAAAAAAAAAAAAAATTCTCCGATTCTGGTTTTCCACAACAGGAGAATTCTCGGATAAAAAAAAAAAAAAAAATTCTCCAGTTTCCGTTTTCCACAAAACATGAATTCTCGGATAAAAAAAAAAAATAAATAAAAAAGTTCTCCGATTCTGGTTTTCCACAAAACGTGAATTCTCGGATAAAAAAAAAAAAATTTTTCTCCAGTTCCCGTTTTTCACAAAACGAGAATTCTCGGATAAAAAAAAAAAAAAATATTCTCCGATTCTGGTTTTCCACAAAACGAGAATTCTCCAGTTCCCATTTTCCACAAAACGAGAATTCTCGGATAAAAAAAAAAAAAAAAAAAAAGTTCTCCGATTCTGGTTTTCCACAAAACGAGAATTTTCCAGTTCCCGTTTTCCACAAAACGAGAATTCTCCGTTTCAACAAAACGAGAATTCTCGGATAAAAAAAAAAAAAAAAAATTCTCCAGTACCCGTTTTCCACAAAACGAGAATTCTCCGATAAAAAAAAAAAAAAAAAATTCCCCAGTCCCCGTTTTCCACAAAATGAGAAGTCTCAGATAAAAAAAAAAAAAAAAAAGGAAATTCTCCAGGTCCCGTTTTCCACAAAACGAGAATTCTCGGATAAAAAAAAAAAAAAAAAAGTTGTCCGATTCTGGTTTTCCACAAAACGAGAATTCTGGGAAAAAAAAAAAAAAAAAAAAAAATCTCCCGTTGTGGTTTTCCACAAAACGAGAATTCTCGGATAAAAAAAAAAAAAAAAAAAATTCTCCAGTACCCGTTTTCCACAAAACGAGAATACTCCGATAAAAAAAAAAAATAAAAAATAAAAATTCTTCGACTCCGGTTTTCCAGAAAACGAGAATTCTCGGATAAAAAAAAAAAAAAAAAAAAAGAAATTCTCCAGGTGCCGTTTTCCACAAAACGAGAATTCTCGGATAAAAAAAAAAAAAAAAAAAAAGTTCTCCGATTCTGGTTTTCCACAAAACGAGAATTCTCGAGTTCCCGTTTTCCACAAAACGAGAATTCTCGGATGAAAAGAAAAAAAAAAAAAAAAAAATTCTCCGATTCTGGTTTTCCAGAACAGGAGAATTCTCGGATAAAAAAAAAAAATAAAAAAAAGTTCACCAGTACCCGTTTTCCACAAAACGAGAATACTCCGATAAAAAAAAAAAAAAAAAAAATTCCCCAGTTCCCGTTTTCCACAAAATGAGAAGTCTCGGATAAAAAAAAAAAATAAAAAACAAAAAGTTCTCCGATTCTGGTTTTCCACAAAACGAGAATTCTCGGATAAAAAAAAAAAGAGAAAAAAATTCTCCGATTCTGGTTTTCCACAAAACGAGAATTCTCCAGTTCCCGTTTTCCACAAAACGAGAATTCTCGGATGAAAAGAAAAAAAAAAAAAAAATTCTCCGATTCTCGTTTTCCACAACAGGAGAATTCTCGGATAAAAAAAAAAAAAAATTCTCCAGTTCCCGTTTTCCACAAAACGAGAATTCTCGGATAAAAAAAAAAAAAAATTCTCCGATTTTGGTTTTCCACAAAACGAGAATTCTCCAGTTCCCGTTTTCGACAAAACGAGAATTCTCGGATGAAAAGAAAAAAAAAAAATTTTCCGATTCTGGTTTTCCACAAAACGAGAATTCTCCAGTTCCCGTTTTCCACAAAACGAGAATTCTCCGTTTCAACAAAACGAGAATTCTTCGATAAAAAAAAAAAAAAAAATTCTCCGATTCTGGTTTTCCGCAAAACGAGAATTCTCCAGTTCCCGTTTTCCAAAAAACGAGAATTCTCGGATAAAAAAAAAAAATTTTCCGATTCTGCTTTTCCACAAAACGAGAATTCTCCAGTTCCCGTTTTCCACAAAACGAGAATTCTCCGTTTCAACAAAACGAGAATTCTCGGATAAAAAGAGAAAAAGATTCTCCGATTCTGGTTTTCCACAAAACGAGAATTCTCCAGTTCCCGTTTTCCACAAAACGAGAATTCTCGGATGAAAAGAAAAAAAAAAAAAAAATTCTCCGATTCTGGTTTTCCACAACAGAAGAATTCTCGGATAAAAAAAAAAAAAAAAATTCTCCAGTTCCCGTTTTCCACGAAACGAGAATTCTCGGATAAAAAAAAAAAAAAAAAAAAAAAGTTCTCCGATTCTGGTTTTCGAACAAAAGGAGAATTCTCGGATAAAAAAAAAAAAAATTTCTCCAGTTCCCGTTTTCCACAAAACGAGAATTCTCGGATAAAAAAAAAAAAAAAAAATTCTCCGATTCTGGTTTTCCACAAAACGAGAATTCTCGGATATAAAAAAAAAAAAAAAAAAGTTCTCCGATTCTGGTTTTCCACAAAACGAGAATTCTCCAGTTCCCGTTTTCCACAAAAGGAGAATTCTCGGATGAAAAGAAAAAAAAAAAATTCTCCGATTCTGGTTTTCCCCAACAGGAGAATTCTCGGATTAAAAAAAAAAAAAAAAAAAAGTTCTCCGATTCTGGTTTTCCACAAAACGAGAATTCTCCAGTTCCCGTTTTCCACAAAACGAGAATTCTCGGATAAAAAAAAAATAAAAATAAAAAAGTTCTCCGATTCTGGTTTTCCACAAAACGTGAATTCTCGGATAAAAAAAAAATTTTTTTTTTCTCCAGTTCCCGTTTTCCACAAAACGAGAATTCTCGGATAAAAAAAAAAAATATTCTCCGATTCTGGTTTTCCACAAAACGAGAATTCTCCAGTTCCCGTTTTCCACAAAACGAGGATTCTCCGTTTCAACAAAACGAGAATTCTCGGATAAAAAAAAAAAAAAAAAAAATTCTCCAGTACCCGTTTTCCACAAAACGAGAATACTCCGATAAAAAAAAAAAAAAAAAAAATTCCCCAGTTCCCGTTTTCCACAAAATGAGAAGTCTCAGATAAAAAAAAAAAAAAAAAAAGAAATTCTCCAGGTCCCGTTTTCCACAAAACGAGAATTCTCGGATAAAAAAAAAAAAAAAGTTGTCCGCTTCTGGTTTTCCACAAAACGAGAATTCTGGGAAAAAAAAAAAAAAAAAAAAGTTCTCCGATTCTGGTTTTCCACAAAACGAGAATTCTCGGATAAAAAAAAAAAAAAAAAAATTCTTCGATTCCGGTTTTCCAGAAAACGAGAATCTCGGATAAAAAAAAAAAAAAAAAAAGAAATTCTCCAGGTCCCGTTTTCCACAAAACGAGAATTCTCGGATAAAAAAAAAAAAAAAAAAAAAAAGTTCTTTGATTCTGGTTTTCCACAAAACGAGAATTCTCGAGTTCCCGTTTTCCACAAAACGAGAATTCTCGGATGAAAAGAAAAAAAAAAAAAAAAATTCTCCGATTCTGGTTTTCCACAACAGGAGAATTCTCGGATAAAAAAAAGAAAAAAAAAAAAATTCTCCAGTACCCGTTTTCCACAAAACGAGAATACTCCGATAAAAAAAAAAAAAAAAAAATTCCCCAGTTCCCGTTTTCCACAAAATGAGAAGTCTCGGATAAAAAAAAAAAAATAAAAAAAAAAGTTCTCCGATTCTGGTTTTCCACAAAACGAGAATTCTCGGATAAAAAAAAAAAAGAGAAAAAAATTCTCCGAATCTGGTTTTCCACAAAACGAGAATTCTCCAGTTCCCGTTTTAAACAAAACGAGAATTCTCGGACGAAAAGAAAAAAAAAAAAATTCTCCGATTCTGGTTTTCCACAACACGAGAATTCTCGGATAAAAAAAAAAAAAAAAATTCTCCAGTTCCCGTTTTCCACAAAACGAGAATTCTCGGATAAAAAAAAAAAAAAAAAAAAAAGTTCTCCGATTCTGGTTTTCCACAAAACGAGAATTCTCCAGTTCACGTTTTCCACAAAACGAGAATTCTCCGTTTCAACAAAACGAGAATTCTCGGATCAAAAAAAAAAAAAAAAAAAAACTCCTCCGGTACCCGTTTTCCACAACATGAGAAGTCGCGGATTAAAAAAAAAAAAAAAAAATTCTTCGATTCCGGTTTTCCAGAAAACGAGAATTCTCGGATAAAAAAAAAAAAAAAAAAAGAAATTCTCCAGGTCCCGTTTTCAACAAAACGAGAATTCTCGGATAAAAAAAAAAAAAAAAAAAAAGTTCTCCGATTCTGGTTTTCCACAAAACGAGAATTCTGGGGAAAAAAAAAAAAAAAAAAAAAGTTCTCCGATTCTGGTTTTCCCCAAAACGAGAATTCTCGGATAAAAAAAAAAAAACCAAAAAAAAATTCCCCAGTTCCCGTTTTCCACAAAATGAGAAGTCTCGGATAAAAAAAAAAAAAAAAAATTCTTCGATTCCGGTTTTCCAGTAAACGAGAATTCTCGATAAAAAAAAAAAAAAAAAAAACTAAATTCTCCAGGTCCCATTTTCCACAAAACGAGAATTCTCGGATAAAAAAAAAAAAAAAAAAAGTTCTCCGATTCTGGTTTTCCACAAAACGAGAATTCTCGAGTTCCCGTTTTCGACAAAACGAGAATTCTCGGATGAAAAGAAAAAAAAAAAAAATTCTCCGATTCTGGTTTTCCACAACAGGAGAATTCTCGGATAAAAAAAAAAAAAATTCTCCAAGCCCGTTTTCCACGAAACGAGAATTCTCGGATAAAAAAAAACGAGAATTCTCCAGTTCCCGTTTTCCACAAAACGAGAATTCTCCGTTTCAACAAAACGAGAATTCTCGGATAAAAAGAGAAAAAGATTCTCCGATTCTGGTTTTCCACAAAACGAGAATTCTCCAGTTCCCGTTTTCCACAAAACGAGAATTCTCGGATGAAAAGAAAAAAAAAAAAATTATCCGATTCTGGTTTTCCACAACAGGAGAATTCTCGGATAAAAAAAAAAAAAAATTCTCCAGTTCCCGTTTTCCACGAAACGAGAATTCTCGGATAAAAAAAAAAAAAAAAAAAAAGTTCTCCGATTCTGGTTTTCGAACAAAAGGAGAATTCTCGGATAAAAAAAAAAAAAAATTTCTCCAGTTCCCGTTTTCCACAAAACGAGAATTCTCGGATAAAAAAAAAAAAAAAAAAGTTCTCCGATTCTGGTTTTCCACAAAACGAGAATTCTCCAGTTCCCGTTTTCCACAAAAGGAGAATTCTCGGATTAAAAGAAAAAAAAAAAAAATTCTCCGATTCTGGTTTTCCACAACAGGAGAATTCTCGGATAAAAAAAAAAAAAAATTCTCCAGTTCCCGTTTTCCACGAAACGAGAATTCTCGGATAAAAAAAAACGAGAATTCTCCAGTTCCCGTTTTCCACAAAACGAGAATTCTCCGTTTTAACAAAACGAGAATTCTCGGATAAAAAAAAAAAATTTCTCCAGTTCCCGTTTTCCACAAAACGAGAATTCTCGGATAAAAAAAAAAAAAAAAAAATTCTCCGATTCTGGTTTTCCACAAAACGAGAATTCTCGGATAAAAAAAAAAAAAAAAAAGTTCTCCGATTCTGATTTTCCACAAAACGAGAATTCTCCAGTTCCCGTTTTCCACAAAAGGAGAATTCTCGGATGAAAAGAAAAAAAAAAAAAAAAATTCTCCGATTCTGGTTTTCCACAACAGGAGAATTCTCGGATAAAAAAAAAAAAAAAAATTCTCCAGTTCCCGTTGTCCACAAGACGAGAATTCTCGGATAAAAAAACAAAAATAAAAATAAAAAAGTTCTCCGATTCTGGTTTTCCACAAAACGTGAATTCTCGGATAAAAAAAAAAATTTTTTTTTTCTCCAGTTCCCGTTTTCCACAAAACGAGAATTCTCGGATAAAAGAAAAAAAAAAATATTCTCCGATTCTGGTTTTCCACAAAACGAGAATTCTCCAGTTCCCGTTTTCCACAAAACGAGAATTCTCCGTTTCAACAAAACGAGAATTCTCGGATAAAAAAAAAAAAAAAATTCTCCAGTACCCGTTTTCCACAAAACGAGAATACTCCGATAAAAAAAAAAAAAAAAAAAATTCCCCAGTTCCCGTTTTCCACAAAATGAGAAGTCTCAGATAAAAAAAAAAAAAAAAAAAGAAATTCTCGAGGTCCCGTTTTCCACAAAACGAGAATTCTCGGATAAAAAAAAAAAAAAAAAAAGATGTCCGATTCTGGTTTTCCACAAAACGAGAATTCTGGGAAAAAAAAAAAAAAAAGTTCTCCGATTCTGGTTTTCCACAAAACGAGAATCCTCGGATAAAAAAAAAAAAAAAAATTCTCCAGTACCCGTTTTCCACAAAACGAGAATACTCCGATAAAAAAAAAAAATAAAAAAAAAAATTCTTCGATTCCGGTCTTCCAGAAAACGAGAATTCTCGGATAAAAAAAAAAAAAAAAAAGAAATTCTCCAGGTCCCGTTTTCCACAAAACGAGAATTCTCGGATAAAAAAAAAAAAAAAAAAAAAGTTCTCCGATTCTGGTTTTCCACAAAACGAGAATTCTCGAGTTCCCGTTTTCCACAAAACGAGAATTCTCGGATGAAAAGAAAAAAAAAAATTCTCCCATTCTGGTTTTCCACAACAGGGGAATTCTCGGATAAAAAAAAAAAAAAAAATTCTCCAGTACCCGTTTTCCACAAAACGAGAATACCCCGATAAATAAAAAATAAAAAAAAATTCTCCAGTTCCCGTTTTCCACAAAACGAGAAGTCTCGGATAAAAAAAAAAAAATAAAAAAAAAAAAGTTCTCCGAATCTGGTTTTCCACAAAACGAGAATTCTCGGATAAAAAAAAAAAGAGAAAAAAATTCTCCGATTCTGGTTTTCCACAAAACGAGAATTCTCCAGTTCCCGTTTTCCACAAAACGAGAATTCTCGGATGAAAAGAAAAAAAAAAATTCTCAGATTCTGGTTTTCCACAACAGGAGAATTCCCGGATAAAAAAAAAAAAAAAAAAAAATTCTCCAGTTCCCGTTTTCGAGAAAACGAGAATTCTCGGATAAAAAAAAAAAAAAAAAAAAGTTCTCCGATTCTGGTTTTCCACAAAACGAGAATTCTCCAGTTCCCGTTTTCCACAAAACGAGAATTCTCCGTTTCAACAAAACGAGAATTCTCGGATAAAAAAAAAGAAAAAAAAAAATCCTCCGGTGGCCGTTTTCCACAACATGAGAAGTCTCGGATAAAAAAAAGAAAAAAAAATTCTTCGATTCCGGTTTTCCAGAAAACGAGAATTCTCGGATAAAAAAAAAAAAAAAAAAAAAAGAAATTCTCCAGGTCCCGTTTTCAACAAAACGAGAATTCTCGGATAAAAAAAAAAAAAAAAAAAGTTCTCCGATTCTGGTTTTCCACAAAACGAGAATTCTGGGGAAAAAAAAAAAAAAAAAGTTCTCCGATTCTGGTTTTCCACAAAACGAGAATTCTCGGATAAAAAAAAAAAAAAAACAAAAAAAAATTCCCCAGTTCCCGTTTTCCACAAAATGAGAAGTCTCGGATAAAAAAAAAGAAAAAAAAGAAAATTCTTCGATTCCGGTTTTCCAGTAAACCAGAATTCTCCATAAAAAAAAAAAAAAAAAAAACTAAATTCTCCAGGTCCCATTTTCCACAAAACGAGAATTCTCGGATGAAAAAAAAAAAAAAAAAAGTTCTCCGATTCTGGTTTTCCACAAAACGAGAATTCTCGAGTTCCCGTTTTCCACAAAACGAGAATTCTCGGATGAAAAGAAAAAAAAAAAAAATCTCCGATTCTGGTTTTCCACAACAAGAGAATCCTCGGATAAAAAAAAAAAAAAAATTCTCCAGTTCCGGTTTTCCACTAAACGAGAATTCTCGGATAAAAAAAAAAAAAAAACAAGTTCTCCGATTCCGGTTTTCGAACAAAACGAGAATTCTCAGATAAAAAAAAAAAAAATATTCTCCAGTTCCCTTTTTCCACAAAACGAGAATTCTCGGATAAAAAAAAAAAAAAAAAAAAAATTCTCCGATTCTGGTTTTCCACAAAACGAGAATTCTCGGATAAAAAAAAAAGAGAAAAAAATTCTCCGATTCTGGTTTTCCACAAACCGAGAATTCTCCAGTTCCCGTTTTCCACAAATTGAGAATTCTCGGATGAAAAGAAAAAAAAAAAATTCTCCGATTCTGGTTTTCCACAACAGGAGAATTCTCGGATGAAAAAAAAAAAAAAAATTCTCCAGTTCCCGTTTTCCACAAAACGAGAATTCTGGGATAAAAAAAAAAAAAAAAAAAAAAAGTTCTCCGATTCTGGTTTTCCACCAAACGTGAATTCTCGGATAAAAAAAAAAAAAAATTTTTTTTCTCCAGTTCCCGTTTTCCATAAAAAGAGAATTCTCGGAATAAAAAAAAAAAAAAAAAATAATTCTCCGATTCTGGTTTTCCACAAAACGAGAATTCTCCAGTTCCCGTTTTCCACAAAACCAGAATTCTCCGTTTCAACAAAACGAGAATTCTCGGATAAAAAAAAAAAAAAAAAAATTCTCCAGTACCCGTTTTCCACAAAACGAGAATACTCCGATAAAAAAAAATAAAAAAAAAAAATTCCCCAGTTCCCGTTTTCCACAAAATGAGAAGTCTCAGATATAAAAAAAAAAAAAAAAAAAAGAAATTCTCCAGGTCCGGTT
Organism: Eutreptiella sp. 'Long Island Sound 2002'; assembly: GCA_964036045.1. Classification (NCBI taxonomy): domain Eukaryota; phylum Euglenozoa; class Euglenophyceae; order Eutreptiales; family Eutreptiaceae; genus Eutreptiella; species Eutreptiella sp. 'Long Island Sound 2002'. The sequence continues at coordinate 19,920,429 of OZ038391.1, forward strand.
TTCCACAAAACGAGAATTCTCGGATTAAAAAAAAAAAAAAAAGTTCTCCAATTCTGGTTTTCCACAAAACGAGAATACTCCGATAAAAAAAAAAATAAAAAAAAAAATTCTTCGATTCCGGTTTTCCAGAAAACGAGAATTCTCGGATAAAAAAAAAAAAAAAAAAAGAAATTCTCCAGGTCCCGTTTTCCACAAAACGAGAATTCTCGGATAAAAAAAAAAAAAAAAAAAAAAAGTTCTCCGATTCTGGTTTTCCACAAAACGAGAATTCTCGAGTTCCCGTTTTCCACAAAACGAGAATTCTCGGATGAAAAGAAAAAAAAAAAATTCTCCCATTCTGGTTTTCCACAACAGGGGAATTCTCGGATAAAAAAAAAAAAAAAATTCTCCAGTACCCGTTTTCCACAAAACGAGAATACCCCGATAAATAAAAAATAAAAAAAAATTCTCCAGTTCCCGTTTTCCACAAAACGAGAAGTCTCGGATAAAAAAAAAAAAATAAAAAAAAAAAAGTTCTCCGAATCTGGTTTTCCACAAAACGAGAATTCTCGGATAAAAAAAAAAAGAGAAAAAAATTCTCCGATTCTGGTTTACCACAAAACGAGAATTCTCCAGTTCCCGTTTTCCACAAAACGAGAATTCTCGGATGAAAAGAAAAAAAAAAATTCTCAGATTCTGGTTTTCCACAACAGGAGAATTCCCGGATAAAAAAAAAAAAAAAAAAAATTCTCCAGTTCCCGTTTTCGAGAAAACGAGAATTCTCGGATAAAAAAAAAAAAAAAAAAAAAGTTCTCCGATTCTGGTTTTCCACAAAACGAGAATTCTCCAGTTCCCGTTTTCCACAAAACGAGAATTCTCCGTTTCAACAAAACGAGAATTCTCGGATAAAAAAAAAGAAAAAAAAAAATCCTCCGGTGGCCGTTTTCCACAACATGAGAAGTCTCGGATAAAAAAAAGAAAAAAAAATTCTTCGATTCCGGTTTTCCAGAAAACGAGAATTCTGGGATAAAAAAAAAAAAAAAAAAAAAGAAATTCTCCAGGTCCCGTTTTCAACAAAACGAGAATTCTCGGATAAAAAAAAAAAAAAAAAAAGTTCTCCGATTCTGGTTTTCCACAAAACGAGAATTCTGGGGAAAAAAAAAAAAAAAAAAGTTCTCCGATTCTGGTTTTCCACAAAACGAGAATTCTCGGATAAAAAAAAAAAAAAAACAAAAAAAAATTCCCCAGTTCCCGTTTTCCACAAAATGAGAAGTCTCGGATAAAAAAAAAGAAAAAAAAGAAAATTCTTCGATTCCGGTTTTCCAGTAAACCAGAATTCTCGATAAAAAAAAAAAAAAAAAAAACTAAATTCTCCAGGTCCCATTTTCCACAAAACGAGAATTCTCGGATGAAAAAAAAAAAAAAAAAAAGTTCTCCGATTCTGGTTTTCCACAAAACGAGAATTCTCGAGTTCCCGTTTTCCACAAAACGAGAATTCTCGGATGAAAAGAAAAAAAAAAAAAATCTCCGATTCTGGTTTTCCACAACAAGAGAATCCTCGGATAAAAAAAAAAAAAAATTCTCCAGTTCCGGTTTTCCACTAAACGAGAATTCTCGGATAAAAAAAAAAAAAAAACAAGTTCTCCGATTCCGGTTTTCGAACAAAACGAGAATTCTCAGATAAAAAAAAAAAATATTCTCCAGTTCCCTTTTTCCACAAAACGAGAATTCTCGGATAAAAAAAAAAAAAAAAAAAAATTCTCCGATTCTGGTTTTCCACAAAACGAGAATTCTCGGATAAAAAAAAAAGAGAAAAAAATTCTCCGATTCTGGTTTTCCACAAACCGAGAATTCTCCAGTTCCCGTTTTCCACAAATCGAGAGTTCTCGGATGAAAAGAAAAAAAAAAAATTCTCCGATTCTGGTTTTCCACAACAGGAGAATTCTCGGATGAAAAAAAAAAAAAAAAATTCTCCAGTTCCCGTTTTCCACAAAACGAGAATTCTGGGATAAAAAAAAAAAAAAAAAAAAAAAGTTCTCCGATTCTGGTTTTCCACCAAACGTGAATTCTCGGATAAAAAAAAAAAAAAATTTTTTTTCTCCAGTTCCCGTTTTCCATAAAAAGAGAATTCTCGGAATAAAAAAAAAAAAAAAAAAAATTCTCCGATTCTGGTTTTCCACAAAACGAGAATTCTCCAGTTCCCGTTTTCCACAAAACCAGAATTCTCCGTTTCAACAAAACGAGAATTCTCGGATAAAAAAAAAAAAAAAAAAATTCTCCAGTACCCGTTTTCCACAAAACGAGAATACTCCGATAAAAAAAAATAAAAAAAAAAAAATTCCCCAGTTCCCGTTTTCCACAAAATGAGAAGTCTCAGATATAAAAAAAAAAAAAAAAAAAGAAATTCTCCAGGTCCGGTTTTCCACAAAACGAGAATTCTCGGATTAAAAAAAAAAAAAAAGTTCTCCAATTCTGGTTTTCCACAAAACGAGAATACTCCGATAAAAAAAAAAATAAAAAAAAAAATTCTTCGATTCCGGTTTTCCAGAAAACGAGAATTCTCGGATAAAAAAAAAAAAAAAAAAAGAAATTCTCCAGGTCCCGTTTTCCACAAAACGAGAATTCTCGGATAAAAAAAAAAAAAAAAAAAAAAGTTCTCCGATTCTGGTTTTCCACAAAACGAGAATTCTCGAGTTCCCGTTTTCCACAAAACGAGAATTCTCGGATGAAAAGAAAAAAAAAAAAAAATTCTCCGATTCTGGTTTTCCACAACAGGAGAATTCTCGGATAAAAAAAAAAAAAAAAAAAAATTCTCCAGTACCCGTTTTCCACAAAACGAGAATACTCCGATAAAAAAAAAAAAAAAAAATTCCCCAGTTCCCGTTTTCCACAAAATCAGAAGTCTCGGATAAAAAAAAAAAATAAAAAAAAAAAGTTCTCCGATTCTGGTTTTCCACAAAACGAGAATTCTCGGATAAAAAAAAAAAAGAGAAAAAAATTCTCCGATTCTGGTTTTCCACAAAACGCGAATTCTCCAGTTCCCGTTTTCCACAAAACGAGAATTCTCGGATGAAAAGAAAAAAAAAAAAAAATTTCTCCGATTCCGGTTTTCCACAACAGGAGAATTCTCGGATAAAAAAAAAAAAAATAAATAAAAATTCTCCAGTTCCCGTTTTCCACAAAACGAGAATTCTCGGATAAAAAAAAAAAAAAAAAAAAAAAGTTCTGCGATTCTGGTTTTCGACAAAACGAGAATTCTCGAGTTCCCGTTTTCCACAAAACGAGAATTCTCCAGTTCCCGTTTTCCACAAAACGAGAATTCTCGGATGAAAAGAAAAAAAAAAAAAAAAAATTCTCCGATTCTGGTTTTCCACAACAGGAGAATTCTCGGATAAAAAAAAAAAAAAAATTCTCCAGTTCCCGTTTTCCACAAAACGAGAATTCTCGGATAAAAAAAAAAAAAAAAAAAAAAGTTCTCCGATTCTGGTTTTCCACAAAACGTGAATTCTCGGATAAAAAAAAAAAAAAAATTTCTCCAGTTCCCGTTTTCCACAAAACGAAAATTCTCGGGTAAAAAAAAAAAAAAAAATTCTCCGATTCTGGTTTTCCACAAAACGAGAATTCTCCAGTTCCCGTTTTCCACAAAACGAGAATTCTCCGTTTCAACAAAACGAGAATTCTCGGATAAAAAAAAAAAAAGATAAAAAAAATTCTCCAGTACCCGTTTTCCACAAAACGAGAATACTCCGATAAAAAAAAAATAAAGAAAAAAAAATTCCCCAGTTCCCGTTTTCCACAAAATGAGAAGTCTCAGATATATAAAAAAAAAAAAAAAAAAGAAATTCTCCATGTCCGGTTTTCCACAAAACGAGAATTCTCGGATAAAAAAAAAAAAAAAAAAAGTTCTCCGATTCTGGTTTTCCACAAAACGAGAATTCTGGGAGGAAAAAAAAAAAAAAAAAAAGTTCTCCGATTCTGGTTTTCCACAAAACGAGAATTCTCGGATGAAAAAAAACAAAAAAAAACAAAAATTCTCCAGAACCCGTTTTCCACAAAACGAGAATACTCCGATAAAAAAAAAAAAAAAAAAAAATTCTTCGATTCCGGTTTTCCAGAAAACGAGAATTCTCGGATAAAAAAAAAAAAGAAAAAAAAGAAATTCTCCAGGTCCCGTTTTCCACAAAACGAGAATTCTCGGATAAAAAAAAAAAAAAAAAAAAAAAGTTCTCCGATTCTGGTTTTCCACAAAACGAGAATTCTCGAGTTCCCGTTTTCCACAAAACGAGAATTCTCGGATGAAAAGAAAAAAAAAAAAAAAAAATTCTCCGATTCTGGTTTTCCACAACAGGAGAGTTCTCGGATAAAAAAAAAAAAAAAAAATTCTCCAGTACCCGTTTTCCACAAAACGAGAATACTCCGATAAAAAAAAAAAAAAAAATTCCCCAGTTCCCGTTTTCCACAAAATGAGAAGTCTCGGATAAAAAATAAAAAAATAAAAAAAAAAAGTTCTCCGATTCTGGTTTTCCACAAAACGAGAATTCTCGAGTTCCCGTTTTCCACAAAACGAGAATTCTCGGATGAAAAGAAAAAAAAAAAAAAAATTCTCCGATTCTGGTTTTCCACAACAGGAGAGTTCTCGGATAAAAAAAAAAAAAAAATTCTCCAGTACCCGTTTTCCACAAAACGAGAATACTCCGATAAAAAAAAAAAAAAAAAATTCCCCAGTTCCCGTTTTCCACAAAATGAGAAGTCTCGGATAAAAAAAAAAAAAAAAAAAAATTCTTCGATTCCGGTTTTCCAGTAAACGAGAATTCTCGATAAAAAAAAAAAAAAAAACAAAACTAAATTCTCCAGGTCCCATTTTCCATCAAACGAGAATTCTCGGATAAAAAAAAAAAAAAAAAAAGTTCTCCGATTCTGGTTTTCCACAAAACGAGAATTCTCGAGTTCCCGTTTTCCACAAAACGAGAATTCTCGGATGAAAAGAAAAAAAAAAAAAATTCTCCGATTCTGGTTTTCCACAACAGGAGAATTCTCGGATAAAAAAAAAAAAAATTCTCCAAGCCCGTTTTCCACGAAACGAGAATTCTCGGATAAAAAAAAACGAGAATTCTCCAGTTCCCGTTTTCCACAAAACGAGAATTCTCCGTTTCAACAAAACGAGAATTCTCGGATAAAAAGAGAAAAAGATTCTCCGATTCTGGTTTTCCACAAAACGAGAATTCTCCAGTTCCCGTTTTCCACAAAACGAGAATTCTCGGATGAAAAGAAAAAAAAAAAAATTCTCCGATTCTGGTTTTCCACAACAGGAGAATTCTCGGATAAAAAAAAAAAAAATTTCTCCAGTTCCCGTTTTCCACGAAACGAGAATTCTCGGATAAAAAAAAAAAAAGAAAAAAAAGTTCTCCGATTCTGGTTTTCGAACAAAAGGAGAATTCTCGGATAAAAAAAAAAAAATTTCTCCAGTTCCCGTTTTCCACAAAACGAGAATTCTCGGATAAAAAAAGAAAAAAAAAATTCTCCGATTCTGGTTTTCCACAAAACGAGAATTCTCGGATAAAAAAAAAAAAAAAAAAAGTTCTCCGATTCTGGTTTTCCACAAAACGAGAATTCTCCAGTTCCCGTTTTCCACAAAAGGATAATTCTCGGATGAAAAGAAAAAAAAAAAAAAATTCTCCGATTCTGGTTTTCCACAACAGGAGAATTCTCGGATAAAAAAAAAAAAAAATTCTCCAGTTCCCGTTTTCCACGAAACGAGAATTCTCGGATAAAAAAAAACGAGAATTCTCCAGTTCCCGTTTTCCACAAAACGAGAATTCTCCGTTTCAACAAAACGAGAATTCTCGGATAAAAAGAGAAAAAGATTCTCCGATTCTGGTTTTCCACAAAACGAGAATTCTCCAGTTCCCGTTTTCCACAAAACGAGAATTCTCGGATGAAAAGAAAAAAAAAAAAAATTCTCCGATTCTGGTTTCCCACAACAGGAGAATTCTCGGATAAAAAAAAAAAAAATTCTCCAGTTCCCGTTTTCCACGAAACGAGAATTCTCGGATAAAAAAAAAAAAAAAAATTCTCCGATTCTGGTTTTCCACAAAACGAGAATTCTCGGATAAAAAAAAAAAAAAAAAAAAAGTTCTCCGATTCTGGTTTTCCACAAAACGAGAATTCTCCAGTTCCCGTTTTCCACAAAAGGAGAATTCTCGGATGAAAAGAAAAAAAAAAAAAAATTCTCCGATTCTGGTTTTCCACAACAGGAGAATTCTCGGATAAAAAAAAAAAAAAATTCTCCAGTTCCCGTTGTCCACAAGACGAGAATTCTCGGATAAAAAAAAAAAAAATGAAAATAAAAAAGTTCTCCGATTCTGGTTTTCCACAAAACGTGAATTCTCGGATAAAAAAAAAAAACATTTTTTTTCTCCAGTTCCCGTTTTCCACAAAACGAGAGTTCTCGGATAAAAGAAAAAAAAAAAAATATTCTCCGATTCTGGTTTTCCACAAAACGAGAATTCTCCAGTTCCCGTTTTCCACAAAACGAGAATTCTCCGTTTCAACAAAACGAGAATTCTCGGATAAAAAAAAAAAAAGAATTCTCCAGTACCCGTTTTCCACAAAACGAGAATACTCCGATAAAAAAAAAAAAAAAAAATTCCCCAGTTCCCGTTTTCCACAAAATGAGAAGTCTCAGATAAAAAAAAAAAAAAAAAAAAGAAATTCTCCAGGTCCCGTTTTCCACAAAACGAGAATTCTCGGATAAAAAAAAAAAAAAAAAAGATGTCCGATTCTGGTTTTCCACAAAACGAGAATTCTGGGAAAAAAAAAAAAAAAAAAGTTCTCCGATTCTGGTTTTCCACAAAACGAGAATTCTCGGATAAAAAAAAAAAAAAATTCTCCAGTACCCGTTTTCCACAAAACGAGAATACTCCGATAAAAAAAAAAATAAAATAAAAAATTCTTCGATTCCGGTTTTCCAGAAAACGAGAATTCTCGGATAAAAAAAAAAAAAAAAAAACAAATTCTCCAGGTCCCGTTTTCCACAAAAGGAGAATTCTCGGATAAAAGAAAAAAAAAAAAAAAAGTTCTCCGATTCTGGTTTTCCACAAAACGAGAATTCTCGAGTTCCCGTTTTCCACAAAACGAGAATTCTCGGATGAAAAGAAAAAAAAAAAAATTCTCCCATTCTGGTTTTCCACAACAGGAGAATTCTCGGATAAAAAAAAAAAAAAAAATCTCCAGTACCCGTTTTCCACAAAACGAGAATACTCCGATAAAAAAAAAAAAAAAAAATTCTCAAGTTCCCGTTTTCCACAAAACGAGAAGTCTCGGATAAAAAAAAAAAAATAAAAAAAAAAAGTTCTCCGAATCTGGTTTTCCACAAAACGAGAATTCTCGGATAAAAAAAAAAAAGAGAAAAAAATTCTCCGATTCTGGTTTTCCACAAAACGAGAATTCTCCAGTTCCCGTTTTCCACAAAACGAGAATTTTCGGATGAAAAGAAAAAAAAAAAAATTCTCAGATTCTGGTTTTCCACAACAGGAGAATTCCCGGATAAAAAAAAAAAAAAAAAAAAAATTCTCCAGTTCCCGTTTTCGAGAAAACGAGAATTCTCGGATAAAAAAAAAAAAAAACAAAAAAAGTTCTCCGATTCTGGTTTTCCACAAAACGAGAATTCTCCAGTTCCCGTTTTCCACAAAACGAGAATTCTCCGTTTCAACAAAACGAGAATTCTCGGATAAAAAAAAAGAAAAAAAAAAATTCCTCCGGTGGCCGTTTTCCACAACATAAGAAGTCTCGGATAAAAAAAAAAAAAAAATTCTTTGATTCCGGTTTTCCAGAAAACGAGAATTCTCGCATAAAAAAAAAAAAAAAAAAAAAAGAAATTCTCCAGGTCCCGTTTTCAACAAAACGAGAATTCTCGGATAAAAAAAAAAAAAAAAAAAGTTCTCCGATTCTGGTTTTCCACAAAACGAGAATTCTGGGGGAAAAAAAAAAAAAAAAAGTTCTCCGATTCTGGTTTTCCACAAAACGAGAATTCTCGGATAAAAAAAAAAAAAAAACAAAAAAAAATTCCCCAGTTCCCGTTTTCCACAAAATGAGAAGTCTCGGATAAAAAAAAAGAAAAAAAAGAAAATTCTTCGATTCCGGTTTTCCAGTAAACCAGAATTCTCGATAAAAAAAAAAAAAAAAAAAAACTAAATTCTCCAGGTCCCATTTTCCACAAAACGAGAATTCTCGGATGAAAAAAAAAAAAAAAAAAAGTTCTCCGATTCTGGTTTTCCACAAAACGAGAATTCTCGAGTTCCCGTTTTCCACAAAACGAGAATTCTCGGATGAAAAGAAAAAAAAAAAAAATTCTCCAGTTCCGGTTTTCCACTAAACGAGAATTCTCGGATAAAAAAAAAAAAAAAACAAGTTCTCCGATTCCGGTTTTCGAACAAAACGAGAATTCTCAGATAAAAAAAAAAAAAAAAATTCTCCAGTTCCCTTTTTCCGCAAAACAAGAATTCTCGGATAAAAAAAAAAAAAAAAAATTCTCAAGTTCCCGTTTTCCACAAAACGAGAAGTCTCGGATAAAAAAAAAAAGATAAAAAAAAAAAGTTCTCCGAATCTGGTTTTCCACAAAACGAGAATTCTCGGATAAAAAAAAAAAGAGAAAAAAATTCTCCGATTCTGGTTTTCCACAAAACGAGAATTCTCCAGTTCCCGTTTTCCACAAAACGAGAATTCTCGGATGAAAAGAAAAAAAAAAAATTCTCAGATTCTGGTTTTCCACAACAGGAGAATTCCCGGATAAAAAAAAAAAAAAAAAAAAAAATTCTCCAGTTCCCGTTTTCGAGAAAACGAGAATTCTCGGATAAAAAAAAAAAAAAAAAAAAAAAGTTCTCCGATTCTGGTTTTCCACAAAACGAGAATTCTCCAGTTCCCGTTTTCCACAAAACGAGAATTCTCCGTTTCAACAAAACGAGAATTCTCGGATAAAAAAAAAGAAAAAAAAAAAATCCTCCGGTGGCCGTTTTCCACAACATAAGAAGTCTCGGATAAAAAAAAAAAAAAAAATTCTTTGATTCCGGTTTTCCAGAAAACGAGAATTCTCGCATAAAAAAAAAAAAAAAAAAAAGAAATTCTCCAGGTCCCGTTTTCAACAAAACGAGAATTCTCGGATAAAAAAAAAAAAAAAAAAAAGTTCTCCGATTCTGGTTTTCCACAAAACGAGAATTCTCGGATAAAAAAAAAAAAAAAACAAAAAAAAATTCCCCAGTTCCCGTTTTCCACAAAATGAGAAGTCTCGGATAAAAAAAAAGAAAAAAAAGAAAATTCTTCGATTCCGGTTTTCCAGTAAACCAGAATTCTCGATAAAAAAAAAAAAAAAAAAAAACTCAATTCTCCAAGTCCCATTTTCCACAAAACGAGAATTCTCGGATGAAAAAAAAAAAAAAAAAAAGTTCTCCGATTCTGGTTTTCCACAAAACGAGAATTCTCGAGTTCCCGTTTTCCACAAAACGAGAATTCTCGGATGAAAAGAAAAAAAAAAAATTCTCCAGTTCCGGTTTTCCACTAAACGAGAATTCTCGGATAAAAAAAAAAAAAAAAACAAGTTCTCCGATTCCGGTTTTCGAACAAAACGAGAATTCTCAGATAAAAAAAAAAAAAAAAAATTCTCCAGTTCCCTTTTTCCACAAAACGAGAATTCTCGGATAAAAAAAAAAAAAAAAAAATTCTCCGATTCTGGTTTTCCACAAAACGAGAATTCTCGGATAAAAAAAAAAGAGAAAAAAATTCTCCGATTCTGGTTTTCCACAAACCGAGAATTCTCCAGTTCCCGTTTTCCACAAATCGAGAATTCTCGGATGAAAAGAAAAAAAAAAAAATTCTCCGATTCTGGTTTTCCACAACAGGAGAATTCTCGGATGAAAAAAAAAAAAAAAAATTCTCCAGTTCCCGTTTTCCACAAAACGAGAATTCTCGGATAAAAAAAAAAAAAAAAAAAAAAGTTCTCCGATTCTGGTTTTCCACAAAACGTGAATTCTCGGATAAAAAAAAAAAAAAAAAAAATTCTCCGATTCTGGTTTTCCACAAAACGAGAATTCTCCAGTTCCCGTTTTCCACAAAACGAGAATTCTCCGTTTCAACAAAACGAGAATTCTCGGATAAAAAAAAAAAAAAAAAAATTCTCCAGTACCCGTTTTCCACAAAACGAGAATACTCCGATAAAAAAAAAATAAAAAATAAAAAATTCCCCAGTTCCCGTTTTCCACAAAATGAGAAGTCTCAGATATAAAAAAAAAAAAAAAAAAACAAATTCTCCAGGTCCGGTTTTCCACAAAACGAGAATTCTCGGATAAAAAAAAAAAAAAAAAAGTTCTCCGATTCCGGTTTTCCAGAAAACGAGAATTCTCGGATAAAAAAAAAAAAAAAAAAGAAATTCTCCAGGTCCCGTTTTCCACAAAACGAGAATTCTCGGATAAAAAAAAAAAAAAAAAAAAAAAGTTCTCCGATTCTGGTTTTCCACAAAACGAGAATTCTCGAGTTCCCGTTTTCCACAAAACGAGAATTCTCGGATGAAAAGAAAAAAAAAAAAAAAATTCTCCGATTCTGGTTTTCCACAACAGGAGAATTCTCGGATAAAAAAAAAAAAAAAAAATTCTCCAGTACCCGTTTTCCACAAAACGAGAATACTCCGATAAAAAAAAAAAAAAAAAAATTCCCCAGTTCCCGTTTTCCACAAAATGAGAAGTCTCGGATAAAAAAAAAAAATAAAAAAAAAAAGTTCTCCGATTCTGGTTTTCCACAAAACGAGAATTCTCGGATAAAAAAAAAAAAGAGAAAAAAATTCTCCGATTCTGGTTTTCCACAAAACGAGAATTCTCCAGTTCCCGTTTTCCACAAAACGAGAATTCTCGGATGAAAAGAAAAAAAAAAAAAAAAATTCTCCGATTCCGGTTTTCCACAACAGGAGAATTCTCGGATAAAAAAAAAAAAAATAAATAAAAATTCTCCAGTTCCGGTTTTCCACAAAACGAGAATTCTCGGATAAAAAAAAAAAAAAAAAAAAAAGTTCTCCGATTCTGGTTTTCCACAAAACGAGAATTCTCGAGTTCCCGTTTTCCACAAAACGAGAATTCTCCAGTTCCCGTTTTCCACAAAACGAGAATTGTCGGATGAAAAGAAAAAAAAAAAAAAAATTCTCCGATTCTGGTTTTCCACAACAGGAGAATTCTCGGATAAAAAAAAAAGAAAAAATTCTCCAGTTCCCGTTTTCCACAAAACGAGAATTCTCGGATAAAAAAAAAAAAAAAAAAAAGTTCTCCGATTCTGGTTTTCCACAAAACGTGAATTCTCGGATAAAAAAAAAAAAAATTTCTCCAGTTCCCGTTTTCCACAAAACGAAAATTCTCGGGTAAAAAAAAAAAAAAAAATTCTCCGATTCTGGTTTTCCACAAAACGAGAATTCTCCAGTTCCCGTTTTCCACAAAACGAGAATTCTCCGTTTCAACAAAACGAGAATTCTCGGATAAAAAAAAAAAAGATAAAAAAAATTCTCCAGTACCCGTTTTCCACAAAACGAGAATACTCCGATAAAAAAAAAATAAAGAAAAAAAAATTCCCCAGTTCCCGTTTTCCACAAAATGAGAAGTCTCAGATATATAAAAAAAAAAAAAAGAAATTCTCCATGTCCGGTTTTCCACAAAACGAGAATTCTCGGATAAAAAAAAAAAAAAAAAGTTCTCCGATTCTGGTTTTCCACAAAACGAGAATTCTGGGAGGAAAAAAAAAAAAAAAAAAAAAAGTTCCCCGATTCTGGTTTTCCACAAAACGAGAATTCTCGGATGAAAAAAAACAAAAAAAAACAAAAATTCTCCAGGACCCGTTTTCCACAAAACGAGAATACTCCGATAAAAAAAAAAAAAAAAAAAAAATTCTTCGATTCCGGTTTTCCAGAAAACGAGAATTCTCGGATAAAAAAAAAAAAGAAAAAAAAGAAATTCTCCAGGTCCCGTTTTCCACAAAACGAGAATTCTCGGATAAAAAAAAAAAAAAAAAAAAAAAAAAGTTCTCCGATTCTGGTTTTCCACAAAACGAGAATTCTCGAGTTCCCGTTTTCCACAAAACGAGAATTCTCGGATAAAAAGAAAAAAAAAAAAAAAATTCTCCGATTCTGGTTTTCCACAACAGGAGAGTTCTCGGATAAAAAAAAAAAAAAATTCCCCAGTTCCCGTTTTCCACAAAATGAGAAGTCTCGGATAAAAAATAAAAAAATAAAAAAAAAAGTTCTCCGATTCTGGTTTTCCACAAAACGAGAATTCTCGGATAAAAAAAAAAAAGAGAAAAAAATTCTCCGATTCTGGTTTTCCACAAAACGAGAATTCTCCAGTTCCCGTTTTCCACAAAACGAGAATTCTCTGATGAAAAGAAAAAAAAAAAAAATTCTCCGATTCCGGTTTTCCACAACAGGAGAATTCTCGGATAAAAAAAAAAAATAAATAAAAATTCTCCAGTTCCCGTTTTCCACAAAACGAGAATTCTCGGATAAAAAAAAAAAAAAAAAAAAAAAAGTTCTCCGATTCTGGTTTTCGAACAAAACGAGAATTCTCGGATAAAAAAAAAAAAGAGAAAAAAATTCTCCGATTCTGGTTTTCCACAAAACGAGAATTCTCCAGTTCCCGTTTTCCACAAAACGAGAATTCTCGGATGAAAAGAAAAAAAAGAAAAAAAAAATTCTCCGATTCTGAATTTCCACAATAGGAGAATCCTCGGATAAAAAAAAATAAAAAAAAAATTCTCCGATTCTGGTTTTCCACAAGACGAGAATTCTCCAGTTCCCGTTTTCCACAAAACGAGAGGTCTCCGTTTCAACAAAACGAGAATTCCCGGATACAAAAAAAAAAAACAAAAAATTTCTCCGATTCCGGTTTTCCACAAAACGAGAATACTCGGATAAAAAAAAAAAAAAAAAAATTCCCCAGTTCCCGTTTTCCACAAAACGAGAATTCTCGGAATAAAAAAAAAAAAAAAAATTCTTCGATTCCGGTGTTCCAGAAAACGAGAATTCTCGGATATATAAAAAAAAAAGAAAAAAATTCTCAGATTCTGGTTTTCCACAAAACGAGAATTCTCCAGTTCCCGTTTTCCACAAAACGAGAATTCTCCGTTTCCAAAAAACGAGAATTGTCGGATAAAAAAAAAAAGAGAAAAAAATTCTCCGATTCTGGTTTTCCACAAAACGAGAATTCTCCAGTTCCCGTTTTCCACAAAACGAGAATTCTCGGATGAAAAGAAAAAAAAAAAAAAAATTCTCCGATTCCGGTTTTCCACAACAGGAGAATTCTCGGATAAAAAAAAAAAATGAATAAAAATTCTCCAGTTCCCGTTTTCCACAAAACGAGAATTCTCGGATAAAAAAAAAAAAAAAAAAAAAGTTCTCCGATTCTGGTTTTCCACAAAACGAGAATTCTCGAGTTCCCGTTTTCCACAAAACGAGAATTCTCCAGTTCCCATTTTCCACAAAACGAGAATTCTCGGATGAAAAGAAAAAAAAAAAAAATTCTCCGATTCTGGTTTTCCACAACAGGAGAATTCTCGGATAAAAAAAAAAAAAAAATTCTCCAGTTCCCGTTTTCCACAAAACGAGAATTCTCGGATAAAAAAAAAAAAAAAAAAAGTTCTCCGATTCTGGTTTTCCACCAAACGTGAATTCTCGGATATAAAAAAAAAAAAATTTCTCCAGTTCCCGTTTTCCACAAAACGAGAATTCTCGGATAAAAAAAAAAAAAAAATTCTCCGATTCTGGTTTTCCACAAAACGAGAATTCTCCAGTTCCCGTTTTCCACAAAACGAGAATTCTCCGTTTCAACAAAACGAGAATTCTCGGATAAAAAAAAAAAAGAAAAAAAAAATTCTCCAGTACCCGTTTTCCGCAAAACGAGAATACTCCGATAAAAAAAAAATAAAGAAAAAAAAATTCCCCAGTTCCCGTTTTCCACAAAATGAGAAGTCTCAGATATATAAAAAAAAAAAAAAAAAGAAATTCTCCATGTCCGGTTTTCCACAAAACGAGAATTCTCGGATAAAAAAAATAAAAAAAAAAGTTCTCCGATTCTGGTTTTCCACAAAACGAGAATTCTGGGAAGAAAAAAAAAAAAAAAAAAAGTTCTCCGATTCTGGTTTTCCACAAAACGAGAATTCTCGGATGAAAAAAAACAAAAAAAAACAAAAATTCTCCAGTACCCGTTTTCCACAAAACGAGAATACTCCGATAAAAAAAAAAAATAAAAAAAAAAGTTCTTCGATTCCGGTTTTCCAGAAAACGAGAATTCTCGGATAAAAAAAAAAAAAGAAAAAAAAGAAATTCTCCATGTCCCGTTTTCCACAAAACGAGAATTCTCGGATAAAAAAAAAAAAAAAAAAAAAAAAAAAGTTCTCCGATTCTGGTTTTCCACAAAACGAGAATTCTCGAGTTCCCGTTTTCCACAAAACGAGAATTCTCGGATGAAAAGAAAAAAAAAAAATTCTCCGATTCTGGTTTTCCACAACAGGAGAATTCTCGGATAAAAAAAAAAAAAATTCTCCAGTACCCGTTTTCCACAAAACGAGAATACTCCGATAAAAAAAAAAAAAAAATTCCCCAGTTCCCGTTTTCCACAAAATGAGAAGTCTCGGATAAAAAATAAAAAAATAAAAAAAAAAGTTCTCCGATTCTGGTTTTCCACAAAACGAGAATTCTCGGATAAAAAAAAAAAAGAGAAAAAAATTCTCCGATTCTGGTTTTCCACAAAACGAGAATTCTCCAGTTCCCGTTTTCCACAAAACGAGAATTCTCTGATGAAAAGAAAAAAAAAAAAAAAATTCTCCGATTCCGGTTTTCCACAACAGGAGAATTCTCGGATAAAAAAAAAAAATAAATAAAAATTCTCCAGTTCCCGTTTTCCACAAAACGAGAATTCTCGGATAAAAAAAAAAAAAAAAAAAAAAAGTTCTCCGATTCTGGTTTTCGAACAAAACGAGAATTCTCGGATAAAAAAAAAAAAGAGAAAAAAATTCTCCGATTCTGGTTTTCCACAAAACGAGAATTCTCCAGTTCCCGTTTTCCACAAAACGAGAATTCTCCGTTTCAACAAGACGAGAATTCTCGGATAAAAAAAAAAAAGAAAAAAAAAATTCTCCAGTACCCGTTTTCCGCAAAACGAGAATACTCCGATAAAAAAAAAATAAAGAAAAAAAAATTCCCCAGTTCCCGTTTTCCACAAAATGAGAAGTCTCAGATATAAAAAAAAAAAAAAAAAAGAAATTCTCCATGTCCGGTTTTCCACAAAACGAGAATTCTCGGATAAAAAAAATAAAAAAAAAAGTTCTCCGATTCTGGTTTTCCACAAAACGAGAATTCTGGGAAGAAAAAAAAAAAAAAAAAAAGTTCTCCGATTCTGGTTTTCCACAAAACGAGAATTCTCGGATGAAAAAAAACAAAAAAAAACAAAAATTCTCCAGTACCCGTTTTCCACAAAACGAGAATACTCCGATAAAAAAAAAAAATAAAAAAAAAAGTTCTTCGATTCCGGTTTTCCAGAAAACGAGAATTCTCGGATAAAAAAAAAAAAGAAAAAAAAGAAATTCTCCAGGTCCCGTTTTCCACAAAACGAGAATTCTCGGATAAAAAAAAAAAAAAAAAAAAAAAAGTTCTCCGATTCTGGTTTTCCACAAAACGAGAATTCCCGAGTTCCCGTTTTCCACAAAACGAGAATTCTCGGATGAAAAGAAAAAAAAAAAAAAATTCTCCGATTCTGGTTTTCCACAACAGGAGAATTCTCGGATAAAAAAAAAAAAAATTCTCCAGTACCCGTTTTCCACAAAACGAGAATACTCCGATAAAAAAAAAAAAAAAATTCCCCAGTTCCCGTTTTCCACAAAATGAGAAGTCTCGGATAAAAAATAAAAAAATAAAAAAAAAAGTTCTCCGATTCTGGTTTTCCACAAAACGAGAATTCTCGGATAAAAAAAAAAAAGAGAAAAAAATTCTCCGATTCTGGTTTTCCACAAAACGAGAATTCTCCAGTTCCCGTTTTCCACAAAACGAGAATTCTCTGATGAAAAGAAAAAAAAAAAAAAATTCTCCGATTCCGGTTTTCCACAACAGGAGAATTCTCGGATAAAAAAAAAAAATAAATAAAAATTCTCCAGTTCCCGTTTTCCACAAAACGAGAATTCTCGGATAAAAAAAAAAAAAAAAAAAAAAAAGTTCTCCGATTCTGGTTTTCGAACAAAACGAGAATTCTCGGATAAAAAAAAAAAAGAGAAAAAAATTCTCCGATTCTGGTTTTCCACAAAACGAGAATTCTCCAGTTCCCGTTTTCCACAAAACGAGAATTCTCGGATGAAAAGAAAAAAAAGAAAAAAAAAATTCTCCGATTCTGAATTTCCACAATAGGAGAATTCTCGGATAAAAAAAAAAAAAAAAAGTTCTCCGATTCTGGTTTTCCACAAGACGAGAATTCTCCAGTTCCTGTTTTCCACAAAACGAGAGGTCTCCGTTTCAACAAAACGAGAATTCCCGGATACAAAAAAAAAAAAAAAATTTCTCCGATTCCGGTTTTCCACAAAACGAGAATACTCGGATAAAAAAAAAAAAAAAAATTCTTCGATTCCGGTGTTCCAGAAAACGAGAATTCTCGGATAAAAAAAAAAAAAAAAAAAATCTCCGATTCTGGTTTTCCACAAGACGAGAATTCTCCAGTTCCCGTTTTCCACAAAACGAGAGGTCTCCGTTTCAACAAAACGAGAATTCCCGGATACAAAAAAAAAAAAAAAAATTCCCCAGTTCCCGTTTTCCACAAAACGAGAATTCTCGGATAAAAAAAAAAAAAAATTCTTCGATTCCGGTGTTCCAGAAAACGAGAATTCTCGGATATAAAAAAAAACAGAAAAAAATTCTCCGATTCTGGTTTTCCACAAAACGAGAATTCTCCAGTTCCCGTTTTCCACAAAACGAGAATTCTCCGTTTCCAAAAAACGAGAATTGTCGGATAAAAATAAAAAAAAAAAATTCTCCGATTCTGGTTTTCCACAAAACAAGAATCCTCCAGTTCCCGTTTTCCACAAAACGAGAACTCTCCGTTTCAACAAAACGAGAATTCTCGGATAAAAAAAAAAAAATTCTCCGATTTTGGTTTTCCACAAAACGAGAATTCTCCAGTTCCCGTTTTCGACAAAACGAGAATTCTCGGATGAAAAGAAAAAAAAAATTTCCGATTCTGGTATTCCACAAAACGAGAATTCTCCAGTTCCCGTTTTCCACAAAACGAGAATTCTCCGTTTCAACAAAACGAGAATTCTTCGATAAAAAAAAAAAAATAAAAAAATTCTCCGATTCTGGTTTTCCAAAAAACGAGAATTCTCGGATAAAAAAAAAAAAATTTTCCGATTCTGCTTTTCCACAAAACGAGAATTCTCCAGTTCCCGTTTTCCACAAAACGAGAATTCTCCGTTTCAACAAAACGAGAATTCTAGAATAAAAAGAGAAAAAGGTTCTCCGATTCTGGTTTTCCACAAAACGAGAATTCTCCAGTTCCCGTTTTCCACAAAACGAGAATTCTCGGATGAAAAGAAAGAAAAAAAAAATTCTCCGATTCTGGTTTTCCACAACAGGAGAATTCTCGGATAAAAAAAAAAAAAAGAAAAAATTCTCCAGTTCCCGTTTTCCACGAAACGAGAATTCTCGGATAAAAAAAAAAAAAAAAAAGTTCTCCGATTCTGGTTTTCGAACAAAAGGAGAATTCTCGGATAAAAAAAAAAAAAGAGAAAAAATTTCTCCGATTCTGGTTTTCCACAAAACGAGAATTCTCCAGTTCCCGTTTTCCACAAAAGGAGAATTCTCGGATGAAAAGAAAAAAAAAAAATTCTCCGATTCTGGTTTTCCACAACAGCAGAATTCTCGGATAAAAAAAAAAAAAAAAAAAAGTTCTCCAGTTCCCGTTTTCCACGAAACGAGAATTCTCGGATAAAAAAAAAAAAGAGAAAAAATTTCTCCGATTCTGGTTTTCCACAAAACGAGAATTCTCCAGTTCCCGTTTTCCACAAAAGGAGAATTCTCGGATGAAAAGAAAAAAAAAAAAAATTGTCCGATTCTGGTTTTCCACAACAGCAGAATTCTCGGATAAAAAAAAAAAAAAAAAATTCTCCAGTTCCCGTTTTCCACAAAACGAGAATTCTCGGATAAAAAAAAAAACAAAAATAAAAAAGTTCTCCGATTCTGGTTTTCCACAAAACGTGAATTCTCGGATAAAAAAAAAAAAATTTTTCTCCAGTTCCCGTTTTCCACAAAACGAGAATTCTCGGATAAAAAAAAAAAAAAATTCTCCGATTCTGGTTTTCCACAAAACGGGAATTCTCCAGTTCCCGTTTTCCACAAAACGAGAATTCTCCGTTTCAACAAAACGAGAATTCTCGGATAAAAAAAAAAAAAAAATTCTCCAGTACCCGTTTTCCACAAAACGAGAATACTCCGATAAAAAAAAAAAAAAAAAATTCCCCAGTTCCCGTTTTCCACAAAAGGAGAAGTCTCAGATAAAAAAAAAAAAAAAAAAAAGAAATTCTCGAGGTCCCGTTTTCCACAAAACGAGAATTCTCGGATAAAAAAAAAAAAAAAAAGTTGTCCGATTCTGGTTTTCCACAAAACGAGAATTCTGGGAAAAAAAAAAAAAAAAAAAAAAAAATTCTCCGATTCTGGTTTTCCAGAAAACGAGAATTCTCGGATAAAAAAGAAAAAAAAAAAATTCTCGAGTACCCGTTTTCCACAAAACGAGAATACTCCGATAAAAAAAAAAAATAAAAAAAAAAATTCTTAAATTCCGGTTTCCGGATGAAAAAAAAAAAAAAAGAAGAAATTCTCCAGGTCTCGTTTTCCACAAAACGAGAATTCTCGGATAAAAAAAAAAAAAAAAAAAGTTCTCCGATTCTGGTTTTCCACAAAACGAGAATTCTCGGATGAAAAGAAAAAAAAAAAAAAATTCTCCGATTCTGGTTTTCCACAACAGGAGAATTCTCGGATAAAAAAAAAAAAAAAAATTCTCCAGTACCCGTTTTCCACATAACGAGAATACTCCGATAAAAAAATAAATAAAAAAAAAAATTCCCCGGTTCCCGTTTTCCACAAAATGAGAAGTCTCGGATAAAAAAAAAAATGAAAAAAAAAAAAGTTCTCCGATTCTGGTTTTCCACAAAACGAGAATTCTCGGATAAAAAAGAAAAAGAGAAAAAAATTCTCCGATTCTGGTTTTCCACAAAACGAGAATTCTCCAGTTCCCGTTTTCCACAAAACGAGAATTCTCGGATGAAAAGAAAAAAAAAAAAATTCTCCGATTCTGGTTTTCCACAGGAGGAGACTTCCCGGATAAAAAAAAAGAAAAAAAAATTCTCCAGTTCCCGTTTTCCACAAAACGAGAATTCTCGGATAAAAAAAAAAAAAAAAAAAAAAAGTTCTCCGATTCTGGTTTTCCACAAAACCAGAATTCTCCAGTTCCCGTTTTCCACAAAACGAGAATTCTCCGTTTCAACAAAACGAGAATTCTCGGATAAAAAAAAAAAAAAAAAAAAAAATTCTCCGGTACCCGTTTTCCACAACATGAGAAGTCTCGGATAAAAAAAAAAAAAAATTCTTCGATTCCGGTTTTCCAGAAAACGAGAATTCTCGGATAAAAAAAAAAAAAAAAAAAGAAATTCTCCAGGTCCCGTTTTCAACAAAACGAGAATTCTCGGACAAAAAAAAAAAAAAAAAAAAAAAGTTCTCCGATTCTGGTTTTCCACAAAACGGGAATTCTGGGAAAAAAAAAAAAAGAAAAAAAGTTCTCCGATTCTGGTTTTCCACAAAACGAGAATTCTCCGTTTCAACAAAACGAGAATTCTCGGATAAAAAAAAAAAAAAAAATTCTCCAGTACCCGTTTTCCACAAAACGAGAATACTCCGATAAAAAAAAAAAAAAAAAAATTCCCCAATTCCCGTTTTCCACAAATTGAGAAGTCTTGGAGAAAAAAAAAAAAAAAAAAAATTCTTCGATTCCGGTTTTCCAGTAAACGAGAATTCTCGATAAAAAAAAAAAATGAAATTCTCCAGGTCCCATTTTCGACAAAACGAGAATTCTCGGATAAAAAAAAAAAAAAAAAAAAAAGTTCTCCGATTCTGGTGTTCCACAAAACGAGAATTCTCGAGTTCCCGTTTTCCACAAAACGAGAATTCTCGGATGAAAAGAAAAAAAAAAAAAAATTGTCCGATTCTGGTTTTCCACAACAAGAGAATTCTCGGATAAAAAAAAGAAAAAAATTCTCCAGTTCCGGTTTTCAACTAAACGAGAATTCTCGGATAAAAAAAAAAAAAAAAAAGTTCTCGGATTCTGGTTTTCGAACAAAACGAGAATTCTCAGATAAAAAAAAAAAAAAAATTGTCCAGTTCCCGTTTTCCACAAAACGAGAATTCTCGGATAAAAAAAAAAAAAAAAATTCTCCGATTCTGGTTTTCCACAAAACGAGAATTCTCGGATAAAAAAAAAAGAGAAAAAAATTCTCCGATTCTGGTTTTCCACGAACCGAGAATTCTCCAGTTCCCGTTTTCCACAAAACGAGAATTCTCGGATGAAAAGAAAAAAAAAAAAAAAAATTCTCCGATTCTGGTTTTCCACAACAGCAGAATTCTCGGATAAAAAAAAAAAAAAAAATTCTCCAGTTCCCCTTTTCCACAAAACGAGAATTCTCGGATAAAAAAAAAAAAAAAAAAGAAAAAAAGGTCTCCGATTCTGGTTTTCCACAAAACGAGAATTCTCGGATAAAAAAAAAATATTTTTTTTTCTCCAGTTCCCGTTTTCCACAAAACGAGAATTCTCGGATAAAAAAAAAAAAAAAAAAATTCTCCGATTCTGGTTTTCCACAAAACGAGAATTCTCCAGTTCCCGTTTTCCACAAAACGAGAATTCTCCGTTTCAACAAAACGAGAATTCTCGGATAAAAAAAAAAAAAAAATTTTCTCCAGTACCCGTTTTCCACAAAACGAGAATACTCCGATAAGAAAAAAAAAAAAAAAATTCCCCAGTTCCCGTTTTCCACAAAATGAGAAGTCTCAGATAGAAAAAAAAAAAAAAAAAAAAAGAAATTCCACAAAACGAGAATTCTCGGATAAAAAAAAAAAAAAAAAGTTCTCCGATTCTGGTTTTCCACAAAACGAGAATTCTGGGAAGAAAAAAAAAAAGAAAAAAAAAAAGTTCTCCGATTCTGGTTTTCCACAAAACGAGAATTCTCGGATAAAAAAAAAAAAAAATTCTCCAGTACCCGTTTTCCACAAAACGAGAATACTCCGATAAAAAAAAAAAATAAAAAAAAAAATTCTTCGATTCCGGTTTTCCAGAAAACGAGAATTCTCGGATAAAAGAAAAAAAAAAAAAAAAGAAATTCTCCAGGTCCCGTTTTCAACAAAACGAGAATTCTCGGATTAAAAAAAAAAAAAAAAAAAAAGTTCTCCGATTCTGGTTTTCCACAAAACGAGAATTCTCCGTTTCAACAAAACGAGAATTCTCGGATAAAAAGAGAAAAAGATTCTCCGATTCTGGTTTTCCACAAAACAAGAATTCTCCAGTTCCCGTTTTCCACAAAATGAGAATTCTCGGATGAAAAGAAAAAAAAAAAAAAAGAAATTCTCCAGGTCCCGTTTTCAACAAAACGAGAATTCTCGGATAAAAAAAAAAAAAAAAAAAGAAATTCTCCAGGTCCCGTTTTCAACAAAACGAGAATTCTCGGATAAAAAAAAAAACACAAAAAAAAAAAAGTTCTCCGATTCTGGTTTTCGAACAAAAGGAGAATTCTCGGATAAAAAAAAAAAATTTCTCCAGTTCCCGTTTTCCACAAAACGAGAATTCTCGGATAAAAAAAAAAAAAAAAAAATCTCCGATTCTGGTTTTCCACAAAACGAGAATTCTCGGATGGAAAAAAAAAAAAAAATAAAAAAGTTCTCCGATTCTGGTTTTCCACAAAACGTGAATTCTCGGATAAAAAAAAAAAAAATTTTCTCCAGTTCCCGTTTTCCACAAAACGAGAATTCTCGGATAAAAAAAAAAAAAAATTCTCCGATTCTGGTTTTCCACAAAACGGGAATTCTCCAGTTCCCGTTTTCCACAAAACGAGAATTCTCCGTTTCAACAAAACGAGAATTCTCGGATAAAAAAAAAAAAAAAATTCTCCAGTACCCGTTTTCCACAAAACGAGAATACTCCGATAAAAAAAAAAAAAAAAAAAATTCCCCAGTTCCCGTTTTCCACAAAAGGAGAAGTCTCAGATAAAAAAAAAAAAAAAAAAAGGAAATTCTCCAGGTCCCGTTTTCCACAAAACGAGAATTCTCGGATAAAAAAAAAAAAAAAGTTGTCCGATTCTGGTTTTCCACAAAACGAGAATTCTGGGAAAAAAAAAAAAAAAAAAAAAAAGTTCTCCGATTCTGGTTTTCCAGAAAACGAGAATTCTCGGATAAAAAAGAAAAAAAAAAATTCTCGAGTACCCGTTTTCCACAAAACGAGAATACTCCGATAAAAAAAAAAAATAAAAAAAAAAAATTCTTAAATTCCGGTTTTCCCGAAAACGAGAATTCTCGGATAAAAAAAAAAAAAAAAAAAGAAATTCCCCAGGTCTCGTTTTCCACAAAACGAGAATTCTCGGATAAAAAAAAAAAAAAAAAAGTTCTCCGATTCTGGTTTTCCACAAAACGAGAATTCTCGGATGAAAAGAAAAAAAAAAAAAAATTCTCCGATTCTGGTTTTCCACAACAGGAGAATTCTCGGATAAAAAAAAAAAAAAAAAATTCTCCAGTACCCGTTTTCCACATAACGAGAATACTCCGATAAAAAAAAAAATAAAAAAAAAAATTCCCCGGTTCCCGTTTTCCACAAAATGAGAAGTCTCGGATAAAAAAAAAAAATGAAAAAAAAAAAAGTTCTCCGATTCTGGTTTTCCACAAAACGAGAATTCTCGGATAAAAAAGAAAAAGAGAAAAAAATTCTCCGATTCTGGTTTTCCACAAAACGAGAATTCTCCAGTTCCCGTTTTCCACAAAACGAGAATTCTCGGATGAAAAGAAAACAAAAAAAATTCTCCGATTCTGGTTTTCCACAGGAGGAGACTTCCCGGATAAAAAAAAAGAAAAAAAAAATTCTCCAGTTCCCGTTTTCCACAAAACGAGAATTCTCGGATAAAAAAAAAAAAAAAAAAAAAAAAAGTTCTCCGATTCTGGTTTTCCGGAAAAAAACAGGATTCTCCAGTTCCCGTTTTCCACAAAACGAGAATTCTCCGTTTCAACAAAACGAGAATTCTCGGATAAAAAAAAAAAAAAAAAAAAATTCTCCGGTACCCGTTTTCCACAACATGAGAAGTCTCGGATAAAAAAAAAAAAAAAATTCTCCGATTCCGGTTTTCCAGAAAACGAGAATTCTCGGATAAAAAAAAAAAAAAGAAAGAAATTCTCCAGGTCCCGTTTTCAACAAAACGAGAATTCTCGGATAAAAAAAAAAAAAAAAAAAAAGTTCTCGGATTCTGGTTTTCCACAAAACGGGAATTCTGGGAAAAAAAAAAAAAAAAAAAAAGTTCTCCGATTCTGGTTTTCCACAAAACGAGAATTCTCCGTTTCAACAAAACGAGAATTCTCGGATAAAAAAAAAAAAAAAATTCTCCAGTACCCGTTTTCCACAAAACGAGAATACTCCGATAAAAAAAAAAAAAAAAATTCCCCAATTCCCGTTTTCCACAAATTGAGAAGTCTTGGATAAAAAAAAAAAAAAAAAAAAAAAATTCTTCGATTCCGGTTTTCCAGTAAACGAGAATTCTCGATAAAAAAATAAAATGAAATTCTCCAGTTCCCATTTTCGACAAAACGAGAATTCTCGGATAAAAAAAAAAAAAAAAAAAAAGTTCTCCGATTCTGGTGTTCCACAAAACGAGAATTCTCGAGTTCCCGTTTTCGAAAAAACGAGAATTCTCGGATGAAAAGAAAAAAAAAAAAAAAATTCTCCGATTCTGGTTTTCCACAACAAGAGAATTCTCGGATAAAAAAAAAAAAAAAAATTCTCCAGTTCCGGTTTTCAACTAAACGAGAATTCTCGGATAAAAAAAAAAAAAAAAAAAAGTTCTCGGATTCTGGTTTTCGAACAAAACGAGAATTCTCAGATAAAAAAAAAAAAAAAAAATTGTCCAGTTCCCGTTTTCCACAAAACGAGAATTCTCGGATAAAAAAAAAAGAGAAAAAAATTCTCCGATTCTGGTTTTCCACGAACCGAGAATTCTCCAGTTCCCGTTTTCCACAAAACGAGAATTCTCGGATGAAAAGAAAAAAAAAAAAAAAATTCTCCGATTCTGGTTTTCCACAACAGCAGAATTCTCGGATAAAAAAAAAAAAAAAAATTCTCCAGTTCCCCTTTTCCACAAAACGAGAATTCTCGGATAAAAAAAAAAAAAAAAAAGAAAAAAAGGTCTCCGATTCTGGTTTTCCACAAAACGAGAATTCTCGGATAAAAAAAAAATATTTTTTTTTCTCCAGTTCCCGTTTTCGACAAAACGAGAATTCTCGGATAAAAAAAAAAAAAAAAAAAATTCTCCGATTCTGGTTTTCCACAAAACGAGAATTCTCCAGTTCCCGTTTTCCACAAAACGAGAATTCTCCGTTTCAACAAAACGAGAATTCTCGGATAAAAAAAAAAAAATTTTTTTTCTCCAGTACCCGTTTTCCACAAAACGAGAATACTCCGATAAGAAAAAAAAAAAAAAAAATTCCCCAGTTCCCGTTTTCCACAAAATGAGAAGTCTCAGATAGAAAAAAAAAAAAAAAAAAAAGAAATTCCACAAAACGAGAATTCTCGGATAAAAAAAAAAAAAAAAAAAGTTCTCCGATTCTGGTTTTCCACAAAACGAGAATTCTGGGAAGAAAAAAAAAAAGAAAAAAAAAAGTTCTCCGATTCTGGTTTTCCACAAAACGAGAATTCTCGGATAAAAAAAAAAAAAAAATTCTCCAGTACCCGTTTTCGACAAAACGAGAATACTCCGATAAAAAAAAAAATAAAAAAAAAAAATTCTTCGATTCCGGTTTTCCAGAAAACGAGAATTCTCGGATAAAAGAAAAAAAAAAAAAAAAAGAAATTCTCCAGGTCCCGTTTTCAACAAAACGAGAATTCTCGGATTAAAAAAAAAAAAAAAAAAAAGTTCCCCGATTCTGGTTTTCCACAAAACGAGAATTCTCCGTTTCAACAAAACGAGAATTCTCGGATAAAAAGAGAAAAAGATTCTCCGATTCTGGTTTTCCACAAAACGAGAATTCTCCAGTTCCCGTTTTCCACAAAATGAGAATTCTCGGATGAAAAGAAAAAAAAAAAAAAAAGAAATTCTCCAGGTCCCGTTTTCAACAAAACGAGAATTCTCGGATAAAAAAAAAAAAAAAAAAGAAATTCTCCAGGTCCCGTTTTCAACAAAACGAGAATTCTCCAATAAAAAAAAAAAACAAAAAAAAAAAAGTTCTCCGATTCTGGTTTTCGAACAAAAGGAGAATTCTCGGATAAAAAAAAAAAAATTTCTCCAGTTCCCGTTTTCCACAAAACGAGAATTCTCGGATAAAAAAAAAAAAAAAAAAATCTCCGATTCTGGTTTTCCACAAAACGAGAATTCTCGGATGAAAAAAAAAAAAAAAAAGTTCTCCGATTCTGGTTTTCCACAAAACGAGAATTCTCCAGTTCCCGTTTTCCACAAAAGGAGAATTCTCAGATGAAAAGAAAAAAAAAATAAAAATTCTCCGATTCTGGTTTTCCACAACAGGAGAATTCTCGGATAAAAAAAAAAAAAAAAAATTCTCCAGTTCCCGTTTTCCACAAAACGAGAATTCTCGGATAAAGAAAAATAAAAATAAATAAAAAAGTTCTCCGATTCTGGTTTTCCACAAAACGTGAATTCTCGGATAAAAAAAAATTTTTTTTTTCTCCAGTTCCCGTTTTCCACAAAACGAGAATTCTCGGATAAAAAAAAAAAAAATATTCTCCGATTCTGGTTTTCCACAAAACGAGAATTCTCCAGTTCCTGTTTTCCACAAAACGAGAATTCTGCGTTTCAACAAAACGAGAATTCTCGGATAAAAAAAAAAAAAAAATTCTCCAGTACCCGTTTTCCACAAAATGAGAATACTCCGATAAAAAAAAAAAAAAAAAATTCCCCAAGTCCCGTTTTGCACAAAATGAGAAGTCGCAGATAAAAAAAAAAAAAAAAAAAGAAATTCTCCAGGTCCCATTTTCCACAAAACGAGAATTCTCGGATGAAAAAAAAAAAAAAAAAAGTTGTCCGATTCTGGTTTTCCAGAAAAAGAGAATTCTGGGGGAAAAAAAAAAAAAAAAAGTTCTCCGATTCTGGTTTTCCACAAAACGAGAATTCTCGGATAAAAAAAAAAAAAAAAAAATTTTCCAGTACCCGTCTTCCACAAAACGAGAATACTCCGATAAAAAAAAAAAATAAAAAAAAAATTCTTCGATTCCGGTTTTCCAGAAAACGAGAATTCTCGGATAAAAAAAAAAAAAAAAAAAAAAAGAAATTCTCCAGGTCCCGTTTTCCACAAAACGAGAATTCTCGGATAAAAAAAAAAAAAAAAAGTTCTCCGATTCTGGTTTTCCACAAAACGAGAATTCTCGAGTTCCCGTTTTCCACAAAACGAGAATTCTCGGATGAAAAGAAAAAAAAAAATTCTCCGATTCTGGTTTTCCACAACAGGAGACTTCTCGGATAAAAAAAAAAAAAAAAAAAAAATTCTCCAGTACCCGTTTTCCACAAAACGAGAATACTCCGATAAAAAAAAAAAAAAAAAAATTCCCCAGTTCCCGTTTTCCAAAAAATGAGAAGTCTCGGACAAAAAAAAAAATAAAAAAAAAAAAGTTCTCCGATTCTGGTTTTCCACAAAACGAGAATTCTCGGATAAAAAAAAAAAAGAGAAAAAAATTCTCCGATTCTGGTTTTCCACAAAACGAGAATTCTCCAGTTCCCGTTGTCCACAAAACGAGAATTCTCGGATGAAAAGAAAAAAAAAAAAAATTCTCCGATTCTGGTTTTCCACAACAGGAGAATTCTCGGATAAAAAAAAAAAAAAATTCTCCAGTTCCCGTTTTCCACAAAACGAGAATTCTCGGATAAAAAAAAAAAAACAAAAAAAAAAGTTCTCCGATTCTGGTTTTCCACAAAACGAGAATTCTCCAGTTCCCGTTTTCCACAAAACGAGAATTCTCCATTTCAACAAAACGAGAATTCTCGGATAAAAAAAAAAAAAAAAAAAAAATTCTCCGGTACCCGTTTTCCACAACATGAGAAGTCTCGGATAAAAAAAAAAAAAAAAAAATTTCTTCGATTCCGGTTTTCCAGAAAACGAGAATTCTCGGATAAAAAAAAAAAAAAAAAAAAAAGAAATTCTCCAGGTCCCGTTTTCAACAAAACGAGAATTCTCGGATAAAAAAAAAAAAAAAAAAATTCTCCAGTACCCGTTTTCCACAAAACGAGAATACTCCGATAAAAAAAAAAAAAAAAAAAAAATTCTCCAGTACCCGTTTTCCACAAAACGAGAATACTCCGATAAAAAAAAAAAAAAAAAAAAGTTCTCCGATTCTGGTTTTCCACAAAACGAGAATTCTCGGATAAAAAAAAAAAAAAAAAAATTCTCCAGTACCCGTTTTCCACAAAACGAGAATACTCCGATAAAAAAAAAAAAAAAAAAAAAAAATTCCCCAGTTCCCGTTTTCCACAAAATGAGAAGTCTCGGATAAAAAAAAAAAAAACAAAAAAAAAATTCTTCGATTCCGGTTTTCCAGTAAACGAGAATTCTCGATAAAAAAAAAAAAAAAAAAAAACTAAATTCTCCAAGTCCCATTTTCCACAAAACGAGAATTCTCGGATAAAAAAAAAAAAAAAAGTTCTCCGATTCTGGTTTTCCACAAAACGAGAATTCTCGAGTTCCCGTTTTCCACAAAACGAGAATTCTCGGATGAAAAGAAAAAGAAAAAAAAAATTTTTTCCGATTCTGGTTTTCCACAACAAGAGGATTCTCGGATAAAAAAAAAAAAAAAAAAATTCTCCAGTTCCGGTTTTCCACTAAACGAGAATTCTCGGATAAAAAAAAAGACCAAAAAAAAAAAAGTTCTCCGATTCTGGTTTTCGAACAAAACGAGAATTCACAGATAAAAAAAAAAAAAAAAATTCTCCAGTTCCCGTTTTCCACAAAACGAGAATTCTCGGATAAAAAAAAAAGGAGAAAAAAATTCTCCGATTCTGGTTTTCCACAAACCGAGAATTCTCCAGTTCCCGTTTTCCACAAAACGAGAATTCTCGGATGAAAAGAAAAAAAAAAAAAATTCTCCGATTCTGGTTTTCCACAACAAGAGAATTCTCGGATAAAAAAAAAAAAAAAAATTCTCCAGTTCCCGTTTTCCACAAAACGAGAATTCTCGGATAAAAAAAAAAAAAAAAAAAAAAAGTTCTCCGATTCTGGTTTTCCATAAAACGTGAATTCTCGGATAAAAAAAAAAAAAAATTTTTTTTCTCCAGTTCCCGTTTTCCACAAAACGAGAATTCTCGGATAAAAAAAAAAAAAAAAAAATTCTCCGATTCTGGTTTTCCACAAAACGAGAATTCTCCAGTTCCCGTTTTCCACAAAACGAGAATTCTCCGTTTCAACAAAACGAGAATTCTCGGATAAAAAAAAAAAAAAAGAAATTCTCCAGTACCCGTTTTCCACAAAACGAGAATACTCCGATAAAAAAAAAAAAAAAATTCCCCAGTTCCCGTTTTCGACAAAATGAGAAGTCTCAGATATAAAAAAAAAAAAAAAAAAAGAAATTCTCCAGGTCCCGTTTTCCACAAAACGAGAATTCTCGGATAAAAAAAAAAAAAAAAGTTCTCCGATTCTGGTTTTCCACAAAACGAGAATTCTGGGAAGAAAAAAAAAAAAAAAAAAAGTTCTCCGATTCTGGTTTTCCACAAAACGAGAATTCTCGGATAAAAAAAAATAAAAAAAAAATTCTCCAGTACCCGTTTTCCACAAAACGAGAATACTCCGATAAAAAAAGAAAAAAAAAAAAAAATTCCCCGGTTCCCGTTTTCCACAAAATGAGAAGTCTCGGATAAAAAAAAAAAAAACAAAAAAAAAAATTCTTCGATTCCGGTTTTCCAGTAAACGAGAATTCTCGATAAAAAAAAAAAAAAAAAAAACTAAATTCTCCAGGTCCCATTTTCCACAAAACGAGAATTCTCGGATAAAAAAAAAAAAAAAAAAAAGTTCTCCGATTCTGGTTTTCCACAAAACGAGAATTCTCGAGTTCCCGTTTTCCACAAAACGAGAATTCTCGGATGAAAAAAAAAAAAAAAAAAAATTCTCCAGTTCCGGTTTTCCACTAAACGAGAATTCTCGGATAAAAAAAAAGAAAAAAAAAATAGTTCTCCGATTCTGGTTTTCGAACAAAACGATAATTCTCAGATAAAAAAAAAAAAAAAAAATTCTCCAGTTCCCGTTTTCCACAAAACGAGAATTCTCGGATAAAAAAAAAAAGAGAAAAAAATTCTATGATTCTGGTTTTCCACAAACCGAGAATTCTCCAGTTCCCGTTTTCCACAAAACGAGAATTCTCGGATGAAAAGAAAAAAAAAAAAAAATTCTCCGATTCTGGTTTTCCACAACAGGAGAATTCTCGGATAAAAAAAAAAAAAAAAATTCTCCAGTCCCCGTTTTCCACGGAACGAGAATTCTGGGATAAAAAAAAAAAATAAAAAAAAAAAAAGTTCTCCCATTCTGGTTTTCCACAAAACGTGAATTCTCGGATAAAAAAAAAAAATTTTTTTTCTCCAGTTCCCGTTTTCCACAAAACGAGAATTCTCGGATAAAAAAAAAAAAAAAAAAATTCTCCGATTCTGGTTTTCCACAAAACGAGAATTCTCCAGTTCCCGTTTTCCACAAAACGAGAATTCTCCGTTTCAACAAAACGAGAATTCTCGGATAAAAAAAAAAAGAAAAAAAATTCTCCAGTACCCGTTTTCCACAAAACGAGAATACTCCGATAAAAAAAAAAAAAAAAAAAATTCCCCAGTTCCCGTTTTCCACAAAATGAGAAGTCTCAGATATAAAAAAAAAAAAAAAAAAAAGAAATTCTCCAGGTCCCGTTTTCCACAAAACGAGAATTCTCGGATAAAAAAAAAAAAAAAAGTTCTCCGATTCCGGTTTTCCACAAAACGAGAATTCTGGGAAGAAAAAAAAAAAAAAAAAGAAAAAGTTCTCCGATTCTGGTTTTCCACAAAACGAGAATTCTCGGATAAAAAAAGAAAAAAAAAAATTCTCCAGTACCCGTTTTCCACAAAACGAGAATACTCCGATAAAAAAAAAAAAAAAAAAAAAATTCCCCAGTTCCCGTTTTCCACAAAATGAGAAGTCTCGGATAAAAAAAAAAAAAACAAAAAAAAAATTCTTCGATTCCGGTTTTCCAGTAAACGAGAATTCTCGATAAAAAAAAAAAAAAAAAAAACTAAATTCTCCAGTTCCCGTTTTCCACAAAACGGGAATTCTCGGATGAAAAGAAAAAAAAAAAAAAAATTCTCCGATTCTGGTTTTCCACAACAAGAGAATTCTCGGATAAAAAAAAAGAAAAAAAAAAAAGTTCTCCGATTCTGGTTTTCGAACAAAACGAGAATTCTCAGATAAAAAAAAAAAAATTCTCCAGTTCCCGTTTTCCACAAAACGAGAATTCTCGGATAAAAAAAAAGAGAGAAAAAAATTCTCCGATTCTGGTTTTCCACAAACCGAGAATTCTCCAGTTCCCGTTTTCCACAAAACGAGAATTCTCGGATAAAAAAAAAAAAAAAAATTCTCCAGTACCCGTTTTCCACAAAATGAGAAGTCTCAGATATAAAAAAAAAAAAAAAAAAAAGAAATTCTCCGAGTCCCGTTTTCCACAAAACGAGAATTCTCGGATAAAAAAAAAAAAAAAAAAAGTTCTCCGATTCCGGTTTTCCACAAAACGAGAATTCTGGGAAGAAAAAAAAAAAAAAAAAAGTTCTCCGATTCTGGTTTTCCACAAAACGAGAATACTCCGATAAAAAAAAAAAATAAAAAAAAAAGATTCTTCGATTCCGGTTTTCCAGAAAACGAGAATTCTCGGATAAAAAAAAAAAAAAAAAGAAATTCTCCAGGTCCCGTTTTCCACAAAACGAGAATTCTCGGATAAAAAAAAAAATAAATAAAAAGTTCTCCGATTCTGGTTTTCCACAAAACGAGAATTCTCGAGTTCCCGTTTTCCACAAAACGAGAATTCTCGGATGAAAAGAAAAAAAAAAAAATTCTCCGATTCTGGTTTTCCACAACAGGAGAATTCTCGGATAAAAAAAAAAAAAAAAATTCTCCAGTACCCGTTTTCCAGAAAACGAGAATACTCCGATAAAAAAAAAGAAATAAAATAAAAAAGTTCTCCGATTCTGGTTTTCCACAAAACGAGAATTCTCGGATAAAAAAAAAAAAGAGAAAAAAATTCTCCGATTCTGGTTTTCCACAAAACGAGAATTCTCCAGTTCCCGTTTTCGGCAAAACGAGAATTCTCGGATGAAAAGAAAAAAAAAAAAAAAATTCTCCGATTCCGGTTTTCCACAACAGGAGAATTCTTGGATAAAAAAAAAAAAAAAAAAATTCTCCAGTTCCCGTTTTCCACAAAACGAGAATTCTCGGATAAAAAAAAAAAAAAAAAAAAAAGTTCTCCGATTCTGGTTTTCGAACAAAACGAGAATTCTCGGATAAAAAAAAAAAAGAGAAAAAAATTCTCCGATTCTGGTTTTCCACAAAACGAGAATTCTCCAGTTCCCGTTTTCCACAAAACGAGAATTCTCGGATGAAAAGAAAAAAAAGAAAAAAAAAATTCTCCGATTCTGAATTTCCACAATAGGAGAATTCTCGGATAAAAAAAAAAAAAAAAAAAAAAAATTCTCCAATTCCCGTTTTCCAGAAAACGAGGATTCTCGGATAGGAGAAAAAAAAAAAAAAATTCTCCGATTCTGGTTTTCCACAAAACGAGAATTCTCCAGTTCCCGTTTTCCACAAAACGAGAGGTCTCCGTTTCAACAAAACGAGAATTCCCGGATAAAAAAAAAAAAAATTTCTCCGATTCCGGTTTTCCACAAAACGAGAATACTCGGATAGAAAAAAAAAAAAAAAAATTCCCCAGTTCCCGTTTTCCACAAAACGAGAATTCTCCGTTTCAACAAAACGAGAATTCTCGGATAAAAAAAAAAAAAAAAAAAATTCTCCGGTACCCGTTTTCCACAACATGAGAAGTCTCGGATAAAAAAAAAAAAAAAAAAAAATTCTTCGATTCCGTTTTTCCAGAAAACGAACATTCTCGGATAAAAAAAAAAAAAAAAAAAAAGAAATTCTCCCGGTCCCGTTTTCAACAAAACGAGAGTTCTCGGATAAAAAAAAAAAAAAAAAAAAGTTCTCCGATTCTGGTTTTCCACAAAACGAGAATTCTGGGGAAAAAAAAAAAAAAAAAAAAGTTCTCCGATTCTGGTTTTCCACAAAACGAGAATTCTCGGATAAAAAAAAAAAAAAAAATTCTCCAGTACCCGTTTTCCACAAAACGAGAATACTCCGATAAAAAAAAAAAAAAAAAAATTCCCCAGTTCCCGTTTTCCACAAAATGAGAAGTCTCGGATAAAAAAAAAAAAAACAAAAAAAAAATTCTTCAATTCCGGTTTTCCAGTAAACGAGAATTCTCGATAAAAAAAAAAAAAAAAAAAAAACTAAATTCTCAAGGTCCCATTTTCCACAAAACGAGAATTCTCGCATAAAAAAAAAAAAAAAAAAATTTCTCCGATTCTGGTTTTCCACAAAACGAGAATTCTCGAGTTCCCGTTTTCCACAAAACGAGAATTCTCGGATGAAAAGAAAAAAAAAAAATTCTCCGATTCTGGTGTTCCACAACAAGAGGATTCTCGGATAAAAAAAAAAAAAAAAAATTCTCCAGTTCCGGTTTTCCACTAAACGAGAATTCTCGGATAAAAAAAAAAAAAAAAAAAAAAAAGTTCTCCGATTCTGGTTTTCGAACAAAACGAGAATTCTCAGATAAAAAAAAAAAAAAATTCTCCAGTTCCCGTTTTCCACAAAACGAGAATTCTCGGATAAAAAAAAACAGAGAAAAAAATTCTCCGATTCTGGTTTTCCACAAACCGAGAATTCTCCAGTTCCCGTTTTCCACAAAACGAGAATTCTCCGATAAAAAAAAAAAAAGAGAAAAAAATTCTCCGATTCTGGTTTTCCACAAAACGAGAATTCTCCAGTTCCCGTTTTCGGCAAAACGAGAATTCTCGGATGAAAAGAAAAAAAAAAAAAATTCTCCGATTCCGGTTTTCCACAACAGGAGAATTCTTGGATAAAAAAAAAAAAAAAAAAATTCTCCAGTTCCCGTTTTCCACAAAACGAGAATTCTCGGATAAAAAAAAAAAAAAAAAAAAAAAGTTCTCCGATTCTGGTTTTCGAACAAAACGAGAATTCTCGGATAAAAAAAAAAAAGAGAAAAAAATTCTCCGATTCTGGTTTTCCACAAAACGAGAATTCTCCAGTTCCCGTTTTCCACAAAACGAGAATTCTCGGATGAAAAGAAAAAAAAGAAAAAAAAAATTCTCCGATTCTGAATTTCCACAATAGGAGAATTCTCGGATAAAAAAAAAAAAAAAAAAAAAATTCTCCAATTCCCGTTTTCCAGAAAACGAGGATTCTCGGATAGGAGAAAAAAAAAAAAAAATTCTCCGATTCTGGTTTTCCACAAAACGAGAATTCTCCAGTTCCCGTTTTCCACAAAACGAGAGGTCTCCGTTTCAACAAAACGAGAATTCCCGGATAAAAAAAAAAAAAATTTCTCCGATTCCGGTTTTCCACAAAACGAGAATACTCGGATAGAAAAAAAAAAAAAAAAATTCCCCAGTTCCCGTTTTCCACAAAACGAGAATTCTCCGTTTCAACAAAACGAGAATTCTCGGATAAAAAAAAAAAAAAAAAAAATTCTCCGGTACCCGTTTTCCACAACATGAGAAGTCTCGGATAAAAAAAAAAAAAAAAAAAAATTCTTCGATTCCGTTTTTCCAGAAAACGAACATTCTCGGATAAAAAAAAAAAAAAAAAAAAGAAATTCTCCAGGTCCCGTTTTCAACAAAACGAGAGTTCTCGGATAAAAAAAAAAAAAAAAAAAAGTTCTCCGATTCTGGTTTTCCACAAAACGAGAATTCTGGGGAAAAAAAAAAAAAAAAAAAAAAGTTCTCCGATTCTGGTTTTCCACAAAACGAGAATTCTCGGATAAAAAAAAAAAAAAAAATTCTCCAGTACCCGTTTTCCACAAAACGAGAATACTCCGATAAAAAAAAAAAAAAAAAAATTCCCCAGTTCCCGTTTTCCACAAAATGAGAAGTCTCGGATAAAAAAAAAAAAAACAAAAAAAAAAATTCTTCAATTCCGGTTTTCCAGTAAACGAGAATTCTCGATAAAAAAAAAAAAAAAAAAAAACTAAATTCTCAAGGTCCCATTTTCCACAAAACGAGAATTCTCGCATAAAAAAAAAAAAAAAAAAAAATTTCTCCGATTCTGGTTTTCCACAAAACGAGAATTCTCGAGTTCCCGTTTTCCACAAAACGAGAATTCTCGGATGAAAAGAAAAAAAAAAAATTCTCCGATTCTGGTGTTCCACAACAAGAGGATTCTCGGATAAAAAAAAAAAAAAAAAATTCTCCAGTTCCGGTTTTCCACTAAACGAGAATTCTCGGATAAAAAAAAAAAAAAAAAAAAAAAGTTCTCCGATTCTGGTTTTCGAACGAAACGAGAATTCTCAGATAAAAAAAAAAAAAAAAATTCTCCAGTTCCCGTTTTCCACAAAACGAGAATTCTCGGATAAAAAAAAAAAGAGAAAAAAATTCTCCGATTCTGGTTTTCCACAAACCGAGAATTCTCCAGTTCCCGTTTTCCACAAAACGAGAATTCTCGGATGAAAAAAAAAAAAAAAAAAGTTCTCCCATTCTGGTTTTCCACAAAACGTGAATTCTCGGATAAAAAAAAAATTTTTTTTTCTCCAGTTCCCGTTTTCCACAAAACGAGAATTCTCGGATAAAAAAGAAAAAAAAAAATTCTCCGATTCTGGTTTTCCACAAAACGAGAATTCTCCAGTTCCCGTTTTCCACAAAACGAGAATTCTCCGTTTCAACAAAACGAGAATTCTCGGATAAAAAAAAAAAAAAATTCTCCAGTACCCGTTTTCCACAAAACGAGAATACTCCGATAAAAAAAAAAAAAAAAAAAAAGTCCCCAGTTCCCGTTTTCCACAAAATGAGAAGTCTCAGATATAAAAAAAAAAAAAAAAAAGAAATTCTCCAGGTCCCGTTTTCCACAAAACGAGAATTCTCGGATAAAAAAAAAAAAAAAAAAAGTTCTCCGATTCTGGTTTTCCACAAAACGAGAATTCTGGGAAGAAAAAAAAAAAGAAAAAAAAAAATTTTCCGATTCTGGTTTTCCACAAAACGAGAATTCTCGGATAAAAAAAAAAAAAAAAATTCTCCAGTACCCGTTTTCCACAAAACGAGAATACTCCAATAAAAAAAAAAAAAAAAAAAAAATTCCCCAGTTCCCGTTTTCCACAAAATGAGAAGTCTCGGATTAAAAAAAAAAAAAACAAAAAAAAATTCTTCGATTCCGGTTTTCCAGTAAACGAGAATTCTCGATAAAAAAAAAAAAAAAAAAAAAACTAAATTCTGCAGGTCCCATTTTCCACAAAACGAGAATTCTCGGATAAACAAAAAAAAAAAAAAAAAGTTCTCCGATTCTGGTTTTCCACAAAACGAGAAGTCTCGAGTTCCCGTTTTCCACAAAACGAGAATTCTCGGATGAAAAGAAAAAAAAAAAAAATTCTCCGATTCTGGTTTTCCACAACAAGAGGATTCTCGGATAAAAAAAAAAAGAAAAAAAATTCTCCAGTCCCGGTTTTCCACTAAACGAGAATTCTCGGATAAAAAAAAAGAAAAAAAAAAAAAAAGTTCTCCGATTCTGGTTTTCGAACAAAACGAGAATTCTCAGATAAAAAAGAAAAAAAATTCTCCAGTTCCCGTTTTCCACAAAACGAGAATTCTCGGATAAAAAAAAAAAGAGAAAAAAATTCTCCGATTCTGGTTTTCCACAAACCGAGAATTCTCCAGTTCCCGTTTTCCACAAAACGAGAATTCTCGGATGAAAAGAAAAAAAAAAAATTCTCCGATTCTGGTTTTCCACAACAGGAGAATTCTCGGATAAAAAAAAAAAAAATATTCTCCAGTTCCCGTTTTCCACAAAACGAGAATTCTGGGATAAAAAAAAAAATAAATAAAAAGTTCTCCCATTCTGGTTTTCCACAAAACGTGAATTCTCGGATGAAAAAAAAAAAAATTTTTTTTCTCCAGTTCCCGTTTTCCACAAAACGAGAATTCTCGGATAAAAAAGAAAAAAAAAAAAATTCTACGATTCTGGTTTTCCACAAAACGAGAATTCTCCAGTTCCCGTTTTCCACAAAACGAGAATTCTCCGTTTCAACAAAACGCGAATTCTCGGATAAAAAAAAAAAAAGAAAAATTCTCCAGTACCCGTTTTCCACAAAACGAGAATACTCCGATAAAAAAAAAAAAAAAAAAAATTCCCCAGTTCCCGTTTTCCAGTAAACGAGAAGTCTCAGATATAAAAAAAAAAAAAAAAAAGTTCTCCGATTCTGGTTTTCGAACAAAACGAGAATTCTCAGATAAAAAAGAAAAAAAATTCTCCAGGTCCTGTTTTCCACAAAACGAGAATTCTCGGATAAAAAAAAAAAAAAAAAAGTTCCCCGATTCTGGTTTTCCACAAAACGAGAATTCTCGAGTTCCCGTTTTCCACAAAACGAGAATTCTCGGATGAAAAGAAAAAAAAAAATTCTCCGATTCTGGTTTTCCACAACAAGAGAATTCTCGGATAAAAAAAAAAAAAAAAAAAATTCTCCAGTTCCGGTTTTCCACTAAACGAGAATTCTCGGATAAAAAAAAAGAAAAAAAAAAAAGTTCTCCGATTCTGGTTTTCGAACAAAACGAGAATTCTCAGATAAAAAAAAAAAAAAAAGTTCTCCGATTCTGGTTTTCCAAAAAACGAGAATTCTCGGATAAAAAAAAAAAAAAAAAAGTTCTCCGATTCTGGTTTTCCACAAAACGAGAATTCTCGAGTTCCCGTTTTCCACAAAACGAGAATTCTCGGATGAAAAGAAAAAAAAAAAAATTCTCCGATTCTGGTTTTCCACAACAAGAGAATTCTCGGATAAAAAAAAAAAAAAAAAAAAATTCTCCAGTTCCCGTTTTCCACAAAACGAGAATTCTCGGATAAAAAAAAAAGAGAAAAAAATTCTCCGATTCTGGTTTTCCACAAACCGAGAATTCTCCAGTTCCCGTTTTCCACAAAACGAGAATTCTCGGATGAAAAGAAAAAAAAAAAAAAATTCTCCGATTCTGGTTTTCCACAACAGGAGAATTCTCGGATAAAAAAAAAAAAAAAATCTCCAGTTCCCGTTTTCCACAAAACGAGAATTCTCGGATTAAAAAAAAAAAAAAAAAAAGTTCTCCCATTCTGGTTTTCCACAAAACGTGAATTCTCGGATAAAATAAAAAAAATTTTTTTTTTCTCCAGTTCCCGTTTTCCACAAAACGAGAATTCTCGGATAAAAAAAAAAAAAAAAAATTCTCCGACTCTGGTTTTCCACAAAACGAGAATTCTCCAGTTCCCGTTTTCCACAAAACGAGAATTCTCCGTTTCAACAAAACGAGAATTCTCGGATAAAAAAAAAAAAAAAAATTCTCCAGTACCCGTTTTCCACAAAACGAGAATACTCCGATAAAAAAAAAAAAAAAAAAAATTCCCCAGTTCCCGTTTTCCACAAAATGAGAAGTCTCAGATATAAAAAAAAAAAAAAAAAAAAAAAGAAATTCTCGAGGTCCCGTTTTCCACAAAACGAGAATTCTCGGATAAAAAAAAAAAAAAAAAAGTTCTCCGATTCTGGTTTTCCACAAAACGAGAATTCTGGGAAGAAAAAAAAAAAAAAAAAAAAGTTCTCCGATTCTGGTTTTCCACAAAACGAGAATTCTCGGATAAAAGAAAAAAAAAAAATTCTCCAGTACCCGTTTTCCACAAAACGAGAATACTCCGATAAAAGAAAAAAAAAAAAAAAAATTCCCCAGTTCCCGTTTTCCACAAAATGAGAAGTCTCGGATAAAAAAAAAAAAAAAACAAAAAAAAAAATTCTTCGATTCCGGTTTTCCAGTAAACGAGAATTCTCGATAAAAAAAAAAAAAAAAAAAACTAAATTCTCCAGGTCCCATTTTCCACAAAACGAGAATTCTCGGATAAAAAAAAAAAAAAAAAAAAAGTTCTCCGATTCTGGTTTTCCACAAAACGAGAATTCTGGGATAAAAAAAAAACAAAAAAAAAAATTCCCCAGTTCCCGTTTTCCGATAAACGAGAAGTCTCAGATATAAAAAAAAAAAAAAAAAAAAAAGAAATTCTCCAGGTCCCGTTTTCCAGAAAACGAGAATTCTCCGATAAAAAAAAAAAGAGAAAAAAATTCTCCGATTCTGGTTTTCCACAAACCGAGAATTCTCCAGTTCCCGTTTTCCACAAAACGAGAATTCTCGGATGAAAAGAAAAAAAAAAAAAAATTCTCCGATTCTGGTTTTCCACAACAGGAGAATTCTCGGATAAAAAAAAAAAAAAAAAATCTCCAGTTCCCGTTTTCCACAAAACGAGAATTCTCGGATAAAAAAAAAAAAAAAAAAAAAAGTTCTCCCATTCTGGTTTTCCACAAAACGTGAATTCTCGGATAAAAAAAAAAAAATTTTTTTTTCTCCAGTTCCCGTTTTCCACAAAACGAGAATTCTCGGATAAAAAAGAAAAAAAAAAAAATTCTCCGATTCTGGTTTTCCACAAAACGAGAATTCTCCAGTTCCCGTTTTCCACAAAACGAGAATTCTCCGTTTCAACAAAACGAGAATTCTCGGATAAAAAAAAAAAAAAAAAAATTCTCCAGTACCCGTTTTCCACAAAACGAGAATACTCCGATAAAAAAAAAAAAAAAAAAAAATTCCCCAGTTCCCGTTTTCCACAAAATGAGAAGTCTCAGATATAAAAAAAAAACAAAAAAAAAAATTCTTCGATTCCGGTTTTCCAGTAAACGAGAATTCTCGATAAAAAAAAAAAAAAAAAAAAAACTAAATTCTCCAGGTCCCATTTTCCACAAAACGAGAATTCTCGGATAAAAAAAAAAAAAAAAAAAAAGTTCTCCGATTCTGGTTTTCCACAAAACGAGAATTCTCGAGTTCCCGTTTTCCACAAAACTAGAATTCTCGGATGAAAAGAAAAAAAAAAAAAAAAAATTCTCCGATTCTGGTTTTCCACAACAAGAGAATTCTCGGATAAAAAAAAAAAAAAAAAATTCTCCAGTTCCGGTTTTCCACTAAACGAGAATTCTCGGATAAAAAAAAAGAAAAAAAAAAAGTTCTCCGATTCTGGTTTTCGAACAAAACGAGAATTCTCAGATAAAAAAAAAAAAAAAAAATTCTCCAGTTCCCGTTTTCCACAAAACGAGAATTCTCGGATAAAAAAAAAAAGAGAAAAAAATTCTCTGATTCTGGTTTTCCACAAACCGAGAATTCTCCAGTTCCCGTTTTCCACAAAACGAGAATTCTCGGATAAAAAAAAAAAAAAAAATTCTCCAGTAGCCGTTTTCCACAAAACGAGAATACTCCGATAAAAAAAAAAAAAAAAAAATTCCCCAGTTCCCGTTTTCCACAAAATGAGAAGTCTGAGATATAAAAAAAAAAAAAAAAAAAAAGAAATTCTCCAGGTCCCGTTTTCCACAAAACGAGAATTCTCGGATAAAAAAAAAAACAAAAAAAAAGTTCTCCGATTCTGGTTTTCCACAAAACGAGAATACTCCGATAAAAAAAAAAATAAAAAAAAAAGATTCTTCGATTCCGGTTTTCCAGAAAACGAGAATTCTCGGATAAAAAAAAAAAAAAAAAAAGAAATTCTCCAGGTCCCGTTTTCCACAAAACGAGAATTCTCGGATAAAAAAAGAAAAATAATAAAAAGTTCTCCGATTCTGGTTTTCCACAAAACGAGAATTCTCGAGTTCCCGTTTTCCACAAAACGAGAATTCTCGGATGAAAAGAAAAAAAAAAAAAAATTCTCCGTTTCTGGTTTTCCACAACAGGAGAATTCTCGGATAAAAAAAAAAAAAAAAAAAAATTCTCCGGTACCCGTTTTCCAGAAAACGAGAATACTCCGATAAAAAAAAAAAAAAAAAAAATTCCCCAGTTCCCGTTTTCCACAAAATAAAAGAGGTCTCGGATAAAAAAAAAAATTAAAAAAAAAAAGTTCTCCGATTCTGGTTTTCCACAAAAGGAGAATTCTCGGATAAAAAAAAAAAAGAGAAAAAAATTCTCCGATTCTGGTTTTCCACAAAACGAGAATTCTCCAGTTCCCGTTTTCCACAAAACGAGAATTCTCGGATGTAAAGAAAAAAAAAAAAAAATTCTCCGATTCCGGTTTTCCACAACAGGAGAATTCTTGGATAAAAAAAAAAAAAAAAAAAATTCTCCAGTTCGCGTTTTCCACAAAACGAGAATTCTCGGATAAAAAAAAAAAAAAAAAAAAAAAAGTTCTCCGATTCTGGTTTTCGAACAAAACGAGAATTCTCGGATAAAAAAAAAAAAAGAGAAAAAAATTCTCCGATTCTGGTTTTCCACAAAACGAGAATTCCCCAGTTCCCGTTTTCCACAAAACGAGAATTCTCGGATGAAAAGAAAAAAAAGAAAAAAAAATTCTCCGATTCTGAATTTCCACAATAGGAGAATTCTCAGATAAAAAAAAAAAAAAAAAAATTCTCCAGGTCCCGTTTTCCAGAAAACGAGGATTCTCGGATAGAAAAAAAAAAAAAAAAATTCTCCGATTCTGGTTTTCCACAAAACGAGAATTCTCCAGTTCCCGTTTTCCACAAAACGAGAGGTCTCCGTTTCAACAAAACGAGAATTCCCGGATAAAAAAAAAAAAATTTCTCCGATTCCGGTTTTCCACAAAACGAGAATACTCGGATAAAAAAAAAAAAAAAAAATTCCCCAGTTCCCGTTTTCCACAAAACGAGAATTCTCGGATAAAAAAAAAAAAAAATTCTTCGATTCCGGTTTTCCAGAAAACGAGAATTCTCGGAAAAGGAAAAAAAAAAAAAGAAATTTCTCCGATTCTGGTTTTCCACAGAAGCAGAATTCTCGGATAAAAAAAAAAAAAAAAATTCTCCAGGTACCGTTTCCCACAAAACGAGAATTCTGCGTTTCAACAAAACGAGAATTCTCGGATGAAAAAGAAAAAAAGAAAAAAATTCTCCGATTCTGGTTTTCCACAAAACGAGAATTCTCCAGTTCCCGTTTTCCACAAAACGAGAATTCTCCGTTTCCAAAAAACGAGAATTGTCGGATAAAAAAAAAAAAAGAAAAAATTTTCCGATTCTGGTTTTCCACAAAACAAGAATCCTCCAGTTCCCGTTTTCCACAAAACGAGAACTCTCCGTTTCAACAAAACGAGAATTCTCGGATAAAACAAAAAAATTCTCCGATTTTGGTTTTCCACAAAACGAGAATTCTCCAGTTCCCGTTTTCGACAAAACGAGAATTCTCGGATGAAAAGAAAAAAAATTTTTTCCGATTCTGGTTTTCCACAAAACGAGAATTCTCCAGTTCCCGTTTTCCACAAAACGAGAATTCTCCGTTTCAACAAAACGAGAATTCTTCGATAAAAACAAAAAATAAAAAAATTCTCCGATTCTGGTTTTCCGCAAAACGAGAATTCTCCAGTTCCCGTTTTCCAAAAAACGAGAATTCTCGGATAAAAAAAAAAAAAATTTCCGATTCTGCTTTTCCACAAAACGAGAATTCTCCAGTTCCCGTTTTCCACAAAACGAGAATTCTCCGTTTCAACAAAACGAGAATTCTCGGATAAAAAGAGAAAAAGATTCTCCGATTCTGGTTTTCCACAAAACGAGAATTCTCCAGTTCCCGTTTTCCACAAAACGAGAATTCTCGGATGAAAAGAAAAAAAAAAATTCTCCGATTCTGGTTTTCCACAACAGGAGAATTCTCGGATAAAAAAAAAAAAAAAAAATTCTCCAGTTCCCGTTTTCCACGAAACGAGAATTCTCGGATAAAAAAAAAAAAAAAAAAAAAAAAGTTCTCCGATTCTGGTTTTCGAACAAAAGGAGAATTCTCGGATAAAAAACAAAAAATTTCTCCAATTCCCGTTTTCCACAAAACGAGAATTCTCGGATAAAAAAAAAAAAGAGAAAAAATTTCTCCGATTCTGGTTTTCCACAAAACGAGAATTCTCCAGTTCCCGTTTTCGGCAAAAGGAGAATTCTCGGATGAAAAGAAAAAAAAAAAAAAAATTCTCCGATTCTGGTTTTCCACAACAGGAGAATTCTCGGATAAAAAAAAAAAATAAAAATAAAAAAGTTCTCCGATTCTGGTTTTCCACAAAACGTGAATTCTCGGATAAAAAAAAATTTTTTTTTTCTCCAGTTCCCGTTTTCCACAAAACGAGAATTCTCGGATAAAAAAAAAAGAAAATTTTCCGATTCTGGTTTTCCACAAAACGAGAATTCTCCAGTTCCCGTTTTCCACAAAACGAGAATTCTCCGTTTCAACAAAACGAGAATTCTCGGATAAAAAAAAAAAAAATTCTCCAGTACCCGTTTTCCACAAAACGAGAATACTCCGATAAAAAAAAAAAAAAAAAAATCCCCCAGTTCCCGTTTTCGACAAAATGAGAAGTCTCAGATAAAAAAAAAAAAAAAAAAAAGAAATTCTCCGAGTCCCGTTTTCCACAAAACGAGAATTCTCGGATAAGAAAAAAAAAAAAAAAAAATTCTCCAGTACCCACACAAAACGAGAATACTCCGATAAAAAAAAAAATAAAAATAAAAATTATTTCATTCCGGTTTTCCAGAAAACAAGAATTCTCGGATAAAAAAAAAAAAAAAAAGAAAAAGAAATTCTCGAGTTCCCGTTTTCCACAAAACGAGAATTCTCGGATGAAAAGAAAAAAAATAAAATTCTCCGATTCTGGTTTTCCACAACAGGAGAATTCTCGGATAAAAAAAAAAAAAAAAATTCTCCAGTATCCGTTTTCCACAAAACGAGAATACTCCGATAAAAAAAAAAAAAAAAAAAAATTCCCCAGTTCCCGTTTTCCACAAAATGAGAAGTCTCGGATAAAAAAAAAAAAAATAAAAAAAAAGTTCTCCGATTCTGGTTTTCCACAAAACGATAATTCTCGGATAAAAAAAAAAAATTCTCCAGTACCCGTTTTCCACAAAACGAGAATACTCCGATAAAAAAAAAATAAAACAAAAAAATTCTCCGATTCCGGTTTTCCAGAAAACGAGAATTCTCGGATAAAAAAAAAAAAAAAAAAAAAAGAAATTCTCCAGGTCCCGTTTTCCACAAAACGAGAATTCTCGGATAAAAAAAAAAAAAAAAGAAAAAAAAAGTTCTCCGATTCTGGTTTTCCACAAAACGAGAATTCTCGAGTTCCCGTTTTCCACAAAACGAGAATTCTCGGATGAAAAGAAAAAAAAAAAATTCTCCAGTGACCGTTTTCCACAAAACGAGAATACTCCGATAAAAAAAAAAAAAAAAAATTCCCCAGTTCCCGTTTTCCACAAAAGGAGAAGTCTCGGATAAAAACAAAAAAAATAAAAAAAAAAAATTCTCCGATTCTGGTTTTCCACAAAACGAGAATTCTCCAGTTCCCGTTTTCCACAAAACGAGAATTCTCGGATGAAAAGAAAAAAAAAAAAAAATTCTCCGATTCTGGTTTTCCACAACAGGAGAATTCTCGGATAAAAAAAAAAAAAAAAAATTCTCCAGTTCCCGTTTTCCACAAAACGAGAATTCTCGGATAAAAAAAAAAAAAAAAAAAAAAAAGTTCTCCGATTCTGGTTTTCCACATAACGAGAATTCTCCAGTTCCCGTTTTCCACAAAACGAGAATTCTCCGTTTCAACAAAACGAGAATTCTCGGATAAAAAAAAAAAAAAAAAATTCTCCAAGACCCGTTTTCCAAAAGATGAGAAGTCTCGGATAAAAAAAAAAAAAAATTCTTCGATTCCGGTTTTCCAGAAAACGAGAATTCTCAGATAAAAAAAAAAAAAAAAAAGAAATTCTCCAGGTCCCGTTTTCAACAAAACGAGAATTCTCGGATAAAAAAAAAAAAAAAAAGTTCTCCGATTCTGGTTTTCCACAAAACGGGAATTCTGGGGAAAAAAAAAAAAAAAAAAAAAGTTCTCCGATTCTGGTTTTCCACAAAACGAGAATTCTCGGATAAAAAAAAAAAAAAAAAAAAAAAAGTTCTCCGATTCTGGTTTTCCACATAACGAGAATTCTCCAGTTCCCGTTTTCCACAAAACGAGAATTCTCCGTTTCAACAAAACGAGAATTCTCGGATAAAAAAAAAAAAAAAAAAAATTCTCCAAGACCCGTTTTCCAAAAGATGAGAAGTCTCGGATAAAAAAAAAAAAAAAATTCTTCGATTCCG
The DNA here is from genome assembly GCA_964036045.1 of Eutreptiella sp. 'Long Island Sound 2002'. Taxonomy (NCBI): domain Eukaryota; phylum Euglenozoa; class Euglenophyceae; order Eutreptiales; family Eutreptiaceae; genus Eutreptiella; species Eutreptiella sp. 'Long Island Sound 2002'. The sequence continues at coordinate 19,965,066 of OZ038391.1, forward strand.
GTTTTCCAGAAAACGAGAATTCTCAGATAAAAAAAAAAAAAAAAAAAGAAATTCTCCAGGTCCCGTTTTCAACAAAACGAGAATTCTCGGATAAAAAAAAAAAAAAAAAAGTTCTCCGATTCTGGTTTTCCACAAAACGGGAATTCTGGGGAAAAAAAAAAAAAAAAAAAAAAGTTCTCCGATTCTGGTTTTCCACAAAACGAGAATACTCCGATAAAAAAAAAAAAAAAAAAATCCCCCAGTTCCCGTTTTCGACAAAATGAGAAGTCTCAGATAAAAAAAAAAAAAAAAAAAAGAAATTCTCCGAGTCCCGTTTTCCACAAAACGAGAATTCTCGGATAAGAAAAAAAAAAAAAAAAAATTCTCCAGTACCCGTTTTCCACAAAACGAGAATACTCCGATAAAAAAAAAAATAAAAATAAAAATTATTTCATTCCGGTTTTCCAGAAAACGAGAATTCTCGGATAAAAAAAAAAAAAAAAAGAAAAAGAAATTCTCGAGTTCCCGTTTTCCACAAAACGAGAATTCTCGGATGAAAAGAAAAAAAAAAAAATTCTCCGATTCTGGTTTTCCACAACAGGAGAATTCTCGGATAAAAAAAAAAAAAAAAATTCTCCAGTATCCGTTTTCCACAAAACGAGAATACTCCGATAAAAAAAAAAAAAAAAAAAATTCCCCAGTTCCCGTTTTCCACAAAATGAGAAGTCTCGGATAAAAAAAAAAAAAATAAAAAAAAAGTTCTCCGATTCTGGTTTTCCACAAAACGATAATTCTCGGATAAAAAAAAAAAAATTCTCCAGTACCCGTTTTCCACAAAACGAGAATACTCCGATAAAAAAAAAAACAAAACAAAAAAATTCTCCGATTCCGGTTTTCCAGAAAACGAGAATTCTCGGATAAAAAAAAAAAAAAAAAAAAGAAATTCTCCAGGTCCCGTTTTCCACAAAACGAGAATTCTCGGATAAAAAAAAAAAAAAAAGAAAAAAAAAGTTCTCCGATTCTGGTTTTCCACAAAACGAGAATTCTCGAGTTCCCGTTTTCCACAAAACGAGAATTCTCGGATGAAAAGAAAAAAAAAAATTCTCCAGTGACCGTTTTCCACAAAACGAGAATACTCCGATAAAAAAAAAAAAAAAAAAATTCCCCAGTTCCCGTTTTCCACAAAAGGAGAAGTCTCGGATAAAAACAAAAAAAATAAAAAAAAAAAGTTCTCCGATTCTGGTTTTCCACAAAACGAGAATTCTCGGATACAAAAAAAAAAGAGAAAAAAATTCTCCGATTCTGGTTTTCCACAAAACGAGAATTCTCCAGTTCCCGTTTTCCACAAAACGAGAATTCTCGGATGAAAAGAAAAAAAAAAAAAAATTCTCCGATTCTGGTTTTCCACAACAGGAGAATTCTCGGATAAAAAAAAAAAAAAAAATTCTCCAGTTCCCGTTTTCCACAAAACGAGAATTCTCGGATAAAAAAAAAAAAAAAAAAAAAAAAGTTCTCCGATTCTGGTTTTCCACATAACGAGAATTCTCCAGTTCCCGTTTTCCACAAAACGAGAATTCTCCGTTTCAACAAAACGAGAATTCTCGGATAAAAAAAAAAAAAAAAAATTCTCCAAGACCCGTTTTCCAAAAGATGAGAAGTCTCGGATAAAAAAAAAAAAAAATTCTTCGATTCCGGTTTTCCAGAAAACGAGAATTCTCAGATAAAAAAAAAAAAAAAAAAGAAATTCTCCAGGTCCCGTTTTCAACAAAACGAGAATTCTCGGATAAAAAAAAAAAAAAAAAAGTTCTCCGATTCTGGTTTTCCACAAAACGGGAATTCTGGGAAAAAAAAAAAAAAAAAAAAAAAGTTCTCCGATTCTGGTTTTCCACAAAACGAGAATTCTCGGATAAAAAAAAAAAAAAAAAAAAAAAGTTCTCCGATTCTGGTTTTCCACATAACGAGAATTCTCCAGTTCCCGTTTTCCACAAAACGAGAATTCTCCGTTTCAACAAAACGAGAATTCTCGGATAAAAAAAAAAAAAAAAAAAATTCTCCAAGACCCGTTTTCCAAAAGATGAGAAGTCTCGGATAAAAAAAAAAAAAAAATTCTTCGATTCCGGTTTTCCAGAAAACGAGAATTCTCAGATAAAAAAAAAAAAAAAAAAAGAAATTCTCCAGGTCCCGTTTTCAACAAAACGAGAATTCTCGGATAAAAAAAAAAAAAAAAAAGTTCTCCGATTCTGGTTTTCCACAAAACGGGAATTCTGGGGAAAAAAAAAAAAAAAAAAAAAGTTCTCCGATTCTGGTTTTCCACAAAACGAGAATACTCCGATAAAAAAAAAAAAAAAAAAATCCCCCAGTTCCCGTTTTCGACAAAATGAGAAGTCTCAGATAAAAAAAAAAAAAAAAAAAAAGAAATTCTCCGAGTCCCGTTTTCCACAAAACGAGAATTCTCGGATAAGAAAAAAAAAAAAAAAAATTCTCCAGTACCCGTTTTCCACAAAACGAGAATACTCCGATAAAAAAAAAAATAAAAATAAAAATTATTTCATTCCGGTTTTCCAGAAAACGAGAATTCTCGGATAAAAAAAAAAAAAAAAAGAAAAAGAAATTCTCGAGTTCCCGTTTTCCACAAAACGAGAATTCTCGGATGAAAAGAAAAAAAAAAAAATTCTCCGATTCTGGTTTTCCACAACAGGAGAATTCTCGGATAAAAAAAAAAAAAAAAATTCTCCAGTATCCGTTTTCCACAAAACGAGAATACTCCGATAAAAAAAAAAAAAAAAAAAAATTCCCCAGTTCCCGTTTTCCACAAAATGAGAAGTCTCGGATAAAAAAAAAAAAAATAAAAAAAAAGTTCTCCGATTCTGGTTTTCCACAAAACGATAATTCTCGGATAAAAAAAAAAAAATTCTCCAGTACCCGTTTTCCACAAAACGAGAATACTCCGATAAAAAAAAAAATAAAACAAAAAAATTCTCCGATTCCGGTTTTCCAGAAAACGAGAATTCTCGGATAAAAAAAAAAAAAAAAAAAAAGAAATTCTCCAGGTCCCGTTTTCCACAAAACGAGAATTCTCGGATAAAAAAAAAAAAAAAAGAAAAAAAAAGTTCTCCGATTCTGGTTTTCCACAAAACGAGAATTCTCGAGTTCCCGTTTTCCACAAAACGAGAATTCTCGGATGAAAAGAAAAAAAAAAAATTCTCCAGTGACCGTTTTCCACAAAACGAGAATACTCCGATAAAAAAAAAAAAAAAAAAATTCCCCAGTTCCCGTTTTCCACAAAAGGAGAAGTCTCGGATAAAAACAAAAAAAATAAAAAAAAAAAGTTCTCCGATTCTGGTTTTCCACAAAACGAGAATTCTCGGATACAAAAAAAAAAGAGAAAAAAATTCTCCGATTCTGGTTTTCCACAAAACGAGAATTCTCCAGTTCCCGTTTTCCACAAAACGAGAATTCTCGGATGAAAAGAAAAAAAAAAAAAAATTCTCCGATTCTGGTTTTCCACAACAGGAGAATTCTCGGATAAAAAAAAAAAAAAAATTCTCCAGTTCCCGTTTTCCACAAAACGAGAATTCTCGGATAAAAAAAAAAAAAAAAAAAAAAAGTTCTCCGATTCTGGTTTTCCACATAACGAGAATTCTCCAGTTCCCGTTTTCCACAAAACGAGAATTCTCCGTTTCAACAAAACGAGAATTCTCGGATAAAAAAAAAAAAAAAAAAAATTCTCCAAGACCCGTTTTCCAAAAGATGAGAAGTCTCGGATAAAAAAAAAAAAAAAATTCTTCGATTCCGGTTTTCCAGAAAACGAGAATTCTCAGATAAAAAAAAAAAAAAAAAAGAAATTCTCCAGGTCCCGTTTTCAACAAAACGAGAATTCTCGGATAAAAAAAAAAAAAAAAAAGTTCTCCGATTCTGGTTTTCCACAAAACGGGAATTCTGGGGAAAAAAAAAAAAAAAAAAAAAAGTTCTCCGATTCTGGTTTTCCACAAAACGAGAATTCTCGGATAAAAAAAAAAAAAAGAAAAAAAAAAATTCTCCAGTACCCGTTTTCCACAAAACGAGAATACTCCGATAAAAAAAAAAAAACAAAAAAAATTCCCCAGTTCCCGTTTTCAACAAAATGAGAAGTCTCGGATAAAAAAGAAAAAAAAAAAAAAAATTCTTCGATTCCGGTTTTCCAGTAAACGAGAATTCTCGATAAAAAAAAAAAATAAAAAAATAAAATCTCCAGGTCCCATTTTCCACAAAACGAAAATTCTCGGATAAAAAAAAAAAAAAAAAAAGTTCTCCGATTCTGGTTTTCCACAAAACGAGAATTCTCCAGTTCCCGTTTTCCACAAAACGAGAATTCTCGGATGAAAAGAAAAAAAAAAAAATTCTCCGATTCTGGTTTTCCACAACAAGAGAATTCTCGGATAAAAAAAAAAAAAAAAAATTCTCCAGTTCCGGTTTTCCACTAAACGAGAATTCTCGGATAAAAAAAAAAAAAAAAAAAAAAGTTCTCGGATTCTGGTTTTCGAACAAAACGAGAATTCTCAGATAAAAAAAAAAAAAAAAAATTCCCCAGTTCCCCTTTTCCACAAAATGAGAAGTCTCGGATAAAAAAAAAAAAAATAAAAAAAAAAAGTTCTCCGATTCTGGTTTTCCACAAAACGGGAATTCTCGGATAAAAAAAAAAAAGAGAAAAAAATTCTCCGATTCTGGTTTTCCACAAAACGAGAATTCTCCAGTTCCCGTTTTCCACAAAACGAGAATTCTCGGATGAAAAGAAAAAAAAAAAAATTCTCCGATTCTGGTTTTCCACAACAGGAGAATTCTCGGATAAAAAAAAAAAAAAAAATTCTCCAGTTCCCGTTTTCAACAAAACGAGAATTCTCGGATAAAAAAAAAAAATAGAAAAATTCTCCGGTACCCGTTTTCCAAAAGATGAGAAGTCTCGGATAAAAAAAAAAAAAAAAAATTCTTCGATTCCGGTTTTCCAGAAAACGAGAATTCTCAGATAAAAAAAAAAAAAAAAAGAAATTCTCCAGGTCCCGTTTTCAACAAAACGAGAATTCTTCGATAAAAACAAAAAATAAAAAAATTCTCCGATTCTGGTTTTCCGCAAAACGAGAATTCTCCAGTTCCCGTTTTCCAAAAAACGAGAATTCTCGGATGAAAAAAAAAAAAAAATTTCCGATTCTGCTTTTCCACAAAACGAGAATTCTCCAGTTCCCGTTTTCCACAAAACGAGAATTCTCCGTTTCAACAAAACGAGAATTCTCGGATAAAAAGAGAAAAAGATTCTCCGATTCTGGTTTTCCACAAAACGAGAATTCTCGGATGAAAAGAAAAAAAAAATTCTCCGATTCTGGTTTTCCACAACAGGAGAATTCTCGGATAAAAAAAAAAAAAAAAAAATTCTCCAGTTCCCGTTTTCCACGAAACGAGAATTCTCGGATAAAAAAAAAAAAAAAAAAAAGAAAAAGTTCTCCGATTCTGGTTTTCGAACAAAAGGAGAATTCTCGGATAAAAAAAAAAAAATTTCTCCAATTCCCGTTTTCCACAAAACGAGAATTCTCCGATAAAAAAAAAAAAAAAAAAAATTCCCCAGTTCCCGTTTTCCACAAAATGAGAAGTATCGGATAAAAAAAAAAAAAATAAAAAAAAAAAGTTCTCCGATTCTGGTTTTCCACAAAACGAGAATTCCCGGATAAAAAAAAAAAAGAGAAAAAAATTCTCCGATTCTGGTTTTCCACAAAACGAGAATTCTCCAGTTCCCGTTTTCCACAAAACGAGAATTCTCGGATGAAAAGAAAAAAAAAAAATTCTCCGATTCTGGTTTTCCACAACAGGAGAATTCTCGGATAAAAAAAAAAAAAAATTCTCCAGTTCCCGTTTTCAACAAAACGAGAATTCTCGGATAAAAAAAAAAAAAAAAAAAATTCTCCGGTACCCGTTTTCCAAAAGATGAGAAGTCTCGGATAAAAAAAAAAAAAAAAATTCTTCGATTCCGGTTTTCCAGAAAAAAAGAATTCTCAGATAAAAAAAAAAAAAAAAAAGAAATTCTCCAGGTCCCGTTTTCAACAAAACGAGAATTCTTCGATAAAAACAAAAAATAAAAAAATTCTCCGATTCTGGTTTTCCGCAAAACGAGAATTCTCCAGTTCCCGTTTTCCAAAAAACGAGAATTCTCGGATAAAAAAAAAAAAAAAAATTTCCGATTCTGCTTTTCCACAAAACGAGAATTCTCCAGTTCCCGTTTTCCACAAAACGAGAATTCTCCGTTTCAACAAAACGAGAATTCTCGGATAAAAAGAGAAAAAGATTCTCCGATTCTGGTTTTCCACAAAACGAGAATTCTCGGATGAAAAGAAAAAAAAAAAATTCTCCGATTCTGGTTTTCCACAACAGGAGAATTCTCGGATAAAAAAAAAAAAAAAAAAATTCTCCAGTTCCCGTTTTCCACGAAACGAGAATTCTCGGATAAAAAAAAAAAAAAAAAAAAGAAAAAGTTCTCCGATTCTGGTTTTCGAACAAAAGGAGAATTCTCGGATAAAAAAAAAAAAATTTCTCCAATTCCCGTTTTCCACAAAACGAGAATTCTCGGATAAAAAAAAAAAAGAGAAAAAATTTCTCCGATTCTGGTTTTCCACAAAATGAGAATTCTCCAGTTCCCGTTTTCCACAAAAGGAGAATTCTCGGATGAAAAGAAAAAAAAAAAAAAAATTCTCCGATTCTGGTTTTCCACAACAGGAGAATTCTCGGATACAAAAAAAAAAAAAAAAAATTCTCCAGTTCCCGTTTTCCACAAAACGAGAATTCTCGGATAAAAAAAAAAAAATAAAAATAAAAAAGTTCTCCGATTCTGGTTTTCCACAAAACGTGAATTCTCGGATATAAAAAAAATTTTTTTTTTCTCCAGTTCCCGTTTTCCACAAAACGAGAATTCTCAGATAAAAAAAAAAAAAAATTCTCCGATTCTGGTTTTCCACAAAACGAGAATTCTCCAGTTCCCGTTTTCCACAAAACGAGAATTCTCCGTTTCAACAAAACGAGAATTCTCGGATAAAAAAAAAAAAAAAATTCTCCAGTACCCGTTTTCCACAAAACGAGAATACTCCGATAAAAAAAAAAAAAAAAAAAATCCCCCAGTTCCCGTTTTCCACAAAATGAGAAGTCTCAGATAAAAAAAAAAAAAAAAAAAGAAATTCTCCAGGTCCCGTTTTCCACAAAACGAGAATTCTCGGATAAGAAAAAAAAAAGAAAAATTCTCCAGTACCCGTTTTCCACAAAACGAGAATACTCCGATAAAAAAAAAAATAAAAATAAAAATTATTTCATTCCGGTTTTCCAGAAAACGAGAATTCTCGGATAAAAAAAAAAAAAAAAAGAAAAAGAAATTCTCGAGTTCCCGTTTTCCACAAAACGAGAATTCTCGGATGAAAAGAAAAAAAAAAAAATTCTCCGATTCTGGTTTTCCACAACAGGAGAATTCTCGGATAAAAAAAAAAAAAAAAAATTCTCCAGTACCCGTTTTCCACAAAACGAGAATACTCCGATAAAAAAAAAAAAAAAAAAAAATTCCCCAGTTCCCGTTTTCCACAAAATGAGAAGTCTCGGATAAAAAAAATAAAAATAAAAAAAAAGTTCTCCGATTCTGGTTTTCCACAAAACGATAATTCTCGGACAAAAAAAAAAAAAATTCTCCAGTACCCGTTTTCCACAAAAGGAGAATACTCCGATAAAAAAAAAAATAAAACAAAAAAATTCTCCGATTCCGGTTTTCCAGAAAACGAGAATTCTCGGATAAAAAAAAAAAAAAAAAAAAGAAATTCTCCAGGTCCCGTTTTCCACAAAACGTGAATTCTCGGATAAAAAAAAAAAAAAAAGAAAAAAAAAGTTCTCCGATTCTGGTTTTCCACAAAACGAGAATTCTCGAGTTCCCGTTTTCCACAAAACGAGAATTCTCGGATGAAAAGAAAAAAAAAAAAATTCTCCAGTGACCGTTTTCCACAAAACGAGAATACTCCGATAAAAAAAAAAAAAAAGAAAATTCCCCAGTTCCCGTTTTCCACAAAATGAGAAGTCTCGGATAAAAAAAAAAAAAATAAAAAAAAAAAGTTCTCCGATTCTGGTTTTCCACAAAACGAAAATTCTCGGATAAAAAAAAAAAAGAGAAAAAAATTCTCCGATTCTGGTTTTCCACAAAACGAGAATTCTCCAGTTCCCGTTTTCCACAAAACGAGAATTCTCGGATGAAAAGAAAAAAAAAAAAATTCTCCGATTCTGGTTTTCCACAACAGGAGAATTCTCGGATAAAAAAAAAAAAAAAAAAAAAAGTTCTCCGATTCTGGTTTTCCATATAACGAGAATTCTCCAGTTCCCGTTTTCCACAAAACGAGAATTCTCCGTTTCAACAAAACGAGAATTCTCGGATAAAAAAAAAAAAAAAAAAAAATTCTCCGGTACCCGTTTTCCAAAAGATGAGAAGTCTCGGATAAAAAAAAAAAAAAAAATTCTTCGATTCCGGTTTTCCAGAAAACGAGAATTCTCAGATAAAAAAAAAAAAAAAAAAAGAAATTCTCCAGGTCCCGTTTTCAACAAAACGAGAATTCTCGGATAAAAAAAAAAAAAAAAAGTTCTCCGATTCTGGTTTTCCACAAAACATGAATTCTGGGGGAAAAAAAAAAAAAAAAAAAAGTTCTCCGATTCTGGTTTTCCACAAAACGAGAATTCTCGGATAAAAAAAAAAAAAAAGAAAAAAAAATTTCTCCAGTACCCGTTTTCCACAAAACGAGAATACTCCGATAAAAAAAAAAAACAAAAAAAATTCCCCAGTTCCCGTTTTCCACAAAATGAGAAGTCTCGGATAAAAAAAAAAAAAAAAAAAAAATTTCTTCGATTCCGGTTTTCCAGTAAACGAGAATTCTCGATAAAAAAAAAAAAAATAAATAAAATCTCCAGGTCCCATTTTCCACAAAACGAAAATTCTCGGATAAAAAAAAAAAAAAAAAAAGTTCTCCGATTCTGGTTTTCCACAAAACGAGAATTCTCGAGTTCCCGTTTTCCACAAAACGAGAATTCTCGGATAAAAAAAAAAAAAAAAAAAGTTCTCGGATTCTGGTTTTCGAACAAAACGAGAATTCTCAGATAAAAAAAAAAAAAAATTCTCCAGTTCCCGTTTTCCACAAAACGAGAATTCTCGGAAAAAAAAAAAAAAAAAAAATTCTCCGATTCTGGTTTTCCACAAAACGAGAATTCTCGGATAAAAAAAAAAAAGAGAAAAAAATTCTCCGATTCTGGTTTTCCACAAACCGAGAATTCTCCAGTTCCCGTTTTCCACAAAACGAGAATTCTCGGATGAAAAGAAAAAAAAAAAAATTCTCCGATTCTGGTTTTCCACAACAGGAGAATTCTCGGATGAAAAAAAAAAAAAAAAAAGAAAAAAAGGTCTCCGATTCTGGTTTTCCACAAAACGTGAATTCTCGGATAAAAAAAAAAATTTTCTCCAGTTCCCGTTTTCCACAAAACGAGAATTCTCGGATAAAAAAAAAAAAAAAAAATTCTCCGATTCTGGTTTTCCACAAAACGAGAATTCTCCAGTTCCCGTTTTCCACAAAACGAGAATTCTCCGTTTCAACAAAACGAGAATTCTCGGATAAAAAAAAAAAAAACAAAAATTCTCCAGTACCCGTTTTCCACAAAACGAGAATACTCCGATAAAAAAAAAAAAAAAAAATTCCCCAGTTCCCGTTTTCCACAAAATGAGAAGTCTCAGATATAAAAAAAAAAAAAAAAGAAAAAGAAATTCTCCAGGTCCCGTTTTCCACAAAACGAGAATTCTCGGATAAAAAAAAAAAAAAGTTCGCCGATTCTGGTTTTCCACAAAAGGAGAATTCTGGGAAGAAAAAAAAAAAAAAAAAGTTCTCCGATTCTGGTTTTCCACAAAACGAGAATTCTCGAGTTCCCGTTTTCCACAAAACGAGAATTCTCGGATGAAAAGAAAAAAAAAAAAATTCTCCGATTCTGGTTTTCCACAACAGGAGAATTCTCGGATAAAAAAAAAAAAAAAAGAAAAAGAAATTCTCCAGGTCCCGTTTTCCACAAAACGAGAATTCTCGGATAAAAAAAAAAAAAAAAAAAAAAGTTCTCCGATTCTGGTTTTCCACAAAACGAGAATTCTCGAGTTCCCGTTTTCCACAAAACGAGAATTCTCGGATGAAAAGAAAAAAAAAATAAAAATTCTCCGATTCTGGTTTTCCACAACAGGAGAATTCTCGGATAAAAAAAAAAAAATTTCTCCAGTACCCGTTTTCCACAAAACGAGAATACTCCGATAAAAAAAAAAAAAAAAAAATTCCCCAGTTCCCGTTTTCCACAAAATGAGAAGTCTCGGATAAAAAAAAAAAAAATAAAAAAAAAGTTCTCCGATTCTGGTTTTCCACAAAACGAGAATTCTCGGATAAAAAAAAAAAATTCTCCAGTACCCGTTTTCCACAAAACGAGAATACTCCGATAAAAAAAAAAATAAAACAAAAAAATTCTTCGATTCCGGTTTTCCAGAAAACGAGAATTCTCGGATAAAAAAAAAAAAAAAAGAAATTCTCCAGGTCCCGTTTTCCACAAAACGAGAATTCTCGGATAAAAAAAAAAAAAAAAGAAAAAAAAAGTTCTCCGATTCTGGTTTTCCACAAAACGAGAATTCTCGAGTTCCCGTTTTCCACAAAACGAGAATTCTCGGATGAAAAGAAAAAAAAAAATTCTCCGATTTTGGTTTTCCACAACAGGAGAATTCTCGGATAAAAAAAAAAAAAAAATTATCCAGTACCCGTTTTCCACAAAACGAGAATACTCCGATAAAAAAAAAAAAAAAAAAATTCCCCAGTTCCCGTTTTCCACAAAATGAGAAGTCTCGGATAAAGAAAAAAAATAAAAAAAAAAAGTTCTCCGATTCTGGTTTTCCACAAAACGAGAATTCTCGGATAAAAAAAAAAAAGAGAAAAAAATTCTCCGATTCTGGTTTTCCACAAAACGAGAATTCTCCAGTTCCCGTTTTCCACAAAACGAGAATTCTCGGATGAAAAAAAAAAAAAAAAAAAATTCTCCGATTCTGGTTTTCCACAACAGGAGAATTCTCCGATAAAAAAAAAAAAAAAAAAAAAGAAAAGTTCTCCGATTCTGGTTTTCCACATAACGAGAATTCTCCAGTTCCCGTTTTCCACAAAACGAGAATTCTCCGTTTCAACAAAACGAGAATTCTCGGATAAAAAAAAAAAAAAAAATTCTCCGGTACCCGTTTTCCAAAAGATGAGAAGTCTCGGATAAAAAAAAAAAAAAAAAATTCTTCGATTCCGGTTTTCCAGAAAACGAGAATTCTCAGATAAAAAAAAAAAAAAAAAAGAAATTCTCCAGGTCCCGTTTTCAACAAAACGAGAATTCTCGGATAAAAAAAAAAAAAAAAAAAAAAGTTCTCCGATTCTGGTTTTCCACAAAACGGGAGTTCTCGGGGAAAAAAAAAAAAAAAAAAAGTTCTCCGATTCTGGTTTTCCACAAAACGAGAATACTCCGATAAAAAAAAAAAAACAAAAAAAATTCCCCAGTTCCCGTTTTCCACAAAATGAGAAGTCTCGGATAAAAAAAAAAAAAAAAAAAAAATTCTTCGATTCCGGTTTTCCAGCAAACGAGAATTCTCGATAAAAAAAAAAAAATAAAAAAAATAAATTCTCCAGGTCCCATTTTCCACAAAACGAAAATTCTCGGATAAAAAAAAAAAAAAAAAAAGTTCTCCGATTCTGGTTTTCCACAAAACGAGAATTCTCGAGTTCCCGTTTTCCACAAAACGAGAATTCTCGGATGAAAAGAAAAAAAAAAAAATCTCCGATTCTGTTTTTCCACAACAAGAGAATTCTCGGATAAAAAAAAAAAAAAAAAATTCTCCAGTTCCGGTTTTCCACTAAACGAGAATTCTCGGATAAAAAAAAAAAAAAAAAAAAAGTTCTCGGATTCTGGTTTTCGAACAAAACGAGAATTCTCAGATAAAAAAAAAAAAAAAAAAATTCTCCAGTTCCCGTTTTCCACAAAACGAGAATTCTCGGATAAAAAAAAAAAAAAAAAAAAATTCTCCGATTCTGGTTTTCCACAAAACGAGAATTCTCGGATAAAAAAAAAAAAGAGAAAAAAATTCTCCGATTCTGGTTTTCCACAAACCGAGAATTCTCCAGTTCCCGTTTTCCACAAAACGAGAATTCTCGGATGAAAAGAAAAAAAAAAAATTGTCCGATTCTGGTTTTCCACAACAGGAGAATTCTCGGATAAAAAAAAAAAAAAAAAAAAATTCTCCAGTTCCCCTTTTCCACAAAACGAGAATTCTCAGATAAAAAAAAAAAAAAAAAAGAAAAAAAGGTCTCCGATTCTGGTTTTCCACAAAACGTGAATTCTCGGATAAAAAAAAAAAATTTTTTTTCTCCAGTTCCCGTTTTCCACAAAACGAGAATTCTCGGATAAAAAAAAAAAAAAAAAATTCTCCGATTCTGGTTTTCCACAAAACGAGAATTCTGGGAAGAAAAAAAAAAAAAAAAAGTTCTCCGATTCTGGTTTTCCACAAACCGAGAATTCTCGGATAAAAAAAAAAAAAAAATTCTCCAGTACCCGTTTTCCACAAAACGAGAATACTCCGATAAAAAAAAAAATAAAAAAAAAATTCTTCGATTCCGGTATTCCAGAAAACGAGAATTCTCGGATAAAAAAAAAAAAAAAAAAACAAATTCTCCAGGTCCCGTTTTCAACAAAACGAGAATTCTCGGATAAAAAAAAAAAAAAAAAAAAGTTCTCCGATTCTGGTTTTCCACAAATCGAGAATTCTCGGATAAAAAAAAAAAAAAAAAAAATTCTCCAGTACCCGTTTTCCACAAAACGAGAATAATCCGATAAAAAAAAAAAAAAAAATTCCCCAGTTCCCGTTTTCCATGAAATGAGAAGTCTCGGATAAAGAAAAAAAAAAAAATTCTTCGATTCCGGTTTTCCAGTAAACGAGAATTCTCGATAAAACAAAAAAATAAATAAAATAAATTCTCCAGGTCCCATTTTCCACAAAACGAGAATTCTCGGATAAAAAAAAAAATAAAAAAAAAAAGTTCTCCGATTCTGGTTTTCCACAAAACGAGAATTCTCGAGTTCCCGTTTTCCACAAAACGAGAATTCTCGGATGAAAAGAAAAAAAAAAAAAAAAATTCTCCGATTCTGGTTTTCCACAACAAGAGAATTCTCAAATAAAAAAAAAAAAAAAATTCTCCAGTTCCGGTTTTCCACTAAACGAGTATTCTCGGATAAAAAAAAAAAAAAAAAAAAAGTTCTCCGATTCTGGTTTTCGAACAAAACGAGAATTCTCAGATAAAAAAAAAAAAAAAATTCTCCAGTTCCCGTTTTCCACAAAACGAGAATTCTCGGATGAAAAGAAAAAAAAAAAAAAAAATTCTCCGATTCTGGTTTTCCACAACAGGAGAATTTTCGGATAAAAAAAAAAAAAAAAAATTCTCCAGTTCCCGTTTTCCGCAAAACGTGAATTCTCGGATAAAAAAAAAAAAATTGTTTTTTTCCAGTTCCCGTTTTCCACAAAACGAGAATTCTCGGATAAAAAAAAAAAAAAAAAATTCTCCGATTCTGGTTTTCCACAAAACGAGAATTCTCCAGTTCCCGTTTTCCACAAAACGAGAATTCTCCGTTTCAACAAAACGAGAATTCTCGGATAAAAAAAAAAAAAAAAATTCTCCAGTACCCGTTTTCCACAAAACGAGAATACTCCGATAAAAAAAAAAAAAAAAAAATTCCCCAGTTCCCGTTTTCCACAAAATGAGAAGTCTCAGATATAAAAAAAAAAAAAAAGAAAAAAGAAATTCTCGAGTTCCCGTTTTCCACAAAACGAGAATTCTCGGATGAAAAGAAAAAAAAAAATTCTCCGATTTTGGTTTTCCACAACAGGAGAATTCTCGGATAAAAAAAAAAAAAAAATTATCCAGTACCCGTTTTCCACAAAACGAGAATACTCCGATAAAAAAAAAAAAAAAATTCCCCAGTTCCCGTTTTCCACAAAATGAGAAGTCTCGGATAAAGAAAAAAAATAAAAATAAAAAGTTCTCCGATTCTGGTTTTCCACAAAACGAGAATTCTCGGATAAAAAAAAAAAAGAGAAAAAAATTCTCCGATTCTGGTTTTCCACAAAACGAGAATTCTCCAGTTCCCCTTTTCCACAAAACGAGAATTCTCGGATGAAAAGAAAAAAAAAAAAAATTCTCCGATTCTGGTTTTCCACAACAGGAGAATTCTCCGATAAAAAAAAAAAAAAAAAAAAAAAAGTTCTCCGATTCTGGTTTTCCACATAACGAGAATTCTCCAGTTCCCGTTTTCCACAAAACGAGAATTCTCCGTTTCAACAAAACGAGAATTCTCGGATAAAAAAAAAAAAAAAATTCTCCGGTACCCGTTTTCCAAAAGATGAGAAGTCTCGGATAAAAAAAAAAAAAAAAAATTCTTCGATTCCGGTTTTCCAGAAAACGAGAATTCTCAGATAAAAAAAAAAAAAAAAAAGAAATTCTCCAGGTCCCGTTTTCAACAAAACGAGAATCCTCGGATAAAAAAAAAAAAAAAAAAAGTTCTCCGATTCTGGTTTTCCACAAAACGGGAGTTCTCGGGGAAAAAAAAAAAAAAAAAAGTTCTCCGATTCTGGTTTTCCACAAAACGAGAATTCTCGGATAAAAAAAAAAAAAAAAAAAAATTCTCCAGTACCCGTTTTCCACAAAACGAGAATACTCCGATAAAAAAAAAAAAACAAAAAAAATTCCCCAGTTCTTGTTTTCCACAAAATGAGAAGTCTCGGATAAAAAAAAAAAAAAAAAAAAAAATTCTTCGATTCCGGTTTTCCAGCAAACGAGAATTCTCGATAAAAAAAAAAAAATAAAAAAAATAAATTCTCCAGGTCCCATTTTCCACAAAACGAAAATTCTCGGATAAAAAAAAAAAAAAAAAAAGTTCTCCGATTCTGGTTTTCCACAAAACGAGAATTCTCGAGTTCCCGTTTTCCACAAAACGAGAATTCTCGGATGAAAAGAAAAAAAAAAAAAATCTCCGATTCTGTTTTTCCACAACAAGAGAATTCTCGGATAAAAAAAAAAAAAAAAAATTCTCCAGTTCCGGTTTTCCACTAAACGAGAATTCTCGGATAAAAAAAAAAAAAAAAAAAAGTTCTCGGATTCTGGTTTTCGAACAAAACGAGAATTCTCAGATAAAAAAAAAAAAAAAAAATTCTCCAGTTCCCGTTTTCCACAAAACGAGAATTCTCGGATAAAAAAAAAAAAAAAAAAAATTCTCCGATTCTGGTTTTCCACAAAACGAGAATTCTCGGATAAAAAAAAAAAAGAGAAAAAAATTCTCCGATTCTGGTTTTCCACAAACCGAGAATTCTCCAGTTCCCGTTTTCCACAAAACGAGAATTCTCGGATGAAAAGAAAAAAAAAAAATTGTCCGATTCTGGTTTTCCACAACAGGAGAATTCTCGGATAAAAAAAAAAAAAAAAAAAAATCTCCAGTTCCCCTTTTCCACAAAACGAGAATTCTCAGATAAAAAAAAAAAAAAAAAGAAAAAAAGGTCTCCGATTCTGGTTTTCCACAAAACGTGAATTCTCGGATAAAAAAAAAAAATTTTTTTCTCCAGTTCCCGTTTTCCACAAAACGAGAATTCTCGGATAAAAAAAAAAAAAAAAATTCTCCGATTCTGGTTTTCCACAAAACGAGAATTCTGGGAAGAAAAAAAAAAAAAAAAGTTCTCCGATTCTGGTTTTCCACAAACCGAGAATTCTCGGATAAAAAAAAAAAAAAAAAATTCTCCAGTACCCGTTTTCCACAAAACGAGAATACTCCGATAAAAAAAAAAAATAAAAAAAAAATTCTTCGATTCCGGTATTCCAGAAAACGAGAATTCTCGGATAAAAAAAAAAAAAAAAAAAACAAATTCTCCAGGTCCCGTTTTCAACAAAACGAGAATTCTCGGATAAAAAAAAAAAAAAAAAAAGTTCTCCGATTCTGGTTTTCCACAAATCGAGAATTCTCGGATAAAAAAAAAAAAAAAAAAAAATTCTCCAGTACCCGTTTTCCACAAAACGAGAATAATCCGATAAAAAAAAAAAAAAAAAATTCCCCAGTTCCCGTTTTCCATAAAATGAAAAGTCTCGGATAAAAAAAAAAAAAAAATTCTTCGATTCCGGTTTTCCAGTAAACGAGAACTCTCGATAAAACAAAAAAATAAATAAAATAAATTCTCCAGGTCCCATTTTCCACAAAACGAGAATTCTCGGATAAAAAAAAAAATAAAAAAAAAAAGTTCTCCGATTCTGGTTTTCCACAAAACGAGAATTCTCGAGTTCCCGTTTTCCACAAAACGAGAATTCTCGGATGAAAAGAAAAAAAAAAAAAAAATTCTCCGATTCTGGTTTTCCACAACAAGAGAATTCTCAAATAAAAAAAAAATAAAAATTCTCCAGTTCCGGTTTTCCACTAAACGAGTATTCTCGGATAAAAAAAAAAAAAAAAAAAAAGTTCTCCGATTCTGGTTTTCGAACAAAACGAGAATTCTCAGATAAAAAAAAAAAAAAAATTCTCCAGTTCCCGTTTTCCACAAAACGAGAATTCTCGGATGAAAAGAAAAAAAAAAAAAAAAATTCTCCGATTCTGGTTTTACACAACAGGAGAATTTTCGGATAAAAAAAAAAAAAAAAATTCTCCAGTTCCCGTTTTCCGCAAAACGTGAATTCTCGGATAAAAAAAAAAAATTGTTTTTTTCCAGTTCCCGTTTTCCACAAAACGAGAATTCTCGGATAAAAAAAAAAAAAAAAATTCTCCGATTCTGGTTTTCCACAAAACGAGAATTCTCCAGTTCCCGTTTTCCACAAAACGAGAATTCTCCGTTTCAACAAAACGAGAATTCTCGGATAAAAAAAAAAAAAAAAATTCTCCAGTACCCGTTTTCCACAAAACGAGAATACTCCGATAAAAAAAAAAAAAAAAAAATTCCCCAGTTCCCGTTTTCCACAAAATGAGAAGTCTCAGATATAAAAAAAAAAAAAAGAAAAAAGAAATTCTCCAGGTCCCGTTTTCCACAAAACGAGAATTCTCGGATTAAAAAAAAAAAAAAAAAGAAGTTCTCCGATTCTGGTTTTCCACAAAACGAGAATTCTGGGAAGAAAAAAAAAAAAAAAAAGTTCTCCGATTCTGGTTTTCCACAAAACGAGAATTCTCGGATAAAAAAAAAAAGAAAAAATTCTCCAGTACCCGTTTTCCACAAAACGAGAATACTCCGATAACAAAAAAAAAATAAAAAAAAAAATTCTTCGATTCCGGTTTTCCAGAAAACGAGAATTCTCGGATAAAAAAAAAAAAAAAAAAAAAGAAATTCTCCAGGTCCCGTTTTCCACAAAACGAGAATTCTCGGATAAAAAAAAAAAAAAAAAAAAGTTCTCCGATTCTGGTTTTCCACAAAACGAGAATTCTCGAGTTCCCGTTTTCCACAAAACGAGAATTCTCGGATGAAAAGAAAAAAAAAAAAAAAAATTCTCCGATTCTGGTTTTCCACAACAGGAGAATTCTCGGATAAAAAAAAAAAACAAATTCTCCAGTACCCGTTTTCCACAAAACGAGAATACTCCGATAAAAAAAATAAAAAAAAAAAATCTCCAGTTCCCGTTTTCCACAAAACGAGAATTCTCGGATATAAAAAAAAAAAAAAAAAGTTCTCCGATTCTGGTTTTCCACAAAACGAGAATTCCCGGATAAAAAAAAAAAGAGAAAAAAATTCTCCGATTCTGGTTTTCCACAAACAGAGAATTCTCCAGTTCCCGTTTTCCACAAAACGAGAATTCTCGGATGAAAAGAAAAAAAAAATCTCTCCGATTCTGGTTTTCCACAACAGGAGAATTCTCGGATAAAAAAAAAAAAAAATTCTCCAGTTCCCGTTTTCCACAAAACGAGAATTCTCGGATAAAAAAAAAAAAAAAAAAAAGTTCTCCGATTCTGGTTTTCCACAAAACGTGAATTCTCGGATAAAAAAAAAAAAAAAATTTTCTCCAGTTCCCGTTTTCCACAAAACGAGAATTCTCGGATAAAAAAAAAAAAAAAAAATTCTCCGATTCTGGTTTTCCACAAATCGAGAATTCTCCAGTTCCCGTTTTCCACAAAACGAGAATTCTCCGTTTCAACAAAACGAGAATTCTCGGATAAAAAAAAAAAAAAAAAAAAATTCTCCAGTACCCGTTTTCCACAAAACGAGAATACTCCGATAAAAAAAAAAAAAAAAATTCCCCAGTTCCCGTTTTCCACAAAATGAGAAGTCTCAGATATAAAAAAAAAAAAAAAAAAAAAGAAATTCTCCAGGTCCCGTTTTCCACAAAACGAGAATTCTCGGATAAAAAAAAAAAAAAAAAAAAGTTCTCCGATTCTGGTTTTCCACAAAACGAGAATTCTCGGATAAAAAAAAAAAAAAAATTCTCCAGTACCCGTTTTCTACCAAAAGGGGAATACTCCGATAAAAAAAAAAAATAAAAAAAAAAAATTCTTCGATTCCGGTTTTCCAGGAAACGAGAATTCTCGGATAAAAAAAAAAAAAAAAGAAAGAAATTCTCCAGGTCCCGTTTTCCACAAAACGAGAATTCTCGGATAAAAAAAAAAAAAAAAAAAAAGTTCTCCGATTCTGGTTTTCCACAAAACGAGAATTCTCGAGTTCCTGTTTTCGAAAAAACGAGAATTCTCGGATGAAAAGAAAAAAAAAAAAAAAAATTCTCCGATTCTGGTTTTCCACAACAGGAGAATTCTCGGATGAAAAAAAAAAAAAAATTCTCCAGTACCCGTTTTCCACAAAACGAGAATACTCCGATAAAAAAAAAAAAAAAAATTCCCCAGTTTCCGTTTTCCACAAAACGAGAATTCTCGGATAAAAAAAAAAAAGAGAAAAAAATTCTCCGATTCTGGTTTTCCACAAAACGAGAATTCTCCAGTTCCCGTTTTCCACAAAACGAGAATTCTCGGATGAAAAGCAAAAAAAAAAAATTCTCCGATTCCGGTTTTCCAAAACAGGAGAATTCTCGGATAAAAAAAAAAAAAAAATTCTCCAGTTCCCGTTTTCCACAAAACGAGAATTCTCGGATAAAAAAAAAAAAAAAAAAAAAAGTTCTCCGATTCTGGTTTTCGAACAAAACGAGAATTCTCGGATAAAAAAAAAAAGAGAAAAAAATTCTCCGATTCTGGTTTTCCACAAAACGAGAATTCTCCAGTTCCCGTTTTCCACAAAACGAGAATTCTCGGATGAAAAGAAAAAAAAGAAAAAAAAATTCTCCGATTCTGAATTTCAACAATAGGAGAATTCTCGGATAAAAAAAAAAAAAAAAAAAGTTCTCCAGGTCCCGTTTTCCACAAAACGAGGATTCTCGGATAGAAAAAAAAAAAAAATTCTCCGATTCTGGTTTTCCACAAAACGAGAATTCCACAGTTCCCGTTTTCCACAAAACGAGAGGTCTCCGTTTCAACAAAACGAGAATTCCCGGATAAAAAAAAAAAAAAAATTCTCCGATTCTGGTTTTCCAGAAAACGAGAATTCTCGGATAAGGAAAAAAAAAAAAAAAAATTTCTCCGATTCTGGTTTTCCACAGAAGCAGAATTCTCGGATAAAAAAAAAAAAAAAAATTCTCCAGGTCCCGTTTTCCACAAAACGAGAATTCTCCGTTTCAACAAAACGAGAATTCTCGGATAAAAAAAAAAAAAAGAAAAAAATTCTCCGATTCTGGTTTTCCACAAAACGAGAATTCTCCAGTTCCCGTTTTCCACAAAACGAGAACTCTCCGTTTCAACAAAACGAGAATTCTCGGATAAAAAAAAAAAAAAATTCTCCGATTTTGGTTTTCCACAAAACGAGAATTCTCCAGTTCCCGTTTTCGACAAAACGAGAATTCTCGGATGAAAAGAAAAAAAAAATTTTTTCCGATTCTGGTTTTCCACAAAACGAGAATTCTCCAGTTCCCGTTTTCCGCAAAACGAGAATTCTCCGTTTCAACAAAACGAGAACTCTTCGATAAAAAAAAAAAAAAAAATGCTCCGATTCTGGTTTTCCGCAAAACGAGAACTCTCCAGTTCCCGTTTTCCAAAAAACGAGAATTCTCGGATAAGAAAAAAAAATTTTTTTTCCGATTCTGCTCCTCCACAAAACGAGAATTCTCCAGTTCCCGTTTTCCACAAAACGAGAATTCTCCGTTTCAACAAAACGAGAATTCTCGGATAAAAAGAGAAAAAGATTCTCCGATTCTGGTTTTCCACAAAACGAGAATTCTCCAGTTCCCGTTTTCCACAAAACGAGAATTCTCGGATGAAAAGAAAAAAAAAAAATTCTCCGATTCTGGTTTTCGAACAAAAGGAGAATCCTCGGATAAAAAAAAAAAAAAATTTCTTCAGTTCCCGTTTTCCACAAAACAAGAATTCTCGGATAAAAAAAAAAAAAAAAATTCTCCGATTCTGGTTTTCCACAAAACGAGAACTCTGGGATAAAAAAAAAAAAGAGAAAAAATTTCTCCGATTCTGGTTTTCCACAAAACGAGAATTCTCCAGTTCCCGTTTTCGACAAAAGGAGAATTCTCGGATGAAAAGAAAAAAAAAAATTCTCCGATTCTGGTTTTCCACAACAGGAGAATTCTCGGATAAAAAAAAAAAAATAATAAAAAAAAAAGTTCTCCGATTCTGGTTTTCCACAAAACGTGAATTCTCGGATAAAAAAAAAAAAAAATTTCTCCAGTTCCCGTTTTCCACAAAACGAGAATTCTCGGATAAAAAAAAAAAAAAAAATTCTCCGATTCTGGTTTTCCACAAAACGAGAATTCTCCAGTTCCCGTTTTCCACAAAACGAGAATTCTCCGTTTCAACAAAACGAGAATTCTCGGATAAAAAAAAAAAAAAAATTTCTCCAGTTCCCGTTTTCCACAAAACGAGAATTCTCGGATACAAAAAAAAAAAAAAAAGTTGTCCGATTCTGGTTTTCCACAAAACGAGAATTCTGCGAAAAAAAAAAAAACAGTTCTCCGATTCTGGTTTTCCACAAAACGAGAATTCTCGGATAAAAAAAAAAAAAAAAAATTCTCCAGTACCCGTTTTCCACAAAACGAGAATACTCTGATAAAAAAAAACAATAAAAAAAAAAATTCTTAGATTCCGGTTTTCCAGAAAACGAGAATTCTCGGATAAAAAAAAAAAAAAAAAAAGAAATTCTCCAGGTCCCGTTTTCCACAAAACGAGAATTCTCGGAGAAAAAAAAAAAAAGAGAAAAAAATTCTCCGATTCTGGTGTTCCACAAACCGGAAATTCTCCAGTTCCCGTTTTCCACAAAACGAGAATTCTCGGATGAAAAGAAAAAAAAAAAAATTCTCCGATTCTGGTTTTCCACAACGGGAGAATTCTCGGATAAAAAAAAATTTTTTTTTCTCCAGTTCCCGTTTTCCACAAAACGAGAATTCCCCAGTTCCCGTTTTCCACAAAACGAGAATTCTCCGTTTCAACAAAACGAGAATTCTCGGATAAAAAAAAAAAAAAAATTTTCTCCAGTTCCCGTTTTCCACAAAACGAGAATTCTCGGATACAAAAAAAAAAAAACAAAAGTTGTCCGATTCTGGTTTTCCACAAAACGAGAATTCTGCGAAAAAAAAAAAAAAAAGTTCTCCGATTCTGGTTTTCCACAAAACGAGAATTCTCGGATAAAAAAAAAAAAAAAAAATTTCTCCAGTACCCGTTTTCCACAAAACGAGAAGTCTCTGATGAAAAAAAACAATAAAAAAAAAAATTCTTCGATTCCGGTTTTCCAGAAAACGAGAATTCTCGGATAAAAAAAAAAAAAAAAAAGAAATTCTCCAGGTCCCGTTTTCCACAAAACGAGAATTCTCGGATAAAAAAAAAAAAGAGAAAAAAATTCTCCGATTCTGGTGTTCCACAAACCGAGAATTCTCCAGTTCCCGTTTTCCACAAAACGAGAATTCTCGGATGAAAAGAAAAAAAAAAAAAATTCTCCGATTCTGGTTTTCCACAACGGGAGAATTCTCGGATAAAAGAAAAAAAAAAAAATTCTCCAGTTCCCCTTTTCCACAAAACGTGAATTCTCGGATAAAAAAAAATTTTTTTTTCTCCAGTTCCCGTTTTCCACAAAACGAGAATTCTCGGATTAAAAAAAAAAAAAAAAAATTCTCCGATTCTGGTTTTCCACAAAACGAGAATTCTCCAGTTCCCGTTTTCCACAAAACGAGAATTCTCCGTTTCAACAAAACGAGAATTCTCGGATAAAAAAAAAAAAAAATTCTCCAGTACCCGTTTTCCACAAAACGAGAATAGTCCGATAAAAAAAAAAAAAAAAATTCTCCAGTTCCGGTTTTCCACTAAACGAGAATTCTCGGATAAAAAAAAAAAAAGAAAAAAAAAAGTTCTCGGATTCTGGTTTTCGAACAAAACGAGAATTCCCAGATAAAAAAAAAAAAAATTCTCCAATTCCCGTTTTCCACAAAACGAGAATTCCCGGATAAAAAAAAAAAAAAAATTCTCCGATTCTGGTTTTCCACAAAACGAGAATTCTCCAGTTCCCGTTTTCCACAAAACGAGAATTCTCGGATGAAAAAAAAAAAAAAAAAAAAAATTCTCCGATTCTGGTTTTCCACAAAACGAGAATTCTCGGATAAAAAAAAAAAAAGAGAAAAAATTTCTCCGATTCTGGTTTTCCACAAAACGAGAATTCTCCAGTTCCCGTTTTCGACAAAAGGAGAATTCTCGGATGAAAAGAAAAAAAAAAAAATTCTCTGATTCTGGTTTTCCACAACAGGAGACATCTCGGATAAAAAAAAAAATAATAAATAAAAAAGTTCTCCGATTCTGGTTTTCCACAAAACGTGAATTCTCGGATAAAAAAAAAAAAAAATTTCTCCAGTTCCCGTTTTCCACAAAACGAGAATTCTGGGATAAAAAAAAAAAAAAAAAATTCTCCGATTCTGGTTTTCCACAAAACGAGAATTCTCCAGTTCCCGTTTTCCACAAAACGAGAATTCTCCGTTTCAACAAAACGAGAATTCTCTGATAAAAAAAAAAAAAAAATTCTCCAGTACCCGTTTTCGACAAAATGAGAATAGTCCGATAAAAAAAAACAATAAAAAAAAAAAATTCTTCGATTCCGGTTTTCCAGAAAACGAGAATTCTCGGATAAAAAAAAAAAAAAAAAAGAAATTCTCCAGGTCCCGTTTTCCACAAAACGAGAATTCTCGGATAAAAAAAAAAAAGAGAAAAAAATTCTCCGATTCTGGTGTTCCACAAACCGAGAATTCTCCAGTTCCCGTTTTCCACAAAACGAGAATTCTCGGATGAAAAGAAAAAAAAAAAAATTCTCCGATTCTGGTTTTCCACAACAGGAGAATTCTCGGATAAAAGAAAAAAAAAAAAATTCTCCAGTTCCCCTTTTCCACAAAACGAGAATTCTCGGATAAAAAAAAAAAAAAAAAAAAGGTTCTCCGATTCTGGTTTTCCACAAAACGTGAATTCTCGGATAAAAAAAAAAATTTTTTTTTTCTCAAGTTCCCGTTTTCCACAAAACGAGAATTCTCGGATAAAAAAAAAAAAAAAAAAAATTCTCCGATTCTGGTTTTCCACAAAACGAGAATTCTCCAGTTCCCGTTTTCCACAAAACGAGAATTCTCCGTTTCAACAAAACGAGAATTCTCGGATAAAAAAAAAAAAAAAATTCTCCAGTACCCGTTTTCCACAAAACGAGAATAGTCCGATAAAAAAAAAAAAAAAAAAATTGTCCAGTTCCGGTTTTCCACTAAACGAGAATTCTCGGATAAAAAAAAAAAAAGAAAAAAAAAGTTCTCGGATTCTGGTTTTCGAACAAAACGAGAATTCCCGGATAAAAAAAAAAAAAAAAAAATTCTCCGATTCTGGTTTTCCACAAAACGAGAATTCTCGGATAAAAAAAAAAAAGAGAAAAAAATTCTCCGATTCTGGTTTTCCACAAACCGAGAATTCTCCAGTTCCCGTTTTCCACAAAACGAGAATTCTCGGATGAAAAGAAAAAAAAAAAAAATTCTCCGATTCCGGTTTTCCACAACAGGAGAATTCTCGGATAAAAAAAAAAAAAAAAAAATTCTCCAGTTCCCCTTTTCCAAAAAACGAGAATTCTCGGATAAAAAAAAAAAAAAAAAAAAAAAAAAGTTCTCCGATTCTGGTTTTCCACAAAACGAGAATTCTCGGATAAAAAAGAAAAAAAAAAAATTCTCCGATTCTGGTTTTCCACAAAAAGAGAATTCTCCAGTTCCCGTTTTCCACAAAACGAGAATTCTCCGTTTCAACAAAACGAGAATTCTCGGATAAAAAAAAAAAAAAAAATTCTCCAGTACCCGTTTTCCACAAAACGAGAATACTCCGATAAAAAAAAAAAAAAAAAATTCTCCAGGTCCGGTTTTCCACTAAACGAGAATTCTCGGATAAAAAAAAAAAAAAATAAAAAAGTTCTCGGATTCTGGTTTTCGAACAAAACGAGAATTCTCAGATAAAAAAAAAAAAAAATTCTCCAGTTCCCGTTTTCCACAAAACGAGAATTCCCGGATAAAAAAAAAAAAAAAAAATTCTCCGATTCTGGTTTTCCACAAACCGAGAATTCTCCAGTTCCCGTTTTCCACAAAACGAGAATTCTCGGATGAAAAGAAAAAAAAAAAAAATTCTCCGATTCTGGTTTTCCACAACAGGAGAATTCTCGGATAAAAGAAAAAAAAAAAAATTCTCCAGTTCCCCTTTTCCACAAAACGAGAATTCTCGGATAAAAAAAAAAAAAAAAAGGTTCTCCGATTCTGGTTTTCCACAAAACGTGAATTCTCGGATAAAAAAAAAAATTTTTTTTTCTCAAGTTCCCGTTTTCCACAAAACGAGAATTCTCGGATAAAAAAAAAAAAAAAAAAATTCTCCGATTCTGGTTTTCCACAACAGGAGAATTCTCGGATAAAAAAAAAAAAAAAAATTTCTCCAGTTCCCCTTTTCCACAAAACGAGAATTCTCGGATAAAAAAAAAAAAAAAAAAAGAAAAAAAGGTCTCCGATTCTGGTTTTCCACAAAACGTGAATTCTCGGATAAAAAAAAAACATTTCTCCAGTTCCCGTTTTCCACAAAACGAGAATTCTCGGATAAAAAAAAAAAAAAAAAATTCTCCGATTCTGGTTTTCCACAAAACGAGAATTCTCCAGTTCCCGTTTTCCACAAAACGAGAATTCTCCGTTTCAACAAAACAAGAATTCTCGGAAAAAAAAAAAAAAAAAATTCTCCAGTACCCGTTTTCCACAAAACGAGAATACTCCGATAAAAAAAAAAAAAAAATCTCCAGTTCCGGTTTTCCACTAAACGAGAATTCTCGGTTAAAAAAAAAAAAAAAAAAAAAGTTCTCGGATTCTGGTTTTCGAACAAAACGAGAATTCTCAGATAAAAAAAAAAAAAAATTCTCGAGTTCCCGTTTTCCACAAAACGAGAATTCCCGGATAAAAAAAAAAAAAAAAAATTCTCCGATTCTGGTTTTCCACAAACCGAGAATTCTCCAGTTCCCTTTTTCCACAAAACGAGAATTCTCGGATGAAAAGAAAAAAAAAAAAAATTTCTCCGATTCTGGTTTTCCACAACAGGACAATTCTCGGATAAAAAAAAAAAAAAAAATTCTCCAGTTCACCTTTTCCACAAAACGAGAATTCTCGGATAAAAAAAAAAAAAAAAAAAAAGAAAAAAAGGTCTCCGATTCTGGTTTTCCACAAAACGTGAATTCTCGGATAAAAAAAAATTTTTTTTCTCCAGTTCCCGTTTTCCACAAAACGAGAATTCTCGGATAAAAAAAAAAAAAAAATTCTCCGATTCTGGTTTTCCACAAAACGAGAATTCTCCAGTTCCCGTTTTCCACAAAACGAGAATTCGCCGTTTCAACAAAACGAGAATTCTCGGATAAAAAAAAAAAAAAAAAATTCTCCAGTACCCGTTTTCCACAAAACGAGAATACTCCGATAAAACAAAAAAAAAAATTCCCCAGTTCCCGTTTTCCACAAAATGAGAAGTCTCAGATAAAAAAAAAAAAAAAAAAGAAATTCTCCAGGTCCCGTTTTCCACAAAACGAGAATTCTCGGATACAAAAAAAAAAAAAAAAAGTTGTCCGATTCTGGTTTTCCACAAAACTAGAATTCTGCGAAAAAAAAAAAAAAAAAGTTCTCCGATTCCGGTTTTCCAGAAAACGAGAATTCTCGGATAAAAAAAAAAAAAAGAAAAAAAGAAATTCTCCAGGTCCCGTTTTCCACAAAACGAGAATTCTCGGATAAAAAAAAAAAAAAAAAAAAAGAAAAAGTTCTCCGATTCTGGTTTTCCACAAAACGTGAATTCTCGGATAAAAAAAAATTTTTTTTCTCCAGTTCCCGTTTTCCACAAAACGAGAATTCTCGGATAAAAAAAAAAAAAAAATTCTCCGATTCTGGTTTTCCACAAAACGAGAATTCTCCAGTTCCCGTTTTCCACAAAACGAGAATTCGCCGTTTCAACAAAACGAGAATTCTCGGATAAAAAAAAAAAAAATAAAAAATTCTCCAGTACCCGTTTTCCACAAAACGAGAATACTCCGATAAAACAAAAAAAAGAAATTCTCCAGGTCCCGTTTTCCACAAAACGAGAATTCTCGGATACAAAAAAAAAAAAAAAAGTTGTCCGATTCTGGTTTTCCACAAAACTAGAATTCTGCGAAAAAAAAAAAAAAGTTCTCCGATTCCGGTTTTCCAGAAAACGAGAATTCTCGGATAAAAAAAAAAAAAGAAAAAAAGAAATTCTCCAGGTCCCGTTTTCCACAAAACGAGAATTCTCGGATAAAAAAAAAAAAAAAAAAAAGAAAAAGTTCTCCGATTCTGGTTTTCCACAAAACGAGAATTCTCGAGTTCCCGTTTTCCACAAAACGAGAATTCTCCGATGAAAAGAAAAAAAAAAAATTCTCCGATTCTGGTTTTCCACAAGAGGAGAATTTTCGGATAAAAAAAAAAAAAAAAAAAAGAAATTCTCCAGGTTCTCGGATAAAAAGAAAAAAAATTTTTTTTTCTCCAGTTCCCGTTTTCCACAAAACGAGAATTCTCGGATAAAAAAAAAAAAAAAATTCTCCGATTCTGGTTTTCCACAAAACGAGAATTCTCCAGTTCCCGTTTTCCACAAAACGAGAATTCTCCGTTTCAACAAAACGAGAATTCTCGGATAAAAAAAAAAAAAAAAATTCTCCAGTACCCGTTTTCCACAAAACGAGAATACTCCGATAAAAAAAAAAAAAGAAAAAAAATTCCCCAGTTCCCGTTTTCCACAAAACGAGAATTCTCGGATGAAAAGAAAAAAAAAAAAATTCTCCGATTCTGGTTTTCCACAACAGGAGAATTCTCGGATCAAAAAAAAAAAAAAAAAAAAATTCTCCAGTTCCCCTTTTCCACAAAACGAGAATTCTCGGATAAAAAAAAAAAAAAAAAAAAAAGAAAAAAAGGTCTCCGATTCTGGTTTTCCACAAAACGTGAATTCTCGGATAAAAAAAAATTTTTTTTCTCCAGTTCCCGTTTTCCACAAAACGAGAATTCTCGGATAAAAAAAAAAAAAAAAAATTCTCCGATTCTGGTTTTCCACAAAACGAGAATTCTCCAGTTCCCGTTTTCCACAAAACGAGAATTCTCCGTTTCAACAAAACGAGAATTCTCGGATAAAAAAAAAAAAAAAATTCTCCAATACCAGTTTTCCACAAAACGAGAATACTCCGATAAAAAAAAAAAAAAAATTCCCCAGTTCCCGTTTTCCACAAAATGAGAAGTCTCAGATAAAAAAAAAAAAAAAAAAAAAGAAATTCTCCAGGTCCCGTTTTCCACAAAACGAGAATTCTCGGATACAAAAAAAAAAAAAAAAGTTGTCCGATTCTGGTTTTCCACAAAACGAGAATTCTGCGGAAAAAAAAAAAAAAAAAGTTCTCCGATTCCGGTTTTCCAGAAAACGAGAATTCTCGGATAAAAAAAAAAAAAAGAAAAAAAGAAATTCTCCAGGTCCCGTTTTCCACAAAACGAGAATTCTCGGATAAAAAAAAAAAAAAAAAGAAAAAGTTCCCCGATTCTGGTTTTCCACAAAACGAGAAATCTCGAGTTCCCGTTTTCCGTAAAAACGAGAATTCTCGGATGAAAAGGAAAAAAAAAAAAAAATTCTCCGATTCTGGTTTTCCACAAGAGGAGAATTTCTCGGATAAAAAAAAAAAAAAAAAAAAGAAATTCTCCAGGTTCTCGGATAAAAAAAAAAAAAAAATTTCTCCAGTTCCCGTTTTCCACAAAACGAGTATTCTCGGATAAAAAAAAAAAAAAAAAATTCTCCGATTCTGGTTTTCCACAAAACGAGAATTCTCCAGTTCCCGCTTTCCACAAAACGAGAGTTCTCCGTTTCAACAAAACGAGAATTCTCGGATAAAAAAAAAAAAAAAATTCTCCAGTACCCGTTTTCCACAAAACGAGAATACTCCGATAAAAAAAAAAAAAAAAAATTCCCCAGTTCCCGTTTTCCACAAAATGAGAAGTCTCAGATAAAAAAAAAAAAAAAAAAGAATTCTCCAGGTCCCGTTTTCCACAAAACGAGAATTCTCGGATACAAAAAAAAAAAAAAAAGTTGTCCGATTCTGGTTTTCCACAAAACGAGAATTCTGCGGAAAAAAAAAAAAAAAAAAAAGTTCTCCGATTCTGGTTTTCCACAAAACGAGAATTCTCGGATAAAAAAAGAAAAAATAAAATAAAATTCTCCAGTACCCGTTTTCCACAAAACGAGAATACTCCGATAAAAAGAAAAATAAAAAAAAAAAATTCTTCGATTCTGGTTTTCCACAAAACGAGAATTCTCGAGTTCCCGTTTTCCACAAAACGAGAATTCTGGGATGAAAAGAAAAAAAAAAAAAAATTCTCCGATTCTGGTTTTCCACAAGAGGAGAATTCTCGGATAAAAAAAAAAAAAAAAAAAAAAGTTCTCCGATTCTGGTTTTCCACAAAACGAGAATTCTGGGAAAAAAAAAAAAAAAAAAAAAGTTCACCGATTCTGGTTTTCCACAAAACGAGAATTCTGGGATAAAAAAAAAAAAAAAAATTCTCCAGTACCCGTTTTCCACAAAACGAGAATACTCCGATAAAAAAAAAAAAAAAAAAATTCCCCAGTTCCCGTTTTCCACAAAATGAGAAGTCTCGGATAAAAAAAAAAAAAAAAAAAATTCTTCGATTCCGGTTTTCCAGTAAACGAGAATTCTCGGATAAAAAAAAAAAAAAGAAAAAAAGAAATTCTCCAGGTCCCGTTTTCCACAAAACGAGAATTCTCGGATAAAAAAAAAAAAAAAAAAAGAAAAAGTTCTCCGATTCTGGTTTTCCACAAAACGTGAATTCTCGGATAAAAAAAAATTTTTTTTCTCCAGTTCCCGTTTTCCACAAAACGAGAATTCTCGGATAAAAAAAAAAAAAAAATTCTCCGATTCTGGTTTTCCACAAAACGAGAATTCTCCAGTTCCCGTTTTCCACAAAACGAGAATTCGCCGTTTCAACAAAACGAGAATTCTCGGATAAAAAAAAAAAAAAAAAAAATTCTCCAGTACCCGTTTTCCACAAAACGAGAATACTCCGATAAAACAAAAAACAGAAATTCTCCAGGTCCCGTTTTCCACAAAACGAGAATTCTCGGATACAAAAAAAAAAAAAAAAGTTGTCCGATTCTGGTTTTCCACAAAACTAGAATTCTGCGAAAAAAAAAAAAAAGTTCTCCGATTCCGGTTTTCCAGAAAACGAGAATTCTCGGATAAAAAAAAAAAAAGAAAAAAAGAAATTCTCCAGGTCCCGTTTTCCACAAAACGAGAATTCTCGGATAAAAAAAAAAAAAAAAAAAAGAAAAAGTTCTCCGATTCTGGTTTTCCACAAAACGAGAATTCTCGAGTTCCCGTTTTCCACAAAACGAGAATTCTCCGATGAAAAGAAAAAAAAAAAATTCTCCGATTCTGGTTTTCCACAAGAGGAGAATTTTCGGATAAAAAAAAAAAAAAAAAAAAGAAATTCTCCAGGTTCTCGGATAAAAAGAAAAAAAATTTTTTTTTCTCCAGTTCCCGTTTTCCACAAAACGAGAATTCTCGGATAAAAAAAAAAAAAAAATTCTCCGATTCTGGTTTTCCACAAAACGAGAATTCTCCAGTTCCCGTTTTCCACAAAACGAGAATTCTCCGTTTCAACAAAACGAGAATTCTCGGATAAAAAAAAAAAAAAAAAATTCTCCAGTACCCGTTTTCCACAAAACGAGAATACTCCGATAAAAAAAAAAAAAGAAAAAAAATTCCCCAGTTCCCGTTTTCCACAAAACGAGAATTCTCGGATGAAAAGAAAAAAAAAAAAAATCTCCGATTCTGGTTTTCCACAACAGGAGAATTCTCGGATCAAAAAAAAAAAAAAAAAAATTCTCCAGTTCCCCTTTTCCACAAAACGAGAATTCTCGGATAAAAAAAAAAAAAAAAAAAAAAAGAAAAAAAGGTCTCCGATTCTGGTTTTCCACAAAACGTGAATTCTCGGATAAAAAAAATTTTTTTTTCTCCAGTTCCCGTTTTCCACAAAACGAGAATTCTCGGATAAAAAAAAAAAAAAAAAATTCTCCGATTCTGGTTTTCCACAAAACGAGAATTCTCCAGTTCCCGTTTTCCACAAAACGAGAATTCTCCGTTTCAACAAAACGAGAATTCTCGGATAAAAAAAAAAAAAAAAATTCTCCAATACCAGTTTTCCACAAAACGAGAATACTCCGATAAAAAAAAAAAAAAAATTCCCCAGTTCCCGTTTTCCACAAAATGAGAAGTCTCAGATAAAAAAAAAAAAAAAAAAAAAGAAATTCTCCAGGTCCCGTTTTCCACAAAACGAGAATTCTCGGATACAAAAAAAAAAAAAAAAAGTTGTCCGATTCTGGTTTTCCACAAAACGAGAATTCTGCGGAAAAAAAAAAAAAAAGAAAAAGTTCCCCGATTCTGGTTTTCCACAAAACGAGAAATCTCGAGTTCCCGTTTTCCGTAAAAAAGAGAATTCTCGGATGAAAAGGAAAAAAAAAAAAAAATTCTCCGATTCTGGTTTTCCACAAGAGGAGAATTTCTCGGATAAAAAAAAAAAAAAAAAAAAGAAATTCTCCAGGTTCTCGGATAAAAAAAAAAAAAAAAATTTCTCCAGTTCCCGTTTTCCACAAAACGAGTATTCTCGGATAAAAAAAAAAAAAAAAATTCTCCGATTCTGGTTTTCCACAAAACGAGAATTCTCCAGTTCCCGCTTTCCACAAAACGAGAGTTCTCCGTTTCAACAAAACGAGAATTCTCGGATAAAAAAAAAAAAAAATTCTCCAGTACCCGTTTTCCACAAAACGAGAATACTCCGATAAAAAAAAAAAAAAAAAATTCCCCAGTTCCCGTTTTCCACAAAATGAGAAGTCTCAGATAAAAAAAAAAAAAAAAAGAATTCTCCAGGTCCCGTTTTCCACAAAACGAGAATTCTCGGATACAAAAAAAAAAAAAAAAGTTGTCCGATTCTGGTTTTCCACAAAACGAGAATTCTGCGGAAAAAAAAAAAAAAAAAAAAAGTTCTCCGATTCTGGTTTTCCACAAAACGAGAATTCTCGGATAAAAAAAGAAAAAATAAAATAAAATTCTCCAGTACCCGTTTTCCACAAAACGAGAATACTCCGATAAAAAGAAAAATAAAAAAAAAAAATTCTTCGATTCTGGTTTTCCACAAAACGAGAATTCTCGAGTTCCCGTTTTCCACAAAACGAGAATTCTGGGATGAAAAGAAAAAAAAAAAAAAATTCTCCGATTCTGGTTTTCCACAAGAGGAGAATTCTCGGATAAAAAAAAAAAAAAAAAAAAAAGTTCTCCGATTCTGGTTTTCCACAAAACGAGAATTCTGGGAAAAAAAAAAAAAAAAAAAAAAGTTCACCGATTCTGGTTTTCCACAAAACGAGAATTCTGGGATAAAAAAAAAAAAAAAAAAATTCTCCAGTACCCGTTTTCCACAAAACGAGAATACTCCGATAAAAAAAAAAAAAAAAAATTCCCCAGTTCCCGTTTTCCACAAAATGAGAAGTCTCGGATAAAAAAAAAAAAAAAAAAAATTCTTCGATTCCGGTTTTCCAGTAAACGAGAATTCTCGATAAAAAAAAAAATAAAAAAAAAATAAATTCTCCAGGTCCCATTTTCCACAAAACGAGAATTTCCGGATAAAAAAAAAAAAAAAAAGTTCTCCGATTCTGGTTTTCCACAAAACGAGAATTCTCGAGTTCCCGTTTTCCGGAAAACGAGAATTCTCGGATGAAAAGAAAAAAAAAAAAAAAATTCTCCGATTCTGGTTTTCCACAACAAGAGAATTCTCGGATAAAAAAAAAAAAAAATTCTCCAGTTCCGGTTTTCCACTAAACGAGAATTCTCGGATAAAAAAAAAAAAAAAAAAAAAAGTTCTCCGATTCTGGTTTTCGAACAAAACGAGAATTCTCAGATACAAAAAAAAAAAAAAATTCTCCAGTTCCCGTTTTCCACAAAACGAGAATTCTCGGATAAAAAATAAAAAAAAAAAAATTCTCCGATTCTGGTTTTCCACAAAACGAGAATTCTCGGCCAAAAAAAAAAAAAGAAAAAAAATTCTCCGATTCTGGTTTTCCACAAACCGAGAAATCTCCAGTTCCCGTTTTCCACAAAACGAGAATTCTCGGATGAAAAGAAAAAAAAAAAAAATTCTCCGATTCTGGTTTTCCACAACAGGAGAATTCTCGGATAAAAGAAAAAAAAAAAAATTCTCCAGTTCCCCTTTTCCACAAAACGAGAATTCTCGGATAAAAAAAAAAAAAAAAAAAAGTTCTCCGATTCTGGTTTTCCACAAAACGTGAATTCTCGGATAAAAAAAAAAAATTTTTTTTTCCCCCAGTTCCCGTTTTCCACAAAACGAGAACCCTCGGATAAAAAAAAAAAAAAAAAATTCTCTGATTCTGGTTTTCCACAAAACGAGAATTCTCCAGTTCCCGTTTTCCACAACACGGAAATTCTCCGTTTCAACAAAACGAGAATTCTCGGATAAAAAAAAAAAAAAAAAATTCTCCAGTACCCGTTTTCCACAACAAGAGAATTCTCGGATAAAAAAAAAAAAAAAAATTCTCCAGTTCCGGTTTTCCACTAAACGAGAATTCTCGGATAAAAAAAAAAAAAAAAAAAAAGTTCTCGGATTCTGGTTTTCGAACAAAACGAGAATTCTCAGATAAAAAAAAAAAAAAATTCTCCAGTTCCCGTTTTCCACAAAACGAAAATTCTCGGATAAAAAAAAAAAAAAAAAATTCTCCGATTCTGGTTTTCCACAAAACGAGAATTCTCGGATAAAAAAAAAAAAGAGAAAAAAATTCTCCGATTCTGGTTTTCCACAAACCGAGAATTCTCCAGTTCCCGTTTTCCACAAAACCAGAATTCTCGGATGAAAAGAAAAAGAAAAAAAAAAAATTCTCCGATTCTGGTTTTCCACAACAGGAGAATTCTCGGATAAAAAAAAAAAAAAAATTCTCCAGTTCCCCTTTTCCACAAAACGAGAATTCTCGGATAAAAAAAAAAAAAAAAAAACAAAAAAAGGTCTCCGATTCTGGTTTTCCACAAAACGTGAATTCTCGGATAAAAAAAAAAAAAAATTTTCTCCAGTTCCCGTTTTCCACAAAACGAGAATTCTCGGATAAAAAAAAAAAAAAAACGTTTTTTCTCCGATTCTGGTTTTCCACAAAACGAGAATCCCCCAGTTCCCGTTTTCCACAAAACGAGAATTCTCCGTTTCAACAAAACGAGAATTCTCGGATAAAAAAAAAACAAAAAATTCTCCAGTACCCGTTTTCCACAAAACGAGAATACTCCGATAAAAAAAAAAAAAAATTCCACAGTTCCCGTTTTCCACAAAATGAGAAGTCTCAGATATATAAAAAAAAAAAAAAAAAGAAATTCTCCAGGTCCCATTTTCCACAAAACGAGAATTCTCGGATAAAAAAAAAAAAAAAAAAATTCTCCAGTACCCGTTTTCCACAAAACGAGAATTCTGGGGAAGAAAAAAAAAAAAAAAAAAGTTCTCCGATTCTGGTTTTCGACAAAACGAGAATTCTCGGATAAAAAAAAAAAAAAAAAAAAAAATTCTCCAGTACCCGTTTTCCATAAAACGAGAATACTCCGATAAAAAAAAAAAAAAAAAAATTCCCCAGTTCCCGTTTTCCACAAAATGAGAAGTCTCGGATAAAAAAAAAAAAAAAAAAAATTCTTCGATTCCGGTTTTCCAGTAAACGAGAATTCTGGATGAAAAAAAAAAAATAAAATAAATTCTCCAGGTCCCATTTTCCACAAAACGAGAATTCTCGGATAAAAAAAAAAAAAAAAAAAAAGTTCTCCGATTCTGGTTTTCCACAAAACGAGAATTCTCGAGTTCCCGTTTTCCACAAAACGAGAATTCTCGGATGAAAAGAAAAAAAAAAAAAAAAATTCTCCGATTCTGGTTTTCCACAACAAGAGAATTCTCGGATATAAAAAAAAAAAAAAAAATTCTCCAGTTCCGCTTTTCCACTAAACGAGTATTCTCGGATAAAAAAAAAAAAAAAAAAAAAAGTTCTCCGATTCTGGTTTTCGAACAAAACGAGAATTCTCAGATAAAAAAAAAAAAAAAAATTCTCCAGTTCCCGTTTTCCACAAAACGAGAATTCTCGGATGAAAAGAAAAAGAAAAAAAAAAAATTCTCCGATTCTGGTTTTCCACAACAGGAGAATTCTCGGATAAAAAAAAAAAAAAAAAATTCTCCAGTTCCCCTTTTCCACAAAACGAGAATTCTCGGATAAAAAAAAAAAAAAAAAAAAAGAAAAAAAGGTCTCCGATTCTGGTTTTCCACAAAACGTGAATTCTCGGATAAAAAAAAAAAATTTTTTTTTCTCCAGTTCCCGTTTTCCACAAAACGAGAATTCTCGGATAAAAAAAAAAAAAAAACGTTTTTTCTCCGATTCTGGTTTTCCACAAAACGAGAATCCCCCAGTTCCCGTTTTCCACAAAACGAGAATTCTCCGTTTCAACAAAACGGGAATTCTCGGATAAAAAAAAAAAAAAAATTCTCCAGTACCCGTTTTCCACAAAACGAGAATACTCCGATAAAAAAAAAAAAAAAATTGCACAGTTCCCGTTTTCCACAAAATGAGAAGTCTCAGATATATAAAAAAAAAAAAAAAAAGAAATTCTCCAGGTCCCATTTTCCACAAAACGAGAATTCTCGGATAAGAAAAAAAAAAAAAAAAATTCTCCAGTACCCGTTTTCCACAAAACGAGAATTCTGGGGAAGAAAAAAAAAAAAAAAAAAAAAGTTCTCCGATTCTGGTTTTCGACAAAACGAGAATTTTCGGATAAAAAAAAAAAAAAAAAAAAAAAATCCCCAGTACCCGTTTTCCATAAAACGAGAATACTCCGATAAAAAAAAAAAAAAAAAAATTCCCCAGTTCCCGTTTTCCACAAAATGAGAGATCTCGGATAAAAAAAAAAAAAAAAATTCTTCGATTCCGGTTTTCCAGTAAACGAGAATTCTGGATAAAAAAAAAAAAATAAAATAAATTTTCCAGGTCCCATTTTCCACAAAACGAGAATTCTCGGATAAAAAAAAAAAAAAAAAAAGTTCTCCGATTCTGGTTTTCCACAAAACGAGAATTCTCGAGTTCCCGTTTTCCAGAAAACAAGAATTCTCGGATGAAAAGAAAAAAAAAAAAAAAAATTCTCCGATTCTGGTTTTCCACAACAAGAGAATTCTCGGATATAAAAAAAAAAAAAAAATTCTCCAGTTCCGGTTTTCCACTAAACGAGTATTCTCGGATAAAAAAAAAAAAAAAAAAAAAAGTTCTCCGATTCTGGTTTTCGAACAAAACGAGAATTCTCAGATAAAAAAAAAAAAAATTCTCCAGTTCCCGTTTTCCACAAAACGAGAATTCTCGGATAAAAAAAAAAAAAAAAAAAATTCTCCGATTCTGGTTTTCCACAAAACGAGAATTCTCGGATAAAAAAAAAAAAAAGAGAAAAAAATTCTCCGATTCTGGTTTTCCACAAACCGAGAATTCTCCAGTTCCCGTTTTCCACAAAACGAGAATTCTCGGATGAAAAGAAAAAAAAAAAATTCTCCGATTCTGGTTTTCCACAACAGGAGAATTCTCGGATAAAAATAAAAAAAAAATTTCTCCAGTTCCCGTTTTCCCAAAACGACGATTCTCGGATAAAAAAAAAAAAAAAAAAAGTTCTCCAGTTCCCGTTTTCCTCAAAACGAGAATTCTCCGTTTCAACAAAACGAGAATTCTCGGATAAAAAAAAAAAAAAAAAAATTCTCCAGTACCCGTTTTCCACAAAACGAGAATACTCCGATAAAAAAAAAAAAAAAAAATTCCCCAGTTCCCGTTTTCCACAAAATGGGAAGTCTCAGATATAAAAAAAAAAAAAAAAAAAAGAAATTCTCCAGTTCCCGTTTTCCACAAAACGAGGATTCTCGGATAAAAAAAAAAAAAAAAAAGTCCTCCGATTCTGGTTTTCCACAAAACGAGAATTCTCGGATAAAAAAAAAAAAAAATTCTCCAGTACCCGTTCTCCACGAAACGAGAATACTCCGATAAAAAAAAAATAAAAAAAAAAATTCTTCGATTCCGGTTTTCCAGAAAACGAGAATCCTCGGATAAAAAAAAAAAAAAAAAAAAAAGAAATTCTCCAGGTCCCGTTTTCCACAAAACGAGAATTCTCGGATAAAAAAAAAAAAAAAAAAAGTTCTCCGATTCTGGTTTTCCACAAAACGAGAATTCTCGAGTTCCCGTTTTCCACAAAACGAGAATTCTCGGATGAAAAGGAAAAAAAAAAAAAATTCTCCGATTCTGGTTTTCCACAACAGGAGAATTCTCGGATAAAAAAAAAAAAAAATTCTCCAGTGCCCGTTTTCCACAAAACGAGAATACTCCGATAAAAAAAAAAAAAAAAATTCTCCAGTTCCCGTTTTCCACAAAACGAGAATTCTCGGATAAAAAAAAAAAAAAACAAAAAAGTTCTCCGATTCTGGTTTTCCACAAAACGAGAATTCTCGGATAAAAAAAAAAACAGAAAAAAATTCTCCGATTCTGGTTTTCCACAACAGGAGAATTCTCGGATAAAAAAAAAAAAAAAAATTCTCCAGTTCCCGTTTTCCACAAAACGAGAATTCTCGGATAAAAAAAAAAAAAAAAAAAGTTCTCCGATTCTGGTTTTCCACAAAACGAGAATTCTGGGGAAGAAAAAAAAAAAAAAAAAAAGTTCTCCGATTCTATTTTTCGACAAAACGAGAATTCTCGGATAAAAAAAAAAAAAAAAAATTCTCCAGTACCCGTTTTCCATAAAACGAGAATACTCCGATAAAACAAAAAAAAAAAAAAAAAATTCCCCAGTTCCCGTTTTCCACAAAATGAGAAGTCTCGGATAAAAAAAAAAAAAAAAAAAAAAAAAAATTCTCCAGTACCCGTTTTCCATAAAACGAGAATACTCCGATAAAAAAAAAAAAAAAAAAAATTCTCCAGTACCCGTTTTCCACAAAACGAGAATACTCCGATAAAAAAAAAAAAAAAAAATTCCCCAGTTCCCGTTTTCCACAAAATGAGAAGTCTCAGATATATATATAAAAAAAAAAAAAAAGAAATTCTCCAGGTCCCGTTTTCCACAAAACGAGAATTCTCGGATAAAAAAAAAAAAAAAAAAGTTCTCCGATTCTGGTTTTCCACAAAACGAGAATTCTGGGAAGAAAAAAAAAAAAAAAAAAAAAGTTCTCCGATTCTGGTTTTCCACAAAACGAGAATTCTCGAGGAAAAAAAAAAAAAAAATTCTCCAGGTCCCGTTTTCCACAAAACGAGAATACTCCGATAAAAAAAAAAAATAAAAAAAAAAATTCTTCGATTCCGGTTTTCCAGAAAACGAGAATTCTCCGATAAAAAAAAAAAAAAAAAAAGAAATTCTCCAGGTCCCGTTTTCAACAAAACGAGAATTCTCGGATAAAAAAAAAAAAAAAAAAAAGTTCTCCGATTCTGGTTTTCCACAAAACGAGAATTCTCGGATAAAAAAAAAAAAAAAAAATTCTCCAGTACCCGTTCTCCACAAAACGAGAATACTCCGATAAAAAAAAATAAAAAAAAAATTCTTCCATTCCGGTTTTCCAGAAAACGAGAATTCTCGGATAAAAAAAAAAAAAAAAGAAAAAGAAATTCTCCAGGTCCCGTTTTCCACAAAACGAGAATTCTCGGATAAAAAAAAAAAAAAAAAAAAGTTCTCCGATTCTGGTTTTCCACAAAACGAGAATTCTCGAGTTCCCGTTTTCCACAAAACGAGAATTCTCGGATGAAAAGAAAAAAAAAAAAAAATTCTCCGATTCTGGTTTTCCACAACAGGAGAATTCTCGGATAAAAAAAAAAAAATTCTCCAGTACCCGTTTTCCACAAAACGAGAATACTCCGATAAAAATAAAAAAAAAATTCTCCAGTTCCCGTTTTCCACAAAACGAGAATTCTCGGATAAAAAAAAAAAAACAAAAAAGTTCTCCGATTCTGGTTTTCCACAAAACGAGAATTCTCGGATAAAAAAAAAAGGAGAAAAAAATTCTCCGATTCTGGTTTTCCACAAACCGAGAATTCTCCAGTTCCCGTTTTCCACAAAACGAGAATTCTCGGATGAAAAGAAAAAAAAAAAAAAAATTCTCCGATTCTGGTTTTCCACAACAGGAGAATTCTCGGATAAAAAAAAAAAAAAAATTCTCCAATTCCCGTTTTCCACAAAACGAGAATTCTCGGATAAAAAAAAAAAAAAAAAAGTTCTCCGATTCTGGTTTTCCACAAAACGAGATTTTTGGGGAAGAAAAAAAAAAAAAAAAAAAGTTCTCCGATTCTATTTTTCGACAAAACGAGAATTCTCGGATAAAAAAAAAAAAAAAAAAAAAATTATCCAGTACCCGTTTTCCATAAAACGAGAATACTTCGATAAAACAAAAAAAAAAAAAAAATTCCCCAGTTCCCGTTTTCAACAAAATGAGAAGTCTCGGATAAAAAAAAAAAAAAAAAAAAAAAAATTCTCCAGTACCCGTTTTCCATAAAACGAGAATACTCCGATAAAAAAAAAAAAAAAAAAAAAAATTCTTCAGTACCCGTTTTCCACAAAACGAGAATACTCCGATAAAAAAAAAAAAAAAAAATTCCCCAGTTCCCGTTTTCCACAAAATGAGAAGTCTCAGATATATAAAAAAAAAAAAAAAAAAGAAATTCTCCAGGTCCCGTTTTCCACAAAACGAGAATTCTCGGATAAAAAAAAAAAAAAAAAAAGTTCTCCGATTCTGGTTTTCCACAAAACGAGAATTCTGGGGAAGAAAAAAAAAAAAAAAAGTTCTCCGATTCTGGTTTTCGACAAAACGAGAATTCTCGGATAAAAAAAAAAAAAAAAAAAAAAATTCTCCTGTACCCGTTTTCCATAAAATGAGAATACTCCGATAAAAAAAAAAAAAAAAATTCCCCAGTTCCCGTTTTCCACAAAATGAGAAGTCTCGGATAAAAAAAAAAAAAAAAAAATTCTTCGATTCCGGTTTTCCAGTAAACGACAATTCTCGATAAAAAAAAAAAAAATAAAATAAATTCTCCAGGTCCCATTTTCCACAAAACGAGAATTCTCGGATAAAAAAAAAAAAAAAAAGTTCTCCGATTCTGGTTTTCCACAAAACGAGAATTCTCGAGTTCCCGTTTTCCACAAAACGAGAATTCTCGGATGAAAAGAAAAAAAAAAAATTCTCCGATTCTGGTTTTCCACAACAAGAGAATTCTCGGATATAAAAAAAAAAAAAAAAAATTCTCCAGTTCCGGTTTTCCACTAAACGAGTATTCTCGGATAAAAAAAAAAAAAAAAAAAGTTCTCCGATTCTGGTTTTCGAACAAAACGAGAATTCTCAGATAAAAAAAAAAAAAGAAAAAAATTCTACAGTTCCCGTTTTCCACAAAACGAGAATTCTCGGATAAAAAAAAAAAAAAAAAATTCTCCGATTCTGGTTTTCCACAAAACGAGAATTCTCGGACAAAAAAAAAAAAGAGAAAAAAATTCTCCGATTCTGGTTTTCCACAAACCGAGAATTCTCCAGTTCCCGTTTTCCACAAAACGAGAATTCTCGGATGAAAAGAAAAAAAAAAAAAAAATTCTCCGATTCTGGTTTTCCACAACAGGAGAATTCTCGGATAAAAAAAAAAAAAAATTTCTCCAGTTCCCGTTTTCCACAAAACGAGAATTCTCGGATAAAAAAAAAAAAAAAAAAAAATGTTCTCCGATTCTGGTTTTCCACAAAACGTGAATTCTCGGATAAAAAAAAAATTTTTTTTTCTCCAGTTCCCGTTTTCCGGAAAACGAGAATTCTCGGATAAAAAAAAAAAAAAAAATTCTCCGATTCTGATTTTCCACAAAACGAGATTTCTCCAGTTCCCGTTTTCCACAAAACGAGAATTCTCCGTTTCAACAAAACGAGAATTCTCGGATAAAAAAAAAAAAAAAAAAATTCTCCAGTACCCGTTTTCCACAAAACGAGAATACTCCGATAAAAAAAAAAAAAAAAAATTCCCCAGTTCCCGTTTTCCACAAAATGAGAAGTCTCAGATATATAAAAAAAAAAAAAAAAAAAGAAATTCTCCAGGTCCCGTTTTCCACAAAACGAGAATTCTCGGATAAAAAAAAAAAAAAAAAAAGTTCTCCGATTCCGGTTTTCCACAAAACGAGAATACTCCGATAAAAAAAGAAATAAAAAAAAAAATTCTTCGATTCCGGTTTTCCAGAAAACGAGAATTCTCAGATAAAAAAAAAAAAAAAAAAAAGAAATTCTCCAGGTCCCGTTTTCCACAAAACGAGAATTCTCGGATAAAAAAAAAAAAAAAAAAAAAAAGTTCTCCGATTCTGGTTTTCCACAAAACGAGAATTCTCGAGTTCCCGTTTTCCACAAAACGAGAATTCTCGGATGAAAAGAAAAAAAAAAAAAATTCTCCGATTCTGTTTTTTCCACAACAGGAGAATTCTCGGATAAAAAAAAAAAAAAAAATTCTCCAGTACCCGTTTTCCACAAAACGAGAATACTCCGATAAAGAAAAAAAAAAAAAATTCTCCAGTTCCCGTTTTCCACAAAACGAGAATTCTCGGATAAAAAAAAAAAAAAAAAAAGTTCTCCGATTCTGGTTTTCCACAAAACGAGAATTCTCGGATAAAAAAAAAAAAGAGAAAAAAATTCTCCGATTCTGGTTTTCCACAAACCGAGAATTCTCCAGTTCCCGTTTTCCACAAAACGAGAATTCTCGGATGAAAAGAAAAAAAAAAAATTCTCCGATTCTGGTTTTCCACAACAGGAGAATTCTCGGATAAAAAAAAAAAAAAAATTCTCCAGTTCGCGTTTTCCACAAAACGAGAATTCTCGGATAAAAAAAAAAAAAAAAAAAAAAAAAGTTCTCCGATTCTGGTTTTCCACAAAACGTGAATTCTCGGATAAAAAAAAATAAATTTTTTTTTCTCCAGTTCCCGTTTTCCACAAAACGAGAATTCTCGGATAAAAAAAAAAAAAAAAAAATTCTCCGATTCTGGTTTTCCACAAAACGAGAATTCTCCAGTTCCCGTTTTCCACAAAACGAGAATTCTCCGTTTCAACAAAACGAGAATTCTCGGATAAAAAAAAAAAAAAAATTCTCCAGTACCCGTTTTCCACAAAACGAGAATACTCCGATAAAAAAAAAAAAAAAAAAATTCCCCAGTTCCCGTTTTCCACAAAATGAGAAGTCTCAGATATAAAAAAAAAAAAAAAAAAAAAGAAATTCTCCAGGTCCCGTTTTCCACAAAACGAGAATTCTCGGATAAAAAAAAAAAAAAAAAAAGTTCTCCGATTCTGGTTTTCCACAAAACGAGAATTCTCGGATAAAAAAAAAAAAAAAAAAAATTCTCCAGTACCCGTTTTCCACAAAAAGAGAATACTCCGATAAAAAAAAAATAAAAAAAAAAATTCTTCGATTCCGGTTTTCCAGAAAACGAAAATTCTCGGATAAAAAAAAAAAAAAAAAAGAAATTCTCCAGGTCCCGTTTTCCACAAAACGAGAATTCTCGGATAAAAAAAAAAAAAAAAAAAATTCTCCAGTACCCGTTTTCCACAAAACGACAATTCTGGGGAAGAAAAAAAAAAAAAAAAAAAGTTCTCCGATTCTGGTTTTCGACAAAACGAGAATTCTCGGATAAAAAAAAAAAAAAAAAAAAAATTCTCCAGTACCCGTTTTCCATAAAACGAGAATACTCCGATAAAAAAAAAAAAAAAAAAATTCCCCAGGTCCCGTTTTCCACAAAATGAGAAGTCTCGGATAAAAAAAAAAAAAAAAAAAAATTCTTCGATTCCGGTTTTCCAGTAAACGAGAATTCTCGATAAAAAAAAAAAAATAAAATAAATTCTCCAGGTCCCATTTTCGACAAAACGAGAATTCCCGGATAAAAAAAAAAAAAAAAAAAAAGTTCTCCGATTCTGGTTTTCCACAAAACGAGAATTCTCGAGTTCCCGTTTTCCACAAAACGAGAATTCTCGGATGAAAAGAAAAAAAAAAAAAAATTCTCCGATTCTGGTTTTCCACAACAAGAGAATTCTCGGATATAAAAAAAAAAAAAAAAAATTCTCCAGTTCCGGTTTTCCACTAAAAGAGTATTCTCGGATAAAAAAAAAAAAAAAAAAAAGTTCTCCGATTCTGGTTTTCGAACAAAACGAGAATACTCAGATAAAAAGAAAAAAACAAAATTCTCCAGTTCCCGTTTTCCACAAAACGAGAATTCTCGGATAAAAAAAAAAAAAAAAAATTCTCCGATTCTGGTTTTCCACAAAACGAGAATTCTCGGATAAAAAAAAAAAAGAGAAAAAAATTCTCCGATTCTGGTTTTCCACAAACCGAGAATTCTCCAGTTCCCGTTTTCCACAAAACGAGAATTCTCGGATGAAAAGAAAAAAAAAAAAAAATTCTCCGATTCTGGTTTTCCACAACAGGAGAATTCTCGGATAAAAAAAAAAAAAAAATTTCTCCAGTTCCCGTTTTCCACAAAACGACAAATCTCGGATAAAAAAAAAAAAAAAAAAAGTTCTCCGATTCTGGTTTTCCACAAAACGTGAATTCTCGGATAAAAAAAAAAATTTTTTTTTCTCCAGTTCCCGTTTTCCGGAAAACGACAATTCTCGGATAAAAAAAAAAAAAAAAATTTCTCCGATTCTGGTTTTCCACAAAACGAGAATTCTCCAGTTCCCGTTTTCCACAAAACGAGAATTCTCCGTTTCAACAAAACGAGAATTCTCGGATAAAAAAAAAAAAAAAAAATTTCTCCGATTCTGGTTTTCCACAACAAGAGAATTCTCGGATATAAAAAAAAAAAAAAAAAGTTCTCCAGTTCCGGTTTTCCACTAATCTAGTATTCTCGGATAAAAAAAAAAAAAAAAAGTTCTCCGATTCTGGTTTTCGAACAAAACGAGAATTCTCAGATAAAAAAAAAAAAAAAATCTCCAGTTCCCGTTTTCCACAAAACGAGAATTCTCGGATAAAAAAAAAAAAAAAAAATTCTCCGATCCTGGTTTTCCACAAAACGAGAATTCTCGGATAAAAAAAAAAAAGAGAAAAAATATCTCCGATTCTGGTTTTCCACAAACCGAGAATTCTCCGGTTCCCGTTTTCCACTAAACGAGAATTCTCGGATGAAAAGAAAAAAAAAAAATTTCTCCGATTCTGGTTTTCCACAACAGGAGAATTCTCGGATAAAAAAAAAAAAAAAAAAATTTCTCCAGTTCCCGTTTTCCACAAAACGAGAATTCTCGGATAAAAGAAAAAAAAAAAAAAAAGTTCTCCGATTCTGGTTTTCCACAAAACCTCAATTCTCGGATAAAAAAAAAAAATTTTTTTTTCTCGAGTTCCCGTTTTCCGGAAAACGAGAATTCTCGGATAAAAAAAAAAAAAAAAAAAATTCTCCGATTCTGGTTTTCCACAAAACGAGAATTCTCCAGTTCCCGTTTTCCACAAAACGAGAATTCTCCGTTTCAACAAAACGAGAATTCTCGGATAAAAAAAAAAAAAAAAAAAAATTC
Organism: Eutreptiella sp. 'Long Island Sound 2002'; assembly: GCA_964036045.1. NCBI lineage: Eukaryota > Euglenozoa > Euglenophyceae > Eutreptiales > Eutreptiaceae > Eutreptiella > Eutreptiella sp. 'Long Island Sound 2002'. Next base: position 20,009,285 of record OZ038391.1, read on the forward strand.
TCCAGTACCCGTTTTCCACAAAACGAGAATACTCCGATAAAAAAAAAAAAAAAAAATTCCCCAGTTCCCGTTTTCCACAAAATAAGAAGTCTCAGATATAAAAAAAAAAAAAAAAAAAGAAATTCTCCAGTTCCTGTTTTCCACAAAACGAGAATTCTCGGATAAAAAAAAAAAAAAAAAAGTTCTCCGATTCTGGTTTTCCACAAAACGAGAATTCTCGGATAAAAAAAAAAAAAAAAAACTTCTCCAGTACCCGTTCTCCACAAAACGAGAATACTCCGATAAAAAAAAAATAAAAAAAAAAATTCTTCGATTCCGGTTTTCCAGAAAACGAGAATTCTCGGATAAAAAAAAAAAAAAACAAAAAAGTTCTCCGATTCTGGTTTTCCACAAAACGAGAATTCTCGGATAAAAAAAAAAAGAGAAAAAAATTCTCCGATTCTGGTTTTCCACAAACCGAGAATTCTCCAGTTCCCGTTTTCCACAAAACGAGAATTCTCGGATGAAAAGAAAAAAAAAAAAAATTCTCCGATTCTGGTTTTTCACAACAGGAGAATTCTCGGATAAAAAAAAAAAAAAAAAAAAATTCTCCAGTTCCCGTTTTCCACAAAACGAGAATTCTCGGATAAAAAAAAAAAAAAAAAAGTTCTCCTATTCTGGTTTTCCACAAAACGAGAATTCTGGGAAGAAAAAAAAAAAAAAAAAAGTTCTCCGATTCTGGTTTTCCACAACAGGAGAATTCTCGGATAAAAAAAAAAAAAAAAATTTCTCCAGTTCCCGTTTTCCACAAAACGAGAATTCTCGGATAAAAGAAAAAAAAAAAAAAAAAAAGTTCTCCGATTCTGGTTTTCCACAAAACCTCAATTCTCGGATAAAAAAAAAAAAATTTTTTTTTCTCGAGTTCCCGTTTTCCGGAAAACGAGAATTCTCGGATAAAAAAAAAAAAAAAAAAAATTCTCCGATTCTGGTTTTCCACAAAACGAGAATTCTCCAGTTCCCGTTTTCCACAAAACGAGAATTCTCCGTTTCAACAAAACGAGAATTCTCGGATAAAAAAAAAAAAAAAAAAAATTCTCCAGTACCCGTTTTCCACAAAACGAGAATACTCCGATAAAAAAAAAAAAAAAAAATTCCCCAGTTCCCGTTTTCCACAAAATGAGAAGTCTCAGATATAAAAAAAAAAAAAAAAAAAGAAATTCTCCAGTTCCCGTTTTCCACAAAACGAGAATTCTCGGATAAAAGAAAAAAAAAAAAAAGTTCTCCAATTCTGGTTTTCCACAAAACGAGAATTCTCGGATAAAAAAAAAAAAAAAAAACTTCTCCAGTACCCGTTCTCCACAAAACGAGAATACTCCGATAAAAAAAAAATACCCAAAAAAATTCTTCGATTCCGGTTTTCCAGAAAACGAGAATTCTCGGATAAAAAAAAAAAAAACAAAAAAGTTCTCCGATTCTGGTTTTCCAGAAAACGAGAATTCTCGGATAAAAAAAAAAAGAGAAAAAAATTCTCCGATTCTGGTTTTCCACAAACCGAGAATTCTCCAGTTCCCGTTTTCCACAAAACGAGAATTCTCGGATGAAAAGAAAAAAAAAAAAAATTCTCCGATTCTGGTTTTTCACAACAGGAGAATTCTCGGATAAAAAAAAAAAAAAAAAATTCTCCAGTTCCCGTTTTCCACAAAACGAGAATTCTCGGATAAAAAAAAAAAAAAAAAGTTCTCCTATTCTGGTTTTCCACAAAACGAGAATTCTGGGAAGAAAAAAAAAAAAAAAAAAGTTCTCCGATTCTGGTTTTCCACAAAACGAGAATTCTCGGATAAAAAAAAAAAAAAAAAAATTCTCCAGTACCCGTCTTCCACAAAACGAGAATACTCCGATAAAAAAAAAAAATAAAAAAAAAAAATTCTTCGATTCCGGTTTTCCAGAAAACGAGAGTTCTCGGATAAAAAAAAAAAAAAAAAAAAGAAATTCTCCAGGTCCCGTTTTCAACAAAACGAGAATTCTCGGATAAAAAAAAAAAAAAAAAAGTTCTCCGATTCTGGTTTTCCACAAAACGAGAATTCTGGGGAAGGAAAAAAAAAAAAAAAAAAAAAGTTCTCCGATTCTATTTTTCGACAAAACGAGAATTCTCGGATAAAAAAAAAAAAAAAAAAAAAATTCTCCAGTACCCGTTTTCCATAAAACGAGAATCCTCCGATAAAACAAAAAAAAAAAAAAAAAATTCCCCAGTTCCCGTTTTCCACAAAATGAGAAGTCTCGGATAAAAAAAAAAAAAAAAAAAAAAATTCTCCAGTACCCGTTTTCCATAAAACGAGAATACTCCGATAAAAAAAAAAAAAAAAAAAAATTCTCCAGTACCCGTTTTCCACAAAACGAGAATACTCCGATAAAAAAAAAAAAAAAAATTCCCCAGTTCCCGTTTTCCACAAAATGAGAAGTCTCAGATATATAAAAAAAAAAAAAAAAAGAAATTCTCCCGGTCCCGTTTTCCACAAAACGAGAATTCTCGGATAAAAAAAAAAAAAAAAAGTTCTCCGATTCTGGTTTTCCACAAAACGAGAATTCTGGGAAGAAAAAAATGAAAAAAAAAAAAAGTTCTCCGTTTCAACAAAACGAGAATTCTCGGAAAAAAAAAAAAAAAAAATTCTCCAGTACCCGTTTTCCACAAAACGAGAATACTCCGATAAAAAAAAAAAATAAAAAAAAAAAATTCTTCGATTCCGGTTTTCCAGAAAACGAGAATTCTCGGATAAAAAAAAAAAAAAAAAGAAATTCTCCAGGTCCCGTTTTCAACAAAACGAGAATTCTCGGATAAAAAAAAAAAAAAAAAAAGTTCTCCGATTCTAGTTTTCCACAAAACGAGAATTCTGGGGAAGAAAAAAAAGAAAAAAAAAGTTCTCCGATTCTGGTTTTCGACAAAACGAGAATTCTCGGATAAAAAAAAAAAAAAAAAAAAAATTCTCCTGTACCCGTTTTCCATAAAACGAGAATACTCCGATAAAAAAAAAAAAAAAATTCCCCAGTTCCCGTTTTCCACAAAATGAGAAGTCTCGGATAAAAAAAAAAAAAAAAAAAAAATTCTTCGATTCCGGTTTTCCAGTAAACGAGAATTCTCGATAAAAAAAAATAAAATAAAATAAATTCTCCAGGTCCCATTTTCCACAAAACGAGAATTCTCGGATAAAAAAAAAAAAAAAAAAAGTTCTCCGATTCTGGTTTTCCACAAAACGAGAATTCTCGAGTTCCCGTTTTCCACAAAACGAGAATTCTCGGATGAAAAGAAAAAAAAAAAAAAATTCTCCGATTCTGGTTTTCCACAACAAGAGAATTCTCGGATATAAAAAAAAAAAAAAAAAATTCTCCAGTTCCGGTTTTCCACTAAACGAGTATTCTCGGATAAAAAAAAAAAAAAAAAAAGTTCTCCGATTCTGGTTTTCGAACAAAACAAGAATTCTCAGATAAAAAAAAAAAGAAAAAAATTCTACAGTTCCCGTTTTCCACAAAACGAGAATTCTCGGATAAAAAAAAAAAAAAAAAATTCTCCGATTCTGGTTTTCCACAAAACGAGAATTCTCCAGTTCCCGTTTTCCACAAAACGAGAATTCTCGGATGAAAAGAAAAAAAAAAAAAAATTCTCCGATTCTGGTTTTCCACAACAGGAGAATTCTCGGATAAAAAAAAAAAAAAAATTTCTCCAGTTCCCGTTTTCCACAAAACGAGAATTCTCGGATAAAAAAAAAAAGAGAAAAAAATTCTCCGATTCTGGTTTTCCACAAACCGAGAATTCTCCAGTTCCCGTTTTCCACAAAACGAGAATTCTCGGATGAAAAGAAAAAAAAAAAAAAATTCTCCGATTCTGGTTTTTCCACAACAGGAGAATTCTCGGATAAAAAAAAAAAAAAATTTCTCCAGTTCCCGTTTTCCACAAAACGAGAATTCTCGGATAAAAAAAAAAAAAAAAAAAAAAAAAAGTTCTCCGATTCGGGTTTTCCACAAAACGAGAATTCTCGGATAAAAAAAAAAAAAAAAAAAAAATTCTCCGATTCTGATTTTCCACAAAACGAGATTTCTCCAGTTCCCGTTTTCCACAAAACGAGAATTCTCCGTTTCAACAAAACGAGAATTCTCGGATAAAAAAAAAAAAAAAAAATTCTCCAGTACCCGTTTTCCACAAAACGAGAATACTCCGATAAAAAAAAAAATAAAAATTCCCCAGTTCCCGTTTTCCACAAAATGAGAAGTCTCAGATATATAAAAAAAAAAAAAAAAAAAGAAATTCTCCAGGTCCCGTTTTCCACAAAACGAGAATTCTCGGATAAAAAAAAAAAAAAAAAAAAGTTCTCCGATTCCGGTTTTCCCGAAAAGGAGAATACTCCGATAAAAAAAGAAATAAAAAAAAAAATTCTTCCATTCCGGTTTTCGAGAAAACGAGAATTCTCGGATAAAAAAAAAAAAAAAAAAAAAAGAAATTCTCCAGGTCCCGTTTTCCACAAAACGAGAATTGTCGGATAAAAAAAAAAAAAAACAAAAAAAAGTTCTCCGATTCTGGTTTTCCACAAAACGAGAATTCTCGAGTTCCCGTTTTCCACAAAACGAGAATTCTCGGATGAAAAGAAAAAAAAAAAAAAAAATTCTCCGATTCTGGTTTTCCACAACAGGAGAATTCTCGGATAAAAAAAAAAAAAAAATTCTCCAGTACCCGTTTTCCACAAAACGAGAATACTCCGATAAAAAAAAAAAAAAAATTCTCCAGTTCCCGTTTTCCACAAAACGGGAGTTCTCGGATAAAAAAAAAAAAAAAAAAAAAGTTCTCCGATTCTGGTTTTCCACAACAGGAGAATTCTCGGATAAAAAAAAAAAAAAATTCTCCCGTTCCAGTTTTCCACAAAACGAGAATTCTCGGATAAAAAAAAAAAAAAAAAAAAAAAGTTCTCCGATTCTGGTTTTCCACAAAACGTGAATTCTCGGATAAAAAAAAAAAAATTTTTTTTCCTCTGGTTCCCGTTTTCCACAAAACGGGAACCCTCGGATAAACAAAAAAAAAAAAAAAAATTCTCCGATTCTGGTTTTCCACAAAACGAGAATTCTCCAGTTCCCGTTTTCCACAAAACGAGAATTCTCCGTTTCAACAGAACGAGAATTCTCGGAGAAAAAAAAAAAAAAAAAATTCTCCAGTACCCGTTTTCCACAAAACGAGAATACTCCGATAAAAAAAAAAAAAAAAAAAATTCCCCAGTTCCCGTTTTCCACAAAATGAGAAGTCTCAGATATAAAAAAAAAAAAAAAAAAAGAAATTCTCCAGTACCCGTTTTCCACAAAACGAGAATTCTCGGATAAAAAAAAAAAAAAAATTCTTCGATTCCGGTTTTCCAGAAAACGAGAATTCTCGGATAAGGAAAAAAAAAAAAAAAAAAATTTCTCCGATTCTGGTTTTCCACAGAAGCAGAATTCTCGGATAAAAAAAAAAAAAAAATTCTCCAGGTCCCGTTTTCCACAAAACGAGAATTCTCCGTTTCAACAAAACGAGAATTTTCGGATAAAAAAAAAAAAAAGAAAAAAATTCTCCGATTCTGGTTTTGCACAAAACGAGAATTCTCCAGTTCCCGTTTTCCACAAAACGAGAATTCTCCGTTTCCAAAAAACAAGAATTGTCGGATAAAAAAAAAAAAAAAAAAAAAAATTCTCCGATTCTGGTTTTCCACAAAACAAGAATCCTCCAGTTCCCGTTTTCCACAAAACGAGAACTCTCCGTTTCAACAAAACGAGAATTCTCGGATAAAAAAAAAAAAGAATTCTCCGATTTTGGTTTTCCACAAAACGAGAATTCTCCAGTTCCCGTTTTCCACAAAACGAGAATTCTCGGATGAAAAGAAAAAAAAGAAAAAAATTCTCCGATTCTGGTTTTCCACAACAGCAGAATTCTCGGATAAAAGAAAAAAAAAAAAAATTCTCCAGTTCCCCTTTTCGACAAAACGAGAATTCTCGGATAAAAAAAAAAAAAAAAAAAAAAAAGTTCTCCGATTCTGGTTTTCCACAAAACGTGAATTCTCGGATAAAAAAAAAAAATTTTTTTTCCTCCAGTTCCCGTTTTCCACAAAACGAGAACCCTCGGATAAAAAAAAAAAAAAAAAAAAATTCTCCGATTCTGGTTTTCCACAAAACGAGAATTCTCCAGTTCCCGTTTTCCACAAAACGAGAATTCTCCGTTTCAACAAAACGAGAATTCTCGGATAAAAAAAAAAAAAAAAAAAAATTCTCCAGTACCCGTTTTCCACAACAAGGGAATTCTCGGATAAAAAAAAAAAAAAAAATTCTCCAGTTCCGGTTTTCCACTAAACGAGAATTCTCGGATAAAAAAAAAAAAAAAAAAAAAGTTCTCGGATTCCGGTTTTCGAACAAAACGAGAATTCCCAGATAAAAAAAAAAAAAAAATTCTCCAGTTCCCGTTTTCCACAAAACGAAAATTCTCGGATAAAAAAAAAAAAAATTCTCCGATTCTGGTTTTCCACAAAACGAGAATTCTCGGATAAAAAAAAAAAAGAGAAAAAAATTCTCCGATTCTGGTTTTCCACAAACCGAGACTTCTCCAGTTCCCGTTTTCCACAAAACGAGAATTCTCGGATGAAAAGAAAAAGAAAAAAAAAAAAATTCTCCGATTCTGGTTTTCCACAACAGGAGAATTCTCGGATAAAAAAAAAAAAAAAAATTCTCCAGTTCCCCTTTTCCACAAAACGAGAATTCTCGGATAAAAAAAAAAAAAAAAAAAAGAAAAAAAGGTCTCCGATTCTGGTTTTCCACAAAACGTGAATTCTCGGATAAAAAAAAATTTTTTTTTCTCCAGTTCCCGTTTTCCACAAAACGAGAATTCTCGGATAAAAAAAAAAAAAAAACGTTTTTTCTCCGATTCTGGTTTTCCACAAAACGAGAATCCCCCAGTTCCCGTTTTCCACAAAACGAGAATTCTCCGTTTCAACAAAACGAGAATTCTCGGATAAAAAAAAAAAAAAAAATTCTCCAGTACCCGTTTTCCACAAAACGAGAATACTCCGATATAAAAAAAAAAAAAAAATTCCACAGTTCCCGTTTTCCACAAAATGAGAAGTCTCAGATATATAAAAAAAAAAAAAAAAAGAAATTCTCCAGGTCCCGTTTTCCACAAAACGAGAATTCTCGGATAAAAAAAAAAAAAAAAAGTTCTCCGATTCTGGTTTTCCACAAAACGAGAATTCTGGGAAGAAAAAAATGAAAAAAAAAAAAAGTTCTCCGTTTCAACAAAACGAGAATTCTCGGAAAAAAAAAAAAAAAAAAATTCTCCAGTACCCGTTTTCCACAAAACGAGAATACTCCGATAAAAAAAAAAAATAAAAAAAAAAAATTCTTCGATTCCGGTTTTCCAGAAAACGAGAATTCTCGGATAAAAAAAAAAAAAAAAAGAAATTCTCCAGGTCCCGTTTTCAACAAAACGAGAATTCTCGGATAAAAAAAAAAAAAAAAAAAGTTCTCCGATTCTAGTTTTCCACAAAACGAGAATTCTGGGGAAGAAAAAAAAGAAAAAAAAAGTTCTCCGATTCTGGTTTTCGACAAAACGAGAATTCTCGGATAAAAAAAAAAAAAAAAAAAAAAATTCTCCTGTACCCGTTTTCCATAAAACGAGAATACTCCGATAAAAAAAAAAAAAAAATTCCCCAGTTCCCGTTTTCCACAAAATGAGAAGTCTCGGATAAAAAAAAAAAAAAAAAAAAAAATTCTTCGATTCCGGTTTTCCAGTAAACGAGAATTCTCGATAAAAAAAAATAAAATAAAATAAATTCTCCAGGTCCCATTTTCCACAAAACGAGAATTCTCGGATAAAAAAAAAAAAAAAAAAAGTTCTCCGATTCTGGTTTTCCACAAAACGAGAATTCTCGAGTTCCCGTTTTCCACAAAACGAGAATTCTCGGATGAAAAGAAAAAAAAAAAAAAATTCTCCGATTCTGGTTTTCCACAACAAGAGAATTCTCGGATATAAAAAAAAAAAAAAAAAAATTCTCCAGTTCCGGTTTTCCACTAAACGAGTATTCTCGGATAAAAAAAAAAAAAAAAAAAGTTCTCCGATTCTGGTTTTCGAACAAAACAAGAATTCTCAGATAAAAAAAAAAAGAAAAAAATTCTACAGTTCCCGTTTTCCACAAAACGAGAATTCTCGGATAAAAAAAAAAAAAAAAAATTCTCCGATTCTGGTTTTCCACAAAACGAGAATTCTCCAGTTCCCGTTTTCCACAAAACGAGAATTCTCGGATGAAAAGAAAAAAAAAAAAAAATTCTCCGATTCTGGTTTTCCACAACAGGAGAATTCTCGGATAAAAAAAAAAAAAAAATTTCTCCAGTTCCCGTTTTCCACAAAACGAGAATTCTCGGATAAAAAAAGAAAGAGAAAAAAATTCTCCGATTCTGGTTTTCCACAAACCGAGAATTCTCCAGTTCCCGTTTTCCACAAAACGAGAATTCTCGGATGAAAAGAAAAAAAAAAAAAAATTCTCCGATTCTGGTTTTTCCACAACAGGAGAATTCTCGGATAAAAAAAAAAAAAAATTTATCCAGTTCCCGTTTTCCACAAAACGAGAATTCTCGGATAAAAAAAAAAAAAAAAAAAAAAAAAAGTTCTCCGATTCGGGTTTTCCACAAAACGAGAATTCTCGGATAAAAAAAAAAAAAAAAAAAAAATTCTCCGATTCTGATTTTCCACAAAACGAGATTTCTCCAGTTCCCGTTTTCCACAAAACGAGAATTCTCCGTTTCAACAAAACGAGAATTCTCGGATAAAAAAAAAAAAAAAAAATTCTCCAGTACCCGTTTTCCACAAAACGAGAATACTCCGATAAAAAAAAAAATAAAAATTCCCCAGTTCCCGTTTTCCACAAAATGAGAAGTCTCAGATATATAAAAAAAAAAAAAAAAAAAGAAATTCTCCAGGTCCCGTTTTCCACAAAACGAGAATTCTCGGATAAAAAAAAAAAAAAAAAAAAGTTCTCCGATTCCGGTTTTCCCGAAAAGGAGAATACTCCGATAAAAAAAGAAATAAAAAAAAAAATTCTTCCATTCCGGTTTTCGAGAAAACGAGAATTCTCGGATAAAAAAAAAAAAAAAAAAAAAAGAAATTCTCCAGGTCCCGTTTTCCACAAAACGAGAATTGTCGGATAAAAAAAAAAAAAAACAAAAAAAAGTTCTCCGATTCTGGTTTTCCACAAAACGAGAATTCTCGAGTTCCCGTTTTCCACAAAACGAGAATTCTCGGATGAAAAGAAAAAAAAAAAAAAAAATTCTCCGATTCTGGTTTTCCACAACAGGAGAATTCTCGGATAAAAAAAAAAAAAAAATTCTCCAGTACCCGTTTTCCACAAAACGAGAATACTCCGATAAAAAAAAAAAAAAAAATTCTCCAGTTCCCGTTTTCCACAAAACGGGAGTTCTCGGATAAAAAAAAAAAAAAAAAAAAGTTCTCCGATTCTGGTTTTCCACAACAGGAGAATTCTCGGATAAAAAAAAAAAAAAATTCTCCCGTTCCAGTTTTCCACAAAACGAGAATTCTCGGATAAAAAAAAAAAAAAAAAAAAAAAAGTTCTCCGATTCTGGTTTTCCACAAAACGTGAATTCTCGGATAAAAAAAAAAAATTTTTTTTTCCTCTGGTTCCCGTTTTCCACAAAACGGGAACCCTCGGATAAACAAAAAAAAAAAAAAAAATTCTCCGATTCTGGTTTTCCACAAAACGAGAATTCTCCAGTTCCCGTTTTCCACAAAACGAGAATTCTCCGTTTCAACAGAACGAGAATTCTCGGAGAAAAAAAAAAAAAAAAAATTCTCCAGTACCCGTTTTCCACAAAACGAGAATACTCCGATAAAAAAAAAAAAAAAAAAAAATTCCCCAGTTCCCGTTTTCCACAAAATGAGAAGTCTCAGATATAAAAAAAAAAAAAAAAAAAGAAATTCTCCAGTACCCGTTTTCCACAAAACGAGAATTCTCGGATAAAAAAAAAAAAAAAATTCTTCGATTCCGGTTTTCCAGAAAACGAGAATTCTCGGATAAGGAAAAAAAAAAAAAAAAAAATTTCTCCGATTCTGGTTTTCCACAGAAGCAGAATTCTCGGATAAAAAAAAAAAAAAAATTCTCCAGGTCCCGTTTTCCACAAAACGAGAATTCTCCGTTTCAACAAAACGAGAATTTTCGGATAAAAAAAAAAAAAAGAAAAAAATTCTCCGATTCTGGTTTTGCACAAAACGAGAATTCTCCAGTTCCCGTTTTCCACAAAACGAGAATTCTCCGTTTCCAAAAAACAAGAATTGTCGGATAAAAAAAAAAAAAAAAAAAAAAATTCTCCGATTCTGGTTTTCCACAAAACAAGAATCCTCCAGTTCCCGTTTTCCACAAAACGAGAACTCTCCGTTTCAACAAAACGAGAATTCTCGGATAAAAAAAAAAAAGAATTCTCCGATTTTGGTTTTCCACAAAACGAGAATTCTCCAGTTCCCGTTTTCCACAAAACGAGAATTCTCGGATGAAAAGAAAAAAAAGAAAAAAATTCTCCGATTCTGGTTTTCCACAACAGCAGAATTCTCGGATAAAAGAAAAAAAAAAAAAATTCTCCAGTTCCCCTTTTCGACAAAACGAGAATTCTCGGATAAAAAAAAAAAAAAAAAAAAAAAAGTTCTCCGATTCTGGTTTTCCACAAAACGTGAATTCTCGGATAAAAAAAAAAATTTTTTTTCCTCCAGTTCCCGTTTTCCACAAAACGAGAACCCTCGGATAAAAAAAAAAAAAAAAAAAATTCTCCGATTCTGGTTTTCCACAAAACGAGAATTCTCCAGTTCCCGTTTTCCACAAAACGAGAATTCTCCGTTTCAACAAAACGAGAATTCTCGGATAAAAAAAAAAAAAAAAAAAAATTCTCCAGTACCCGTTTTCCACAACAAGGGAATTCTCGGATAAAAAAAAAAAAAAAAATTCTCCAGTTCCGGTTTTCCACTAAACGAGAATTCTCGGATAAAAAAAAAAAAAAAAAAAAAGTTCTCGGATTCCGGTTTTCGAACAAAACGAGAATTCTCAGATAAAAAAAAAAAAAAAATTCTCCAGTTCCCGTTTTCCACAAAACGAAAATTCTCGGATAAAAAAAAAAAAAATTCTCCGATTCTGGTTTTCCACAAAACGAGAATTCTCGGATAAAAAAAAAAAAGAGAAAAAAATTCTCCGATTCTGGTTTTCCACAAACCGAGACTTCTCCAGTTCCCGTTTTCCACAAAACGAGAATTCTCGGATGAAAAGAAAAAGAAAAAAAAAAAAATTCTCCGATTCTGGTTTTCCACAACAGGAGAATTCTCGGATAAAAAAAAAAAAAAAAATTCTCCAGTTCCCCTTTTCCACAAAACGAGAATTCTCGGATAAAAAAAAAAAAAAAAAAAGAAAAAAAGGTCTCCGATTCTGGTTTTCCACAAAACGTGAATTCTCGGATAAAAAAAAATTTTTTTTTCTCCAGTTCCCGTTTTCCACAAAACGAGAATTCTCGGATAAAAAAAAAAAAAAAACGTTTTTTCTCCGATTCTGGTTTTCCACAAAACGAGAATCCCCCAGTTCCCGTTTTCCACAAAACGAGAATTCTCCGTTTCAACAAAACGAGAATTCTCGGATAAAAAAAAAAAAAAAAATTCTCCAGTACCCGTTTTCCACAAAACGAGAATACTCCGATATAAAAAAAAAAAAAAAATTCCACAGTTCCCGTTTTCCACAAAATGAGAAGTCTCAGATATATAAAAAAAAAAAAAAAAAGAAATTCTCCAGGTCCCGTTTTCCACAAAACGAGAATTCTCGGATAAAAAAAAATAAAAAAAATTCTCCAGTACCCGTTTTCCACAAAACGAGAATACTCCGATAAAAAAAAAAATAAAAAAAAAAAATTCTTCGATTCCGGTTTTCCAGAAAACGAGAATTCTCCGATAAAAAAAAAAAAAAAAAAAAAGAAATTCTCCAGGTCCCGTTTTCAACAAAACGAGAATTCTCAAATAAAAAAAAAAAAAAAAAAAAAGTTCTCCGATTCTGGTTTTCCACAAAACGAGAATTCTGGGGAAGAAAAAAAAAAAAAAAAAAGTTCACCGATTCTGGTTTTCCACAAAACGAGAATTCTGGGATAAAAAAAAAAAAAAAAGAAAATTCTCCAGTACCCGTTTTCCACAAAACGAGAATACTCCGATAAAAAAAAAAAAAAAAAAATTCCCCAGTTCCCGTTTTCCACAAAATGAGAAGTCTCGGATAAAAAAAAAAAAAAAAAAATTCTTCGATTCCGGTTTTCCAGTAAACGAGAATTCTCGATAAAAAAAAAAATAAAAAAAAAAGAAATTCTCCAGGTCCCATTTTCCACAAAACGAGAATTTCCGGATGAAAAAAAAAAAAAAAAAAAGTTCTCCGATTCTGGTTTTCCACAAAACGAGAATTCTCGAGTTCCCGTTTTCCGGAAAACGAGAATTCTCGGATGAAAAGAAAAAAAAAAAAAAAATTCTCCGATTCTGGTTTTCCACAACAAGAGAATTCTCGGATAAAAAAAAAAAAAAAAAAAATTCTCCAGTTCCGGTTTTCCACTAAACGAGAATTCTCGGATAAAAAAAAAAAAAAAAATTCTCCGATTCTGGTTTTCCACAAAACGAGAATTCTCGGCCAAAAAAAAAAAAAAGAAAAAAATTCTCCGATTCTGGTTTTCCACAAACCGAGAATTCTCCAGTTCCCGTTTTCCACAAAACGAGAATTCTCGGATGAAAAGAAAAAAAAAAAAAAATTCTCCGATTCTGGTTTTCCACAACAGGAGAATTCTCGGATAAAAGAAAAAAAAAAAAAAAAATTCTCCAGTTCCCCTTTTCGACAAAACGAGAATTCTCGGATAAAAAAAAAAAAAAAAAAAAAAAAGTTCTCCGATTCTGGTTTTCCACAAAACGTGAATTCTCGGATAAAAAAAAAAAAAAAATTTTTTTCCTCCATGTCCCGTTTTCCACAAAACGAGAACCCTCGGATAAAAAAAAAAAAAAAAAAATTCTCCGATTCTGGTTTTCCACAAAACGAGAATTCTCCAGTTCCCGTTTTCCACAAAACGAGAATTCTCCGTTTCAACAAAACGAGAATTCTCGGATAAAAAAAAAAAAAAAAATTCTCCAGTACCCGTTTTCCACAACAAGAGAATTCTCGGATAAAAAAAAAAAAAAAAAAATTCTCCAGTTCCGGTTTTCCACTAAACGAGAATTCTCGGATAAAAAAAAAAAAAAAAATTCTCCAGTTCCCGTTTTCCACAAAACGAAAATTCTCGGATAAAAAAAAAAAAAAAAAATTCTCCGATTCTGGTTTTCCACAAAACGAGAATTCTCGGATAAAAAAAAAAAGAGAAAAAAATTCTCCGATTCTGGTTTTCCACAAACCGAGAATTCTCCAGTTCCCGTTTTCCACAAAACGAGAATTCTCGGATGAAAAGAAAAAGAAAAAAAAAATTCTCCGATTCTGGTTTTCCACAACAGGAGAATTCTCGGATAAAAAAAAAAAAAAGAAATTCTCCAGTTCCCCTTTTCCACAAAACGAGAATTCTCGGATTAAAAAAAAAAAAAAAAAAAGAAAAAAAGGTCTCCGATTCTGGTTTTCCACAAAACGTGAATTCTCGGATAAAAAAAAAAATATTTTTTTCTCCAGTTCCCGTTTTCCACAAAACGAGAATTCTCGGATAAAAAAAAAAAAAAAAACGTTTTTTCTCCGATTCTGGTTTTCCACAAAACGAGAATCCCCCAGTTCCCGTTTTCCACAAAACGAGAATTCTCCGTTTCAACAAAACGAGAATTCTCGGATAAAAAAAAAAAAAAATTCTCCAGTACCCGTTTTCCACAAAACGAGAATACTCCGATAAAAGAAAAAAAAAAAAATTTCACAGTTCCCGTTTTCCACAAAATGAGAAGTCTCAGATATATAAAAAAAAAAAAAAAAAAGAAATTCTCCAGGTCCCGTTTTCCACAAAACGAGAATTCTCGGATAAAAAAAAAAAAAAAAATAAATTCTCCAGGTCCCATTTTCCACAAAACGAGAATTCTCGGATAAAAAAAAAAAAAAAAAAAAAGTTCTCCGATTCTGGTTTTCCACAAAACGAGAATTCTCGAGTTCCCGTTTTCCACAAAACGAGAATTCTCGGATGAAAAGAAAAAAAAAAAAAAATTCTCCGATTCTGGTTTTCCACAACAAGAGAATTCTCGGATATAAAAAAAAAAAAAAAATTCTCCAGTTCCGGTTTTCCACTAAACGAGTATTCTCGGATAAAAAAAAAAAAAAAAAAAAAAGTCCTCCGATTCTGGTTTTCCACAAAACGAGAATTCTCGGATAAAAAAAAAAAAAGAGAAAAAAATTCTCCGATTCTGGTTTTCCACAAACCGAGAATTCTCCAGTTCCCGTTTTCCACAAAACGAGAATTCTCGGATGAAAAGAAAAAAAAAAAAAATTCTCCGATTCTGGTTTTCCACAACAGGAGAATTCTCGGATAAAAAAAAAAAAAAAAATTTCTCCAGTTCCCGTTTTCGTCAAAACGACAATTCTCGGATAAAAAAAAAAAAAAAAAAAAAGTTCTCCGATTCTGGTTTTCCACAAAACGTGAATTCTCGGATAAAAAAAAAAAAAAATTCTCCAGTACCCGTTTTCCACAACAAGAGAATTCTCGGATAAAAAAAAAAAAAAAAAATTATCCAGTTCCGGTTTTCCACTAAACGAGAATTCTCGGATAAAAAAATAAAAAAAAAAAAAGTTCTCGGATTCTGGTTTTCGAACAAAACGAGAATTCTCAGATAAAAAAAAAAAAAAATTCTCCAGTTCCCGTTTTCCACAAAACGAAAATTCTCGGATAAAAAAAAAAAAAAAAATTCTCCGATTCTGGTTTTCCACAAAACGAGAATTCTCGGATAAATAAAAAAAAGAGAAAAAAATTCTCCGATTCTGGTTTTCCACAAACCGAGAATTCTCCAGTTCCCGTTTTCCACAAAACGAGAATTCTCGGATGAAAAGAAAAAAAAAAAAAAAAAAATTCTCCGATTCTGGTTTTCCACAACAGGAGAATTCTCGGATAAAAAAAAAAAAAAAATTCTCCAGTTCCCCTTTTCGACAAAACGAGAATTCTCGGATAAAAAAAAAAAAAAAAAAAAGAAAAAAAGGTCTCCGATTCTGGTTTTCCACAAAACGTGAATTCTCGGATAAAAAAAAATAATTTTTTTTTCTCCAGTTCCCGTTTCCCACAAAACGAGAATTCTCGGATAAAAAAAAAAAAAAACCTTTTTTCTCCGATTCTGGTTTTCCACAAAACGAGAATCCCCCAGTTCCCGTTTTCCACAAAACGAGAATTCTCCGTTTCAACAAAACGAGAATTCTCGGATAAAAAAAAAAAAAAAAATTCTCCGGTACCCGTTTTCCACAAAACGAGAATACTCCGATAAAAAAAAAAAAAAAAAATTCCACAGTTCCCGTTTTCCACAAAATGAGAAGTCTCAGATATATAAAAAAAAAAAAAAAAAAGAAATTCTCCAGGTCCCGTTTTCCACAAAACGAGAATTCTCGGATAAAAAAAAAAAAAAAAAAAATTCTCCAGTACCCGTTTTCCACAAAACGAGAATTCTGGGGAAGAAAAAAAAAAAAAAAAAAGTTCTCCGATTCTGGTTTTCGACAAAACGAGAATTCTCGGATAAAAAAAAAAAAAAAAAAAAAAATTCCCCAGTTCCCGTTTTCCACAAAATGAGAAGTCTCGGATAAAAAAAAAAAAAAAAAAATTCTTCGATTCCGGTTTTCCAGTAAACGAGAATTCTCGATAAAAAAAAAAAAAATAAAATAAATTCTCCAGGTCCCATTTTCCACAAAACGAGAATTCTCGGATAAAAAAAAAAAAGAAAAAAAAAAGTTCTCCGATTCTGGTTTTCCACAAAACGAGAATTCTCGAGTTCCCGTTTTCCACAAAACGAGAATTCTCGGATGAAAAAAAAAAAAAAAAAAAAATTCTCCGATTCTGGTTTTCCACAACAAGAGAATTCTCGGATATAAAAAAAAAAAAAAAATTTCTCCAGTTCCCGTTTTCCACAAAACGAGAATTCTCGGATAAAAAAAAAAATAAAAAAATTCTCCGATTCTGGTTTTCCACAAAACGAGAATTCTCGGATAAAAAAAAAAAAGAGAAAAAAATTCTCCGATTCTGGTTTTCCACAAACCGAGAATTCTCCAGTTCCCGTTTTCCACAAAACGAGAATTCTCGGATGAAAAGAAAAGAAAAAAAAAATTCTCCGATTCTGGTTTTCCACAACAGGAGAATTCTCGGATAAAAAAAAAAAAAAAATTTTCTCCAGTTCCCGTTTTCCACAAAACGAAAATTCTCGGATAAAAAAAAAAAAAAAAGTTCTCCGATTCTGGTTTTCGAACAAAACGAGAATTCTCAGATAAAAAAAAAAAAAAAAATCTCCAGTTCCCGTTTTCCACAAAACGAGAATTCTCGGATAAAAAAAAAAAAAAAAAAATTCTCCGATCCTGGTTTTCCACAAAACGAGAATTCTCGGATAAAAAAAAAAAAGAGAAAAAATTTCTCCGATTCTGGTTTTCCACAAACCGAGAATTCTCCAGTTCCCGTTTTCCACTAAACGAGAATTCTCGGATGAAAAGAAAAAAAAAAAAATTTCTCCAGTTCCCGTTTTCCACAAAACGAGAATTCTCGGATAAAAAAAAAAAAAAAAAAAAAAAGTTCTCCGATTCTGGTTTTCCACAAAACCTGAATTCTCGGATAAAAAAAAAAAATTTTTTTTCTCGAGTTCCCGTTTTCCGGAAAACGAGAATTCTCGGATAAAAAAAAAAAAAAAAAATTCCCCAGTTCCCGTTTTCCACAAAATGAGAAGTCTCAGATATATAAAAAAAAAAAAAAAAAAAGAAATTCTCCAGGTCCCGTTTTCCACAAAACGAGAATTCTCGGATAAAAAAAAAAAAAAAAAAAAGTTCTCCGATTCTGGTTTTCCACAAAACGAGAATTCTGGGAAGAAAAAAAAAAAAAAAAAAGTTCTCCGATTCTGGTTTTCCACAAAACGAGAATTCTCGGAAAAAAAAAAAAAAAAAATTCTCCAGTACCCGTTTTCCACAAAACGAGAATACTCCGATAAAAAAAAAAATAAAAAAAAAAAATTCTTCGATTCCGGTTTTCCAGAAAACGAGAATTCTCGGATAAAAAAAAAAAACAAAAAAAGAAATTCTCCAGGTCCCGTTTTCAACAAAACGAGAATTCTCGGATAAAAAAAAAAAAAAAAAAGTTCTCCGATTCTGGTTTTCCACAAAACGAGAATTTTGGGGAAGAAAAAAAAAAAAAAAAAGTTCTCCGATTCTGGTTTTCGACAAAACGAGAATTCTCGGATAAAACAAAAAAAAAAAAAAAAATTCTCCTGTACCCGTTTTCCATAAAACGAGAATACTCTGATAAAAAAAAAAAAAAAAAAATTCCCCAGTTCCCGTTTTCCACAAAATGAGAGATCTCGGATAAAAAAAAAAAAAAAAAAAAAATTCTTCGATTCCGGTTTTCCAGTAAACGAGAATTCTCGATAAGAAAAAAAAAATAAAATAAATTCTCCAGGTCCCATTTTCCACAAAACGAGAATTCTCGGATAAAAAAAAAAAAAAAAAAAAAGTTCTCCGATTCTGGTTTTCCACAAAACGAGAATTCTCGAGTTCCCGTTTTCCACAAAACGAGAATTCTCGGATGAAAAGAAAAAAAAGAAAAAAAAAATTCTCCGATTCTGGTTTTCCACAACAAAAGAATTCTCGGATATAAAAAAAAAAAAAAAAATTCTACAGTTCCCGTTTTCCACAAAACGAGAATTCTCGGATAAAAAAAAAAAAAAAAAATTCTCCGATTCTGGTTTTCCACAAAACGAGAATTCTCGGATAAAAAAAAAAAAGAGAAAAAAATTCTCCGATTCTGGTTTTCCACAAACCGAGAATTCTCCAGTTCCCGTTTTCCACAAAACGAGAATTCTCGGATGAAAAGAAAAAAAAAAAAAAATTCTCCGATTCTGGTTTTCCACAACAGGAGAATTCTCGGATAAAAAAAAAAAAAAATTTCTCCAGTTCCCGTTTTCCACAAAACGAGAATTCTCGGATAAAAAAAAAAAAAAAAAAAAAAAAAAGTTCTCCGATTCTGGTTTTCCACAAAACGTGAATTCTCGGATAAAAAAAAATTTTTTTTTCTCCAGTTCCCGTTTTCCGGAAAACGAGAATTCTCGGATAAAAAAAAAAAAAAAAATTCTCCGATTCTGATTTTCCACAAAACGAGATTTCTCCAGTTCCCGTTTTCCACAAAACGAGAATTCTCCGTTTCAACAAAACGAGAATTCTCGATAAAAAAAAAAAAATAAAATAAATTCTCCAGGTCCAATTTTCCACAAAACGAGAATTCTCGGATAAAAAAAAAAAAAAAAAAAAGTTCTCCGATTCTGGTTTTCCACAAAACGAGAATTCTCGAGTTCCCGTTTTCCACAAAACGAGAATTCTCGGATGAAAAGAAAAAAAAAAAAAAAAAATTCTCCGATTCTGGTTTTCCACAACAAGAGAATTCTCGGATATAAAAAAAAAAAAAAGAAATTCTCCAGGTCCCGTTTTCCACAAAACGAGAATTCTCGGATAAAAAAAAAAAAAAAAAAAGTTCTCCGATTCTGGTTTTCCACAAAACGAGAATTCTGGGAAGAAAAAAAAAAAAAAAAAAAGTTCTCCGATTCTGGTTTTCCACAAAACGAGAATTCTCGGAAAAAAAAAAAAAAAATTCTCCAGTACCCGTTTTCCACAAAACGAGAATACTCCGATAAAAAAAAAAAATAAAAAAAAAAAATTCTTCGATCCCGGTTTTCCAGAAAACGAGAATTCTCGGATAAAAAAAAAAACCAAAAAAAGAAATTCTCCAGGTCCCGTTTTCAACAAAACGAGAATTCTCGGATAAAAAAAAAAAAAAAAAAAGTTCTCCGATTCTGGTTTTCCACAAAACGAGAATTCTGGGGAAGAAGAAAAAAAAAAAAAGTTCTCCGATTCTGGTTTTCGACAAAACGAGAATTCTCGGATAAAACAAAAAAAAAAAAAAAAATTCTCCTGTACCCGTTTTCCATAAAACGAGAATACTCCGATAAAAAAAAAAAAAAAAAATTCTCCAGTTCCCGTTTTCCACAAAATGAGAATTCTCGGATAAAAAAAAAAAAAAAAAAAAAAGTTCTCCGATTCTGGTTTTCCATCAAACGAGAATTCTCGAGTTCCCGTTTTCCCCAAAACGAGAATTCTCGGATGAAAAGAAAAAAAAGAAAAAAAAAATTCTCCGATTCTGGTTTTCCACAACAAGAGAATTCTCGGATATAAAAAAAAAAAAAAAAAATTCTACAGTTCCCGTTTTCCACAAAACGAGAATTCTCGGATAAAAAAAAAAAAAAAAAAATTCTCCGATTCTGGTTTTCCACAAAACGAGAATTCTCGGATAAAAAAAAAAAAGAGAAAAAAATTCTCCGATTCTGGTTTTCCACAAACCGAGAATTCTCCAGTTCCCGTTTTCCACAAAACGAGAATTCTCGGATGAAAAGAAAAAAAAAAAAAAAAAATTCTCCGATTCTGGTTTTCCACAACAGGAGAATTCTCGGATAAAAAAAAAAAAAAATTTCTCCAGTTCCCGTTTTCCACAAAACGAGAATTCTCGGATAAAAAAAAAAAAAAAAAAAAAAAAAGTTCTCCGATTCTGGTTTTCCACAAAACGTGAATTCTCGGATAAAAAAAAATTTTTTTTTCTCCAGTTCCCGTTTTCCGGAAAACGAGAATTCTCGGATAAAAAAAAAAAAAAAATTCTCCGATTCTGATTTTCCACAAAACGAGATTTCTCCAGTTCCCGTTTTCCACAAAACGAGAATTCTCCGTTTCAACAAAACGAGAATTCTCGATAAAAAAAAAAAAAAAAAAATAAATTCTCCAGGTCCCATTTTCCACAAAACGAGAATTCTCGGATAAAAAAAAAAAAAAAAAAAAGTTCTCCGATTCTGGTTTTCCACAAAACGAGAATTCTCGAGTTCCCGTTTTCCACAAAACGAGAATTCTCGGATGAAAAGAAAAAAAAAAAAAAAAAAATTCTCCGATTCTGGTTTTCCACAACAAGAGAATTCTCGGATATAAAAAAAAAAAAAAAAATTCTACAGTTCCCGTTTTCCACAAAACGAGAATTCTCGGATAAAAAAAAAAAAAAAAAAAAAAGTTCTCCGATTCTGGTTTTCCACAAAACGAGAATTCTCGGATAAAAAAAAAAAGAGAAAAAAATTCTCCGATTCTGGTTTTCCACAAACCGAGAATTCTCCAGTTCCCGTTTTCCACAAAACGAGAATTCTCGGATGAAAAGAAAAAAAAAAAAATTCTCCGATTCTGGTTTTCCACAACAGGAGAATTCTCGGATAAAAAAAAAAAAAAATTCTCCAGTTCCCGTTTTCCACAAAACGAGAATTCTCGGATAAGAAAAAAAAAAAAAAAAAAAAAGTTCTCCGATTCTGGTTTTCCACAAAACGTGAATTCTCGGATAAAAAAAAAAAAATTTTTTTTTCTCCAGTTCCCGTTTTCCACAAAACGAGAATTCTCGGATAAAAAAAAAAAAAAAAATTCTCCGATTCTGGTTTTCCACAAAACGAGAATTCTCCAGTTCCCGTTTTCCACAAAACGAGAATTCTCCGTTTCAACAAAACGAGAATTCTCGGATAAAAAAAAAAAAAAAAATTCTCCAGTACCCGTTTTCCACAAAACGAGAATACTCCGATAAAAAAAAAAAGAAAAAAATTCCCCAGTTCCCGTTTTCCACAAAATGAGAAGTCTCAGATATATAAAAAAAAAAAAAAAGAAATTCTCCAGGTCCCGTTTTCCACAAAACGAGAATTCTCGGATAAAAAAAAAAAAAAAAAAGTTCTCCGATTCTGGTTTTCCACAAAACGAGAATTCTCAGATAAAAAAAAAAAAAAAAATAATCTCCAGTACCCGTTTTCCACAAAAAGAGAATACTCCGATAAAAAAAAAATAAAAAAAAAAATTCTTCGATTCCGGTTTTCCAGGAAACGAGAATTCTCGGATAAAAAAAAAAAAAAAAAAAAAGAAATTCTCCAGGTCCCGTTTTCCACAAAACGAGAATTCTCGGATAAAAAAAAAAAAAAAAAAGTTCTCCGATTCTGGTTTTCCACAAAACGAGAATTCTCGGATGAAAAGAAAAAAAAAAAAAAAAATTCTCCGATTCTGGTTTTCCACAACAGGAAAATTCTCGGATAAAAAAAAAAAAAAAAAATTCTCCAGAACCCGTTTTCCACAAAACAAGAAAACTCCGATAAAAAAAAAAAAAAAAAATTTTCCAGTTCCCGTTTTCCACAAAATGAGAAGTCTCGGATAAAAAAAAAAAATAAAAAAAAAAGTTCTCCGATTCTGGTTTTCCACAAAACGAGAATTCTCGGATAAAAAAAAAAAAGAGAGAAAAAAATTCTCCGATTCTGGTTTTCCACAAAACGAGTATTCTCCAGTTCCCGTTTTCCACAAAACGAGAATTCTCGGATGAAAAGAAAAAAAAGAAAAAAAAACTCTTCGATTCTGAGTTTCCACAATAGGAGAATTCTCGGATAAAAAAAAAAAAAAAAAATTCTCCAGGTCCCGTTTTCCGCAAAACGAGGATTCTCGGATAGAAAAAAAAAAAAAAATTTCTCCGATTCTGGTTTTCCACAAAACGAGAATTCTCCAGTTCCCGTTTTCCACAAAACGAGAGGTCTCCGTTTCAACAAAACGAGAATTCCCGGATAAAAAAAAAAAAATTTCTCCGATTCCGGTTTTCTACAAAACGAGAATACTCGGATAAAAAAAAAAAAAAATTCCCCAGTTCCCGTTTTCCACAAAACGAGAATTCTCGGATAAAAAAAAAAAAAAAAATTCTTCGATTCCGGTTTTCCAGAAAACGAGAATTCTCGGATAAGGAAAAAAAAAAAAAAAAAATTTCTCCGATTCTGGTTTTCCACAGAAGCAGAATTCTCGGATAAAAAAAAAAAAAAAAAATTCTCCAGGTCCCGTTTTCCACAAAACGAGAATTCTCCGTTTCAACAAAACGAGAATTTTCGGATAAAAAAAAAAAAAAGAAAAAAATTCTCCGATTCTGGTTTTCCACAAAACGAGAATTCTCCAGTTCCCGTTTTCCACAAAACGAGAATTCTCCGTTTCCAAAAAACAAGAATTGTCGGATAAAAAAAAAAAAAAAAATTCTCCGATTCTGGTTTTCCACAAAACAAGAATCCTCCAGTTCCCGTTTTCCACAAAACGAGAACTCTCCGTTTCAACAAAACGAGAATTCTCGGATAAAAAAAAAAAATTCTCCGATTTTGGTTTTCCACAAAACGAGAATTCTCCAGTTCCCGTTTTCCACAAAACGAGAATTCTCGGATGAAAAGAAAAAAAAAAAAATTCTCCGATTCTGGTTTTCCACAACAGGAGAATTCTCGGATAAAAGAAAAAAAAAAAAAAATTCTCCAGTTCCCCTTTTCCAGAAAACGAGAATTCTCTGATAAAAAAAAAAAAAAAAAAAAAAAAGTTCTCCGATTCTGGTTTTCCACAAAACGTGAATTCTCGGATTAAAAAAAAAAAACATTTTTTTCCTTCAGTTCCCGTTTTCCACAAAACGAGAACCCTCGGATAAAAAAAAAAAAAAAAAAAAATTCTCCGATTCTGGTTTTCCACAAAACGAGAATTCTCCAGTTCCCGTTTTCCACAAAACGAGAATTCTCCGTTTCAACAAAACGAGAATTCTCGGATAAAAAAAAAAAAAAAAGGAAATTCTCCAGTACCCGTTTTCCACAACAAGAGAATTCTCGGATAAAAAAAAAAAAAAAAAATTCTCCAGTTCCGGTTTTCCACTAAACGAGAATTCTCGGATAAAAAAAAAAAAAAAAAAAAAAGTTCTCGGATTCTGGTTTTCGAACAAAACGAGAATTCTCAGATAAAAAAAAAAAAAAAAATTCTCCAGTTCCCGTTTTCCACAAAACGAAAATTCTCGGATAAAAAAAAAACAAAAAAAATTCTCCGATTCTGGTTTTCCACAAAACGAGAATTCTCGGATAAAAAAAAAAAAGAGAAAAAAATTCTCCGATTCTGGTTTTCCACAAACCGAGAATTCTCCAGTTCCCGTTTTCCACAAAACGAGAATTCTCGGATGAAAAGAAAAAGAAAAAAAAAAAATTCTCCGATTCTGGTTTTCCACAACAGGAGAATTCTCGGATAAAAAAAAAAAAAAAAAATTCTCCAGTTCCCCTTTTCCACAAAACGAGAATTCTCGGATGAAAAAAAAAAAAAAAAAAAAGAAAAAAAGGTCTCCGATTCTGGTTTTCCACAAAACGTGAATTCTCGGATAAAAAAAAAGTTTTTTTCTCCAGTTCCCGTTTTCCACAAAACGAGAATTCTCGGATAAAAAAAAAAGAAAAAACGTTTTTTCTCCGATTCTGGTTTTCCACAAAACGAGAATCCCCCAGTTCCCGTTTTCCACAAAACGAGAATTCTCCGTTTCAACAAAACGAGAATTCTCGGATAAAAAAAAAAAAAAAAAATTCTCCAGTACCCGTTTTCCACAAAACGAGAATACTCCGATAAAAAAAAAATAAAAAAAAAAAATTCTTCGATTCCGGTTTTCCAGAAAACGAGAATTCTCGGATAAAAAAAAAAAAAAAAAAAAGAAATTCTCCAGGTCCCGTTTTCAACAAAACGAGAATTCTCGGATAAAAAAAAAAAAAAAAAAAATTCTCCGATTCTAGTTTTCCACAAAACGGTAATTCTGGGGAAGAAAAAAAAAAAAAAAAAGTTCTCCGATTCTGGTTTTCGACAAAACGAGAATTCTCGGATAAAAAAAAAAAAAAAAAAAAAATTCTCCAGTAGCCGTTTTCCATAAAACGAGAATACTCCGATAAAAAAAAAAAAAAAAAAAATTCCCCAGTTCCCGTTTTCCACAAAATGAGAGGTCTCGGATAAAAAAAAAAAAAAAAAAAAAAGATTCTTCGATTCCGGTTTTCCAGTAAACGAGAATTCTCGATAAAAAGAAAAAAAATAAAATAAATTCTCCAGGTCCCATTTTCCACAAAACGAGAACTCTCGGATAAAAAAAAAAAAAAAAAAAAAAAAGTTCTCCGATTCTGGTTTTCCACAAAACCAGAATTCTCGAGTTCCCGTTTTCCACAAAACGAGCATTCTCGGATGAAAAGAAAAAAAAAAAAAAAAATTCTCCGATTCTGGTTTTCCACAACAAGAGAATTCTCGGATATAAAAAAAAAAAAAAAATTCTCCAGTTCCGGTTTTCCACTAAACGAGTATTCTCGGATAAAAAAAAAAAAAAAAAAAAAAAATCCGATTCTGGTTTTCGAACAAAACGAGATTTCTCAGATAAAAAAAAAAAAAAAAAATTCTCCGATTCTGGTTTTCCACAAAACGAGAATTCTCGGATAAAAAAAAAAAAAGAGAAAAAAATTCTCCGATTCTGGTTTTCCACAAACCGAGAATTCTCCAGTTCCCGTTTTCCACAAAACGAGAATTCTCGGATGAAAAGAAAAAAAAAAAAAATTTCTCCGATTCTGGTTTTCCACAACAGGAGAATTCTCGGATAAAAAAAAAAAAAAAAATTTCTCCAGTTCCCGTTTTCCACAAAACGAGGGTCTCGGATAAAAAAAAAAAAAAAAAAAAGTTCTCCGATTCTGGTTTTCCACAAAACGTGAATTCTCGGATAAAAAAAAAAAAATTTTTTTTTCTCCAGTTCCCGTTTTCCGGAAAACGAGAATTCTCGGATAAAAAAAAAAAAAAAAAAAATTCTCCGATTCTGGTTTTCCACAAAACGAGAATTCTCCAGTTCCCGTTTTCCACAAAACGAGAATTCTCCGTTTCAACAAAACGAGAATTCTCGGATAAAAAAAAAAAAAATTTCTCCGATTCTGGTTTTCCACAACAAGAGAATTCTCGGATATAAAAAAAAAAAAAATTCTCCAGTTCCGGTTTTCCACTAAACGAGTATTCTCGGACAAAAAAAAAAAAAAAAAAAGTTCTCCGATTCTGGTTTTCGAACAAAACGAGAATTCTCAGATAAAAAAAAAAACAAAATTCTCCAGTTCCCGTTTTCCACAAAACGAGAATTCTCGGATAAAAAAAAAAAAAAAAAATTCTCCGATCCTGGTTTTCCACAAAACGAGATTTCTCGGATAAAAAAAAAAAAGAGAAAAAATTTCTCCGATTCTGGTTTTCCACAAACCGAGAATTCTCCAGTTCCCGTTTTCCACTAAACGAGAATTCTCGGATGAAAAGAAAAAAAAAAAAAATTCTCCAATTCTGGTTTTCCACAACAGGAGAATTCTCGGATAAAAAAAAAAAAAAAAAATTTCTCCAGTTCCCGTTTTCCACAAAACCTGAATTCTCGGATAAAAAAAAAAATATTTTTTTTTCTCCAGTTCCCGTTTTCCGGAAAACGAGAATTCTCGGATAAAAAAAAAAAAAAAAAATTCTCCGATTCTGGTTTTCCACGAAACGAGAATTCTCCAGTTCCCGTTTTCCCCAAAACGAGAATTCTCCGTTTCAACAAAACGAGAATTCTCGGATAAAAAAAAAAAAAAAAATTCTCCAGTACCCGTCTTCCACAAAACGAGAATAGTCCGATAAAATAAAAAAAAAAATTCCCCAGTTCCCGTTTTCCACAAAATGAGAAGTCTCAGATATAAAAAAAAAAAAAAAAAAAGAAATTCTCCAGTTCCAGTTTTCCACAAAACGAGAATTCTCGGATAAAAAAAGAAAAAAAAAAAAGTTCTCCGATTCTGGTTTTCCACAAAACGAGAATTCTCGGATAAAAAAAAAAAAAAAAAAATTCTCGAGTACCCGTTCTCCACAAAACGAGAATACTCCGATAAAAAAAAAAAAAAAAATTCCCCAGTTCCCGTTTTCCACAAAATGAGAAGTCTCAGATATATAAAAAAAAAAAAAAAAAAAGAAATTCTCCAGGTCCCGTTTTCCACAAAACGAGAATTCTCGGATAAAAAAAAAAAAAAAAAAAAAAGTTCTCCGATTCTGGTTTTCCACAAAACGAGAATTCTGGGAAGAAAAAAAAAAAAAAAAAAGTTCTCCGATTCTGGTTTTCCACAAAACGAGAATTCTCGGATAAAAAAAAAAAAAAAAAAAAATTCTCCAGTACCCGTTTTCCACAAAACGAGAATACTCCGATAAAAAAAAAAAATAAAAAAAAAAATTCTTCGATTCCGGTTTTCCAGAAAACGAGAATTCTCGGATAAAAAAAAAAAAAAAAAAAAAAGAAATTCTCCAGGTCCCGTTTTCAACAAAACGAGAATTCTCGGATAAAGAAAAAAAAAAAAAAAGTTCTCCGATTCTGGTTTTCCACAAAGCGAGAATTCTGGGGAAGAAAAAAAAAAAAAAAAAAAAGTTCTCCGATTCCATTTTTCGACAAAACGAGAATTCTCGGATAAAAAAAAAAAAAAAAAAAAAAATTCTCCAGTACCCGTTTTCCATAAAACGAGAATACTCCGATAAAACAAAAAAAAAAAAAATTCCCCAGTTCCCGTTTTCCACAAAATGAGAAGTCTAGGATAGAAAAAAAAAAAAAAAAAAAAAAAAATTCTCCAGTGGCCGTTTTCCATAAAACGAGAATACTCCGATAAAAAAAAAAAAAAAAAAAATTCTCCAGTACCCGTTTTTCACAAAACGAGAATACTCCGATAAAAAAAAAAAAAAAAAAATTCCCCAGTTCCCGTTTTCCACAAAATGAGAAGTCTCAGATATATAAAAAAAAAAAAAAAAAAGAAATTCTCCAGGTCCCATTTTCCACAAAACGAGAATTCTCGGATAAAAAAAAAAAAAAAAAAAAGTTCTCCGATTCTGGTTTTCCACAAAACGAGAATTCTGGGAAGAAAAAAAAAAAAAAAAAAAAAAAGTTCTCCGATTCTGGTTTTCCACAAAACGAGAATTCTGGGGAAGAAAAAAAAAAAAACAAAGTTCTCCGATTCTGGTTTTCGACAAAACGAGAATTCTCGGATAAAAAAAAAAATAAAAAAAAAAAATTCTCCTGTACCCGTTTTCCATAAAACGAGAATACTCCGATAAAAAATAAAAAAAAAAAATTCCCCAGTTCCCGTTTTCCACAAAATGGGAAGTCTCGGATAAAAAAAAAAAAAAAAAAATTCTTCGATTCCGGTTTTCCAGTAAACGAGAATTCTCAATAAAAAAAAAAAAAATAAAATAAATTCTCCAGGTCCCATTTTCCACAAAACGAGAATTCTCGGATAAAAAAAAAAAAAAAAAAAAAGTTCCCCGATTCTGGTTTTCCACGAAACGAGAATTCTCGGATGAAAAGAAAAAAAAAAAAAAAATTCTCCGATTCTGGTTTTCCAAAACAAGAGAATTCTCGGATATAAAAAAAAAAAAAAAAAATTCTCCAGTTCCGGTTTTCCACTAACCGAGTATTCTCGGATAAAAAAAAAAAAAAAAAAAAAGTTCTCCGATTCTGGTTTTCGAACAAAACGAGAATTCTCAGATAAAAAAAAAAAAAGAAAAAAATTCTCCAGTTCCCGTTTTCCACAAAACGAGAATTCTCGGATAAAAAAAAAAAAAAAAAAAATTCTCCGATTCTGGTTTTCCACAAAACGAGAATTCTCGGATAAAAAAAAAAAAGAGAAAAAAATTCTCCGATTCTGGTTTTCCACAAACCGAGAATTCTCCAGTTCCCGTTTTCCACAAAACGAGAATTCTCGGATGAAAAGAAAAAAAAAAAAAAATTCTCCGATTCTGGTTTTCCACAACAGGAGAATTCTCGGATAAAAAAAAAAAAAAAAATTTCTCCTGTTCCCGTTTTCCACAAAACGGCAATTCTCGGATAAAAAAAAAAAAAAAAAAAAAAGTTCTCCGATTCTGGTTTTCCACAAAACGTGAATTCTCGGATAAAAAAAAAAAAATTTTTTTTCTCCAGTTCCCGTTTTCCGGAAAACGAGAATTCTCGGATAAAAAAAAAAAAAAAAAAAAATTCTCCGATTCTGGTTTTCCACAAAACGAGAATTCTCCAGTTCCCGTTTTCCACAAAACGAGAATTCTCCGTTTCAACAAAACGAGAATTCTCGGATATAAAAAAAAAAAAAATTCTCCAGTTCCGGTTTTCCACTAAACGAGTATTCTCGGATAAAAAAAAAAAAAAAAAGTTCTCCGATTCTGGTTTTCGAACAAAACGAGAATTCTCAGATAAAAAAAAAAAAAAAATTCTCCAGTTCCCGTTTTCCACAAAACGAGAATTCTCGGATAAAAAAAAAAAAAAAAAATTCTCCGATCCTGGTTTTCCACAAAACGAGAATTCTCGGATAAAAAAAAAAAAGAGAAAAAATTTCTCCGATTCTGGTTTTCCACAAACCGAGAATTCTCCAGTTCCCGTTTTCCACTAAACGAGAATTCTCGGATGAAAAGAAAAAAAAAAAAAAATTCTCCGATTCTGGTTTTCCACAACAGGAGAATTCTCGGATAAAAAAAAAAAAAAAAAATTTCTCCAGTTCCCGTTTTCCACAAAACCTGAATTCTCGGATAAAAAAAAAAAATTTTTTTTTTCTCCAGTTCCCGTTTTCCGGAAAACGAGAATTCTCGGATAAAAAAAAAAAAAAAAAAAATTCTCCGATTCTGGTTTTCCACAAAAAAAAAATTCCCCAGTTCCCGTTTTCCACAAAATGAGAAGTCTCAGATATAAAAAAAAAAAAAAAAAAAGAAATTCTCCAGTTCCAGTTTTCCACAAAACGAGAATTCTCGGATAAAAAAAAAAAAAAAAAAAGTTCTCCGATTCTGGTTTTCCACAAAACGAGAATTCTCGGATAAAAAAAAAAAAAAAAAATTCTCCAGTACCCGTTCTCCAAAAAACGAGAATACTCCGATAAAAAAAAAAAAAAAAAAATTCCCCAGTTCCCGTTTTCCACAAAATGAGAAGTCTCAGATATATAAAAAAAAAAAAAAAAAAAAGAAATTCTCCAGGTCCCGTTTTCCACAAAACGAGAATTCTCGGATAAAAAAAAAAAAAAGAAAAAAGTTCTCCGATTCTGGTTTTCCACAAAACGAGAATTCTGGGAAGAAAAAAAAAAAAAAAAAAAGTTCTCCGATTCTGGTTTTCCACAAAACGAGAATTCTCGGATAAAAAAAAAAAAAAAAAAAAATTCTCCAGTACCCGTTTTCCACAAAACGAGAATACTCCGATAAAAAAAAAAAATAAAAAAAAAAATTCTTCGATTCCGGTTTTCCAGAAAACGAGAATTCTCGGATAAAAAAAAAAAAAAAAAAAACAAATTCTCCAGGTCCCGTTTTCAACAAAACGAGAATTCTAGGATAAAGAAAAAAAAAAAAAAAGTTCTCCGATTCTGGTTTTCCACAAAGCGAGAATTCTGGGGAAGAAAAAAAAAAAAAAAAAAAGTTCTCCGATTCTATTTTTCGACAAAACGAGAATTCTCGGATAAAAAAAAAAAAAAAAAAAAAAAAATTCTCCAGTACCCGTTTTCCATAAAACGAGAATACTCCGATTAAACAAAAAAAAAAAAAATTCCCCAGTTCCCGTTTTCCACAAAATGAGAAGTCTAGGATACAAAAAAAAAAAAAAAAAAAAAAAAAATTCTCCAGTGGCCGTTTTCCATAAAACGAGAATACTCCGATAAAAAAAAAAAAAAAAATTCTCCAGTACCCGTTTTCCACAAAACGAGAATACTCCGATAAAAAAAAAAAAAAAAAAATTCCCCAGTTCCCGTTTTCCACAAAATGAGAAGTCTCAGATATATAAAAAAAAAAAAAAAAAGAAATTCTCCAGGTCCCATTTTCCACAAAACGAGAATTCTCGGATAAAAGAAAAAAAAAAAAAAAGTCTCCGATTCTGGTTTTCCACAAAACGAGAATTCTGGGAAGAAAAAAAAAAAAAAAAAAAAAGTTCTCCGATTCTGGTTTTCCACAAAACGAGAATTCTGGGGAAGAAAAAAAAAAAAAAAAAGTTCTCCGATTCTGGTTTTCGACAAAACGAGAATTCTCGGATAAAAAAAAAAATAAAAAAAAAAAATTCTCCTGTACCCGTTTTCCATAAAACGAGAATACTCCGATAAAAAATAAAAAAGAAAAATTCCCCAGTTCCCGTTTTCCACAAAATGGGAAGTCTCGGATAAAAAAAAAAAAAAAAAAAAATTCTTCGATTCCGGTTTTCCAGTAAACGAGAATTCTCGATAAAAAAAAAAAAAATAAAATAAATTCTCCAGGTCCCATTTTCCACAAAACGAGAATTCTCGGATAAAAAAAAAAAAAAAAAAAAGTTCTCCGATTCTGGTTTTCCACAAAACGAGAATTCTCGGATGAAAAGAAAAAAAAAAAAAAAAATTCTCCGATTCTGGTTTTCCACAACAAGAGAATTCTCGGATATAAAAAAAAAAAAAAAAAATTCTCCAGTTCCGGTTTTCCACTAACCGAGTATTCTCGGATAAAAAAAAAAAAAAAAAAGTTCTCCGATTCTGGTTTTCGAACAAAACGAGAATTCTCAGATAAAAAAAAAAAAAGAAAAAAATTCTCCAGTTCCCGTTTTCCACAAAACGAGAATTCTCGGATAAAAAAAAAAAAAAAAAATTCTCCGATTCTGGTTTTCCACAAAACGAGAATTCTCGGATAAAAAAAAAAAAGAGAAAAAAATTCTCCGATTCTGGTTTTCCACAAACCGAGAATTCTCCAGTTCCCGTTTTCCACAAAACGAGAATTCTCGGATGAAAAGAAAAAAAAAAAAAAAAAATTCTCCGATTCTGGTTTTCCACAACAGGAGAATTCTCGGACAAAAAAAAAATTTTTTTTCTCCAGTTCCCGTTTTCCGTAAAACGAGAATTCTCGGATAAAAAAAAAAAAAAAAAAAAAAAAGTTCTCCGATTCTGGTTTTCCACAAAACGTGAATTCTCGGACAAAAAAAAAATTTTTTTTTCTCCAGTTCCCGTTTTCCGGAAAACGAGAATTCTCGGATAAAAAAAAAAAAAAAAAATTCTCCGATTCTGATTTTCCACAAAACGAGATTTCTCCAGTTCCCGTTTTCCACAAAACGAGAATTCTCCGTTTCAACAAAACGAGAATTCTCGGATAAAAAAAAAAAAAAAAATTCTCCAGTACCCGTTTTCCACAAAACGAGAATACTCCGATAAAAAAAAAAAAAAAAATTCCCCAGTTCCCGTTTTCGACAAAATGAGAAGTCTCAGATATATATAAAAAAAAAAAAAAAAGAAATTCTCCAGGTCCCGTTTTCCACAAAACGAGAATTCTCGGATAAAAAAAAAAAAAAAAGTTCTCCGATTCCGGTTTTCCACAAAACGAGAATACTCCGATAAAAAAAGAAATAAAAAAAAAAATTCTTCGATTCCGGTTTTCCAGAAAACGAGAATTCTCGGATAAAAAAAAAAAAAAAAAAAAAAGAAATTCTCCAGGTCCCGTTTTCCACAAAACGAGAATTCTCGGATAAAAAAAAAAAAAAAAAAAAAAAAGTTCTCCGATTCTGGTTTTCCACGGAACGAGAATTCTCGGATGAAAAGAAAAAAAAAAAAAAAAATTCTCCGATTCTGGTTTTCCACAACAGGAGATTTCTCGGATAAAAAAAAAAAAAAATTCTCCAGTACCCGTTTTCCACAAGACGAGAATACTCCGATAAAAAAAAAAAAAATTCTCCAGTTCCCGTTTTCCACAAAACGAGAATTCTCGGATAAAAAAAAAAAAAAAAAAAGTTCTCCGATTCTGGCTTTCCACAAAACGAGAATTCTCGGATAAAAAAAAAAAAGAGAAAAAAATTCTCCGATTCTGGTTTTCCACAAACCGAGAATTCTCCAGTTCCCGTTTTCCACAAAACGAGAATTCTCGGATGAAAAGAAAAAAAAAAAATTCTCCGATTCTGGTTTTCCACAACAGGAGAATTCTCGGATAAAAAAAAAAAAAAAATTCTCCAGTTCCCGTTTTCCACAAAACGAGAATTCTGGGATAAAAAAAAAAAAAAAAAAAAAAAAGTTCTCCGATTCTGGTTTTCCACAAAACGTGAATTCTCGGATAAAAAAAAAAATTTTTTTTTTCTCCAGTTCCCGTTTTCCACAAAACGAGAATTCTCGGATAAAAAAAAAAAAAAAAAAAATTCTCCGATTCTGGTTTTCCACAAAACGAGAATTCTCCAGTTCCCGTTTTCCACAAAACGAGAATTCTCCGTTTCAACAAAACGAGAATTCTCGGATAAAAAAAAAAAAAAAAAAATTTCTCCAGTACCCGTTTTCCACAAAACGAGAATACTCCGATAAAAAAAAAAAAAAAAAAAATTCCCCAGTTCCCGTTTTCCACAAAATGAGAAGTCTCAGATATAAAAAAAAAAAAAAAAAAAAGAAATTCTCCAGGTCCCGTTTTCCACAAAACGAGAATTCTCGGATAAAAAAAAAAAAAAAAAAAAGTTCTCCGATTCTGGTTTTCCACAAAACGAGAATTCTCGGATAAAAAAAAAAAAAAAAAAATTCTCCAGTACCCGTTTTCCACAAAAAGAGAATACTCCGATAAAAAAAAAATAAAAGAAAAAAATTCTTCGATTCCGGTTTTCCAGAAAACGAGAATTCTCGGATAAAAAAAAAAAAAAAAAAAAGAAATTCTCCAGGTCCTGTTTTCCACAAAACGAGAATTCTCGGATAAAAAAAAAAAAAAAAAAAGTTCTCCGATTCTGGTTTTCCACAAAACGAGAATTCTCGAAGTCCCGTTTTCCACAAAACGAGAATTCTCGGATGAAAAGAAAAAAAAAAAAAAATTCTCCGATTCTGGTTTTCCACAACAACAAAATTCTCGGATAAAAAAAAAAAAAAAAATTCTCCAGTACCCGTTTTCCACAAAACGAGAATACTCCGATAAAAAAAAAAAAAAAAAAATTCCCCAGTTCCCGTTTTCCACAAAATGAGAAGTCTCGGATAAAAAAAAAAAAATAAATAAAAAAAGTTCTCCGATTCTGGTTTTCCACAAAACGAGAATTCTCGGATAAAAAAAAAAAAGAGAGAAAAAAATTCTCCGATTCTGGTTTTCCACAAAACGAGAATTCTCCAGTTCCCGTTTTCCACAAAACGAGAATTCTCGGATGAAAAGAAAAACAAGAAAAAAAAATTCTTCGATTCTGAATTTCCACAATAGGAGAATTCTCGGATAAAAGAAAAAAAAAAAAATTCTCCAGGTCCCGTTTTCCACAAAACGAGGATTCTCGGATAGAAAAAAAAAAAAGATTTCTCCGATTCTGGTTTTCCACAAAACGAGAATTCTCCAGTTCCCGTTTTCCACAAAACGAGAGGTCTCCGTTTCAACAAAACGAGAATTCCCGGATAAAAGAAAAAAAAATTTCTCCGCTTCCGCTTTTCCACAAAACGAGAATACTCGGATAAGGAAAAAAAAAAAAAAAAATTTCTCCGATTCTGGTTTTCCACAGAAGCAGAAGTCTCGGATGAAAAAAAAAAAAAAAAAAAAATTCTCCAGGTCCCGTTTTCCACAAAACGAGAATTCTCCGTTTCAACAAAACGAGAATTTTCGGATAAAAAAAAAAAAAGAAAAAAATTCTCCGATTCTGGTTTTCCACAAAACGAGAATTCTCCAGTTCCCGTTTCCCACAAAATGAGAATTCTCCGTTTCCAAAAAACAAGAATTGTCGGATAAAAAAAAAAAAAAAAAAAAAAATTCTCCGATTCTGGTTTTCCACAAAACAAGAATCCTCCAGTTCCCGTTTTCCACAAAACGAGAACTCTCCGTTTCAACAAAACGAGAATTCTCGGATAAAAAAAAAAAAATTCTCCGATTTTGGTTTTCCACAAAACGAGAATTCTCCAGCTCCCGTTTTCGACAAAACGAGAATTCTCGGATGAAAAGAAAAAATTTTTTTTTTCCGATTCTGGTTTTCCACAAAACGAGAATTCTCCAGTTCCCGTTTTCCACAAAACGAGAATTCTCCGTTTCAACGAAACGAGAATTCTTCGATAAAAAAAAAAAAATAAAAAAATTCTCCGATTCTGGTTTTCCGCAAAACGAGAATTCTCCAGTTCCCGTTTTCCAAAAAACGAGAATTCTCGGATAAAAAAAAAAAAATTTTCCGATTCTGCTTTTCCACAAAACGAGAATTCTCCAGTTCCCGTTTTCCACAAAACGAGAATTCTCCGTTTCAACAAAACGAGAATTCTCGGATAAAAAGAGAAAAAGATTCTCCGATTCTGGTTTTCCACAAAACGAGAATTCTCCAGTTCCCGTTTTCCACAAAACGAGAATTCTCGGATGAAAAGAAAAAAAAAAAAAATTCTCCGATTCTGGTTTTCCACAACAGGAGAATTCTCGGATAAAAAAAAAAAAAAAAAATTCCCCAGTTCCCGTTTTCCACAAAATGAGAAGTCTCGGATAAAAAAAAAAAAGAGAGAAAAAAATTCTCTGATTCTGGTTTTCCACAAAACGAGAATTCTCCAGTTCCCGTTTTCCACAAAACGAGAATTCTCGGATGAAAAGAAAAACAAGAAAAAAAAAGTTCTCCGATTCTGGTTTTCCACAAAACGAGAATTCTCGGATAAAAAAAAAAAAGAGAGAAAAAAATTCTCTGATTCTGGTTTTCCACAAAACGAGAATTCTCCAGTTCCCGTTTTCCACAAAACGAGAATTCTCGGATGAAAAGAAAAACAAGAAAAAAAAAATTCTTCGATTCTGAATTTCCACAATAGGAGAATTCTCGGATAAAAAAAAAAAAAAATTCTCCAGGTCCCGTTTTCCACAAAACGAGGATTCTCGGATAGAAAAAAAAAAAATTTCTCCGATTCTGGTTTTCCACAAAACGAGAATTCTCCAGTTCCCGTTTTCCACAAAACGAGAGGTCTCCGTTTCAACAAAACGAGAATTCCCGGATAAAAAAAAAAAAAAATTTCTCCGATTCCGGTTTTCCACAAAACGAGAATACTCGGATAAAAAAAAAAGAAAAAAAAAATTCCCCAGTTCCCGTTTTCCACAAAACGAAAATTCTCGGATAAAAAAAAAAAAAAATTTCTCCGATTCTGGTTTTCCACAGAAGCAGAATTCACGGATGAAAAAAAAAAAAAAAAATTCTCCAGGTCCCGTTTTCCACAAAACGAGAATTCTCCGTTTCAACAAAACGAGAATTTTCGGATAAAAAAAAAAAAAGAAAAAAATTCTCCGATTCTGGTTTTCCACAAAACGAGAATTCTCCAGTTCCCGTTTCCCACAAAACGAGAATTCTCCGTTTCCAAAAAACAAGAATTGTCGGATAAAAAAAAAAAAAAAAAAAAATCTCCGATTCTGGTTTTCCACAAAACAAGAATCCTCCAGTTCCCGTTTTCCACAAAACGAGAACTCTCCGTTTCAACAAAACGAGAATTCTCGGATAAAAAGAAAAAAAAATTCTCCGATTTTGGTTTTCCACAAAACGAGAATTCTCCAGCTCCCGTTTTCGACAAAACGAGAATTCTCGGATGAAAAGAAAAAAATTTTTTTTTTCCGATTCTGGTTTTCCACAAAACGAGAATTCTCCAGTTCCCGTTTTCCACAAAACGAGAATTCTCCGTTTCAACGAAACGAGAATTCTTCGATAAAAAAAAAAAATAAAAAAATTCTCCGATTCTGGTTTTCCGCAAAACGAGAATTCTCCAGTTCCCGTTTTCCAAAAAACGAGAATTCTCGGATAAAAAAAAAAAAAAATTTTCCGATTCTGCTTTTCCACAAAACGAGAATTCTCCAGTTCCCGTTTTCCACAAAACGAGGTTTCTCCGTTTCAACAAAACGAGAATTCTCGGATAAAAAGAGAAAAAGATTCTCCGATTCTGGTTTTCCACAAAACGAGAATTCTCCAGTTCCCGTTTTCCACAAAACGAGAATTCTCGGATGAAAAGGAAAAAAAAAAAATTCTCCGATTCTGGTTTTCCACAACAGGAGAATTCTCGGATAAAAAAAAAAAAAAAAAATTCTCCAGTTCCCGTTTTCCACGAAACGAGAATTCTCGGATAAAAAAAAAAAAAAAAAGTTCTCCGATTCTGGTTTTCGAACAAAAGGAGAATTTTCGGATGAAAAAAAAAAAAATTTCTCCGATTCTGGTTTTCCACAAAACGAGAATTCTCGGATAAAAAAAAAAAAGAGAAAAAAATTCTCCGATTCTGGTTTTCCACAAAACGAGAATTCTCCAGTTCCCGTTTTCCACAAAAGGAGAATTCTCGGATGAAAAGAAAAAAAAAAAATTCTCCGATTCTGGTTTTCCACAACAGGAGAATTCTCGGATAAGCAAAAAAAAAAAAAAAAAAATTCTCCAGTTCCCGTTTTCCACAAAACGAGAATTCTCGGATAAAACAAAAAAATAAAAAAAATAAAAAAGTTCTCCGATTCTGGTTTTCCACAAAACGTGAATTCTCGGATAAAAAAAAATTTTTTTTTTCCCCAGTTCCCGTTTTCCACAAAACGAGAATTCTCGGATAAAAAAAAAAGAGAGAAAAATTCTCCGATTCCGGTTTTCCACAAACCGAGAATTCTCCAGTTCCCGTTTTCCACAAAACGAGAATTCTCGGATAAAAAAAAAAAAAAAAAAAAAAAGTTCTCCGATTCTGGTTTTCCACAAAACCTGAATTCTCGGATAAAAAAAAAATTTTTTTTCTCCAGTTCCCGTTTTCCGGAAAACGAGAATTCTCGGATAAAAAAAAAAAAAAAATTCTCCGATTCTGGTTTTCCACAAAACGAGAATTCTCCAGTTCCCGTTTTCCACAAAACGAGAATTCTCCGTTTCAACAAAACGAGAATTCTCGGATAAAAAAAAAAAAAATTCTCCATTACCCATTTTCCACAAAACGAGAATACTCCGATAAAAAAAAAAAAAAAAAAGAAATTCCCCAGGTCCCGTTTTCCACAAAACGAGAATTCTCGGATAAAAAAAAAAAAAAAAAAAAAAAACTTCTCCGATTCTGGTTTTCCACAAAACGAGAATTCTCCAGTTCCCGTTTTCCACAAAACGAGAATTCTCCGGTTCAACAAAACGAGAATTCTCGGATAAAAAAAAAAAAAAAAAAATTCTCCAGTACCCGTTTTCCACAAAACGAGAATACTCCGATAAAAAAAAAAAAAAAAAAAAATCCCCAGTTCCCGTTTTCCACAAAATGAGAAGTCTCAGATATAAAAAAAAAAAAAAAAAAAAAAAATTCTCCAGGTCCCGTTTTCCACAAAACGAGAATTCTCCGTTTCAACAAAACGAGAATTTTCGGATAAAAAAAAAAAAAGAAAAAAATTCTCCGATTCTGGTTTTCCACAAAACGAGAATTCTCCAGTTCCGGTTTCCCACAAAACGAGAATTCTCCGTTTCCAAAAAACAAGAATTGTCGGATAAAAAAAAAAAAAAAAAAAAATTCTCCGATTCTGGTTTTCCACAAGACAAGAATCCTCCAGTTCCCGTTTTCCACAAAACGAGAACTCTCCGTTTCAACAAAACGAGAATTCTCGGATAAAAAGAAAAAAAAATTCTCCGATTTTGGTTTTCCACAAAACGAGAATTCTCCAGCTCCCGTTTTCGACAAAACGAGAATTCTCGGATGAAAAGAAAAAAAATTTTTTTTTCCGATTCTGGTTTTCCACAAAACGAGAATTCTCCAGTTCCCGTTTTCCACAAAACGAGAATTCTCCGTTTCAACGAAACGAGAATTCTTCGATAAAAAAAAAAAAATAAAAAAATTCTCCGATTCTGGTTTTCCGCAAAACGAGAATTCTCCAGTTCCCGTTTTCCAAAAAACGAGAATTCTCGGATAAAAAAAAAAAAAAATTTTCCGATTCTGCTTTTCCACAAAACGAGAATTCTCCAGTTCCCGTTTTCCACAAAACGAGAATTCTCCGTTTCAACAAAACGAGAATTCTCGGATAAAAAGAGAAAAAGATTCTCCGATTCTGGTTTTCCACAAAACGAGAATTCTCCAGTTCCCGTTTTCCACAAAACGAGAATTCTCGGATGAAAAGGAAAAAAAAAAAATTCTCCGATTCTGGTTTTCCACAACAGGAGAATTCTCGGATAAAAAAAAAAAAAAAAGTTCTCCGATTCTGGTTTTCGAACAAAAGGAGAATTTTCGGATGAAAAAAAAAAAAATTTCTCCGATTCTGGTTTTCCACAAAACGAGAATTCTCGGATAAAAAAAAAAAGAGAAAAAATTTCTCCGATTCTGGTTTTCCACAAAACGAGAATTCTCCAGTTCCCGTTTTCCACAAAAGGAGAATTCTCGGATGAAAAGAAAAAAAAAAATTCTCCGATTCTGGTTTTCCACAACAGGAGAATTC
This sequence comes from Eutreptiella sp. 'Long Island Sound 2002', assembly GCA_964036045.1. Taxonomy (NCBI): domain Eukaryota; phylum Euglenozoa; class Euglenophyceae; order Eutreptiales; family Eutreptiaceae; genus Eutreptiella; species Eutreptiella sp. 'Long Island Sound 2002'. The sequence continues at coordinate 20,047,660 of OZ038391.1, forward strand.
TCGGATAAGCAAAAAAAAAAAAAAAAAATTCTTCAGTTCCCGTTTTCCATAAAACGAGAAATCTCGGATAAAACAAAAAAATAAAAAAAATAAAAAAGTTCTCCGATTCTGGTTTTCCACAAAACGTGAATTCTCGGATAAAAAAAAATTTTTTTTTTCCCCAGTTCCCGTTTTCCACAAAACGAGAATTCTCGGATAAAAAAAAAAGAGAGAAAAATTCTCCGATTCCGGTTTTCCACAAACCGAGAATTCTCCAGTTCCCGTTTTCCACAAAACGAGAATTCTCGGATGAAAAGAAAAAAAAAAAAATTCTCCGATTCTGGTTTTCCACAACAGAAGAATTCTCGGATAAAAAAAAAAAAAAAATTCTCCAGTTCCCGTTTTCCACAAAACGAGAATTCTCGGATAAAAAAAAAAAAAAAAAAAAAAGTTCTCCGATTCTGGTTTTCCACAAAACCTGAATTCTCGGATAAAAAAAAATTTTTTTTTTCTCCAGTTCCCGTTTTCCGGAAAACGAGAATTCTCGGATAAAAAAAAAAAAAAAATTCTCCGATTCTGGTTTTCCACAAAACGAGAATTCTCCAGTTCCCGTTTTCCACAAAACGAGAATTCTCCGTTTCAACAAAACGAGAATTCTCGGATAAAAAAAAAAAAATTCTCCATTACCCATTTTCCACAAAACGAGAATACTCCGATAAAAAAAAAAAAAAAAAAGAAATTCCCCAGGTCCCGTTTTCAACAAAACGAGAATTCTCGGATAAAAAAAAAAAAAAAAAAAAAAAATTCTCCGATTCTGGTTTTCCACAAAACGAGAATTCTCCAGTTCCCGTTTTCCACAAAACGAGAATTCTCCGGTTCAACAAAACGAGAATTCTCGGATAAAAAAAAAAAAAAAAAAATTCTCCAGTACCCGTTTTCCACAAAACGAGAATACTCCGATAAAAAAAAAAATAAAAAAAAAATCCCCAGTTCCCGTTTTCCACAAAATGAGAAGTCTCAGATATAAAAAAAAAAAAAAAAAAAAGAAATTCTCCAGGTCCCGTTTTCCACAAAACGAGAATTCTCGGATAAAAAAAAAAAAAAAAAAAGTTCTCCGATTCTGGTTTTCCACAAAACGAGAATTCTCGGATAAAAAAAAAAAAAAAAAAATTCTCCAGTACCCGTTTTCCACAAAACGAGAATACTCCGATAAAAAAAAAAATAAAAAAAAAAAATTCTTCGATTCCGGTTTTCCAGAAAACGAGAATTCTCGGATAAAAAAAAAAAAAAAAAGAAATTCTCCAATTCCCGTTTTCGACAAAACGAGATTTCTCGGATAAAAAAAAAAAAAAAAAAAAAAAAATCTCCGATTCTGGTTTTCCACAAAACGAGAATTCTCGAGTTCCCGTTTTCCACAAAACGAGAATTCTCGGATGAAAAGAAAAAAAAAAAAAAAAAAATTCTCCGATTCTGGTTTTCCACAACAGGAGTATTCTCGGATAAAAAAAAAAAAAAAAAATTCTCCAGTGCCCGTTTTCCCCAAAACGTGAATTCTCGGATAAAAAAAAAAATTTTTTTTTTCTCCAGTTCCCGTTTTCCACAAAACGAGAATTCTCGGATAAAAAAAAAAAAAAAAATTCTCCGATTCTGGTTTTCCACAAAACGAGAATTCTCCAGTTCCCGTTTTCCACAAAACGAGATTTCTCCGTTTCAACAAAACGAGAATTCTCGGATAAAAAAAAAAAAAAAAAATTCTCCAGTACCCGTTTTCCACAAAACGAGAATACTC